>JBBBVM010000393.1:0-488223 GCA_037355625.1 Petunia x hybrida | reverse complement strand
TGGTCGGAGATGTCGCTCGCCTATCGGTTGGTTCGAGTCTGGTGAGGCCCAGGTGTTGGGGCCCGATTTGGTGCAGCAGACCTTAGATAAGGTCCGGGTTATTCAGGATCGACTCCGCACGGCTCAGAGCCGGCAGATATCGTATGCAGATCGGAGGCGGAGAGATCTTGAGTTCATGGTTGGGGACCGGGTATTCCTCAGAGTGTCGCCCATGAAGGGTGTTATGAGATTTGGGAAGAAAGGCAAGCTCAGTCCTAGGTTCATTGGGCCTTTTGAGATATTGGAGCGCGTTGGCGCCGTTGCTTATAGACTGGCTTTGCCTCCCTCTCTGTCTGTTCATCCGGTGTTCCATGTGTCCATGCTCCGGAAGTATGTTCACGATCTGTCTCATGTGATCGATATGGCTTCCGTGGAGGTAGATGGCGACTTAGCTTATTCGGAGGAGCCTATTGCTATTGTGGCTAGAGAGGTCCGTAAGATGAGATCGAAGGTGATCCCGCTTGTGAGAGTTCAGTGGGGGCATCACTCCATTGCCGAGGCCACTTGGGATCTTGAGTCCGAGATGCGTGAGAGGCATCCGCGCTTGTTCGATGATTCAGGTATGAAATCCTTGTATTTTCTAAGTCTGAATTTGCATTTTTAAGTTTATTGATTTCGGGTGGTACCGAGGAGTCCTCGAAATCCGTGCCAGCTCCGTGGCTAGTGTGTTGATCCTACCTTAGACTTAGGCTCGTCCGAGGACGGCCGAGAGTCTAAGTGGGGGAGAATGTAACGACCCTCAAATAGTCGTTACGGGATCCGGGACCTCGATTTGCATGTCGACAGTCCCAAAAGCTCCGTTAGGTCATTTATGACCCGTCTGTGAAATCTGAGTCGAAACGGAGTCCGTTTGATAGGTTTTCGAGAAAAGGATCCGTTTATGAAATTCCGGAAAGGAATTTAGGGTTTCGATAGGTCGTTTTGAGTAAACGAACCCCGATGGAAAATCCGAGCGCACCGTTAGGTCCGTCTCGTCATTTATGATATGTAGCAACCTTCAAAATTGAAAACGGACCTCATTTGATAGGACTTTGATAAAGTCCCCGTTTCGGAAGTTTAAAAGAGTTAAAAGAGGTTTCCGAGCTCGATTTGAGCAAATGAGCTCCGATGAGAGATCCGAAAGTTTCGTTAGGTTCGTATAGTCATTTGTGACTTGTAGCAACTTTCAGAATTGGATTCCGAGGTCGTTTGGTTAAATTTCGCTATTTTGGCGAAAGTCGAAAATTGAACCTTTGCCGTGGGACCCACTTTTTGAGTTCTGGAGGTCCGAATTGAGTTCCGTCTTGACGAGCATGTCACCCAAGTATTTTATGACTTGTGTGCAAAATTTGGGATCATTCCGAGCTTCGTAGGGTCCCGTTTTGCCTCTAAAACAGTAGAAAATCTGGTGCGACTTTTCTGTTCTGTTTTGGCGCAAACAGCCGGATAAAAGCTGATGTTCCGCCCAATCCGTAAGGAATTAGGAAAACCTCAAAACATGAAAGTTGTAGCCCTTTGAGTTGTGGTTCTAATGGGACCGGTTCAGGTCATTTGGACATTCCTATCAAAGGTTATGATTTTTTCAAAAGAAGCTGTCACAGAGGCAAAAACTGCTATAAAAAGGCCATTTCGGGCCATTTCGGTTCATAACTTATAAAAATCATTTGGTGAGCTCTTGAGGCGATTTTTGGGTATTTCTTGAAGACCCAATCATACTTACACTTAAGGTAAGCCCTTTCAATCCATCTTTATGTTGATTAACACAAGAATCAAAGGGTTGATTCTTGGAAATGGGTTAGAACCCTAGATTCTTAAGAATTGAGGAAAGACATCGAGCAAGGCTCGCATGTGGAATCTAAGTGTACTTTTGGACTCACGGGAGCGTGGGGAGTCCGGAAAAGTACATTTTGTAAATTTAGGGCTCGGCCCTACCCGGGGGCATTTTGGTAATTTTTACCCTAGGATGCCTATAGGCTTAAATAGCTATAATTGAGCACTCATATGTGCTATATCCTGTCTTAATAGACCTAGTGGAGAGTCCTTCGCGGACAAGGCGAGCGGGAAAGGAGATTCTTCCCGGCATTTGAGCCCGAATTTCGAGGTAAGTGAGACTTGACCTCTATTGTGCTTGTGGACTCTTCCTTCATGCTAGTATGCTTCATGTACGCATATATATACCTAACAATGGTTAGGATTAATGATGTGAATTACTTGCTATTATTGTTTGTTATAAATAGCGAGATTGTGACTCGACCGAGGTATGTGCCGGTCTAAACGCTACGTCGAGGTAGCTTAAATTTATATCGTAGTAACGCTTGCTACGCAATGCTTAGATAGCAAGAACTTGGGACATGGCCGAGGATGTTGCCGGCATGTCATGATAAATGTCTTGCCGAGGATTTTGCCGGCTTTTGTATGATATTGGTACTTGATTTGTTCACGTGCCGGGTTGGGTAGTGCTGTCTATACGTAACCTTGGGTTGGACGACATGGGAGTAGGGACTGTACCCCCAAACTGTGGTCGGGTTAGCCTTCGCCTTACGTCCAGCTAGCATAACCAACCTGGGTTACGGTGACTGTGAAATATTATCGTTATTAATATTTCTGTTATTATTTCTGTTATTGTTATTAATGTCGTGGATATTAATACTGTTAGAGGGACACTTGACAGGGGGTGTGGTGTCGCCTATACTATGAGATGTGTCACACTTGACAGGGGGTGTGGTGTGGACACTTGATCTTTGAGATATGACACACTTGACAGGGGGTGTGGTGTGGTCACTTGATTTATTGAGATACGACGCACTTGACAGGGGGTGTGGTGCGATCGTAGACAGATTTGAGATGAGCCAACGACTACGGGTCGTTGGTCTACTTATTCATGATTGTGATAGTGACTTCGGGTCACGGTATATGGTTGATACTTAGTAGTGGTGTTGCTAGTCCATCGTAGGTCTAGGTTAGTAGGCACGGGAGTAGAGATTGGACCTCCAAACTGCCGCTGAGTTGACCTATGCCTTACGTTGGATGGGCATAATCCTTGAGACTTCTGGTTACTACTTGTGTGTATGGAATGTGTTACATCTATTAGTGATTTCACTACTTTATTGTATGATTACTATAGTATGTTGTTGCTTATGATGCATGTAGCGACTTGTCCCGCAAGGGTACCTTAGCGGGCCTGTCGGTGATCTTACTGGGCTTCGGCTCATAACTTACTCTGCTACGTGCGCAGGTCCTTCATCCAGTCAGCAGCCCGGACGTTAGCGGTTCCCGAGGCTTCTGAAACTTTTGATTGAGGTGAGCCGACCACACAGACCGTGGTGGCATACCGCCGGAGTCACTTAGAGATAGGACTCAGATTTCTTTGATGTATATTCATACTTTATTGAGTCACTCTTAGAATGCTCCAATTCTTTTGTGGATATATTCTTTTGGACTTCACACTTTTATATTTATATATCCATTTATGATCTTTTCACATTATTGTTCTTTTCCGCATCTTGTTTCATTGGTTCGCCTAGGCAAATGTTGTTTAGGTGCCATCACGAGCCCTTGGAAATTGGGTCGTGACAATCGCCTTACCAAACAATGAAGCAAGAAGTGTCACTACCTTCCTCAAGAAAAGCATTTTCAAAAGATTTGGCACCCCTTGCACAATCATAAGTGATGGGGGAACCCACTTTGGCAATCGGGCCTTTGATTCCTGGTTGGAGAAGTATGGAGTGAGACACAAGGTTGCTACACCATATCATCCTCAAACTAGTGGTCAAGTGGAAGTGTCGAATCGTGAAATCATGAAAATCTTAGCCAAGACAGTTAATGTAAACCGAAAGGATTGGGTTAAGAAGTTGGAGGATGCCTTATGGGCATATCGCACGACATACAAGACTCTAATAGGGATGTCACCTTTCCAGTTAGTTTGTGGCAAGGGTTGTTATCTCCCCGTAGAGTTGGAGCACAAAGTATTATGGGCATTGAAGAAACTCAACATGAATTGGGAAGAAGCGTCCAAGTCATAGGTGGAGAAATTACGTGAGCTTGATGAGATGAAATTCCTTGCATATGAGAATGGAAAGATTTACAAGGAAAAGATGAGGATCATTCATGATAAGAAAATATAGAACCGTACATTTAAAGTGGGAGACATGGTGCTACTATTCAATTCAAGGTTACACCTATTTCCCAAAAAGTTGAAATCCAAATGGAGTGGACCCTACAAAGTGGTGGACACATCACCATATGGTTGGATTGAGTTGCAAGAGAAAGGAAGTTCCAAAACCTTCCGAGTGGATGGTCAAAGGGTAAAGCATTACTTGGGATGCAAAGCCGAACCTAGACAGATCGTTTGCATCTATCTCTACGACCCTTGATGAATTGAGGTAACACCGTCGTGCCGCGACGTTAAATCAAGCTCTTCTTGGGAGGCAACCCAAGTTTTACTTTTAGAATTTTTAATTTTAGTATTATAGTTAGTATTCACATGAAGTTCTTTGATACTTGCATTTGATCTTTGTTGAGTGGTGTTAGTGCAGGCACAATGCAAGAAGGAGTGTGAAAAGGACAAGAAAAGTGGAAGAAAGTTGAAATATGGGAAGGAACTGCTGAAGGAAGTGCGGAATGAGTTATGCAGTCTGCCGAAACTGAGGCGGGCCGCCGGTTCTTACAGAAAGAATTTTTTTTTCTGTAGGTTGGAAAGGTATCCAGCCGGTCAATCGGCATGACGCCGATCCAGCTCTGCCGAATGCCTTGTGGTCCAACCACTTCCGCATTAAAAATAGGACTTGTGTCCACAACACTGAGACTTCGGCGACTAGCCGAACAAGCGGCGAGCCGCAACTTCAATGGGCCAAGTTGGGTTAACCGACTATAAAAGGCCCCAGGTAAGTTTTCTTTTTTACTTTTTACACTCCAACCGTGAAAACCTTTCACCCACTCACCGAAAATCACTGTTCTGATCAATCCTAACCACAACCAACACTCCGAATCACTCAAGCACATCGGATTTCATCGATCCATCACCATCCCTTTGACCCATTTCTCATTTTCAACAAATCTGGTAAAAATCAACCCCAATTTTTAATTTCTTGTTAATTTAAGCATGGGGTAGGTTAAAACATAATGGTTGGGGTAGGAATTAGTGAATATCATACTTTTTAACATGAAACTTGGGGAAATCTTAGCACCTTAGTTTTAGGGTTTGTTCTTGAAATAGATTTGTGAATTTTAAAACCCTATGGTGTGTGTTCTTGCTTTAGTTCGTTATTGAGTGAAGAAAGGGGTAGAAGAAGAGAGTAAAAGATGAAAACAACCAAACTGAACTCAAAAGAGAACCTAGAACATACTTTGTTATGCTTGAACATCTTGAAAATAATTGAACTTGGTATGATTCTTAGTTGAATTTTCATTGAAAATTGGTTGAAAATGTGGTCTCATTCTTGAGAGAGAGTTTGAACATAGTGAGAAGTTGAAAAGACCGCTTAGAAATGTGTTTCGGGGTGTTAAGGGACGTGAGAAAGGAATATTTTGGGATCTGTTCACTGTTGTTGAATTTGGCCAATGATTCGGCGAGCCGCCGATGAGGAATAATTTGGAAAATTGAAGTGCGAAAAGCACTCGGCTGGCCTGCAGTTCCACTTGAGACCCCACCGGTGCTCACAGAATGTGCGAAAAATGGGCGGAGGAGGCTTGCATATTGCCTCTCAATCGGTGCCTGCAGGTTCAGAGTCAACATGGCTTTCGGCGACCACCGATTGCCATCTACTTTCGCCACATGAATTTCTGTGGGCCACCGAATCTTTTGCCCAGCTGAATTTTTCTTTTGAACTCCTTGAATGTTCCACTTCTTTCTTAGACTTTATGTGTAGTAGTTTAGCTAATCTTAGAGTAGTATATAAGTAGAATAGTGTATCTAGTTTTTGTGCTAATCTTTCGCATGAAGTTGATCTTGTTCAGGTACTGAAATGGCAAAACACCAAGCATCAAAGAAAAGAGAAAGAGAACTCACACCACCAAGTCCTCTATCTTCTGGAAGTGACTCTTTTGATATAGAATTAAGCACCGACGAAGAAAAAGAAGATGTGATTTGTGAGAGGAGAGTGATAGTGGATAGAATGGAAGAATTCAACCCAGGCTTTTACAATGCATTCCTGGAAACTGGATGGGCTGAAATATTTACAAGAAAATTGAGCTCAGCAGCCGTGGATTTGATTGTAGAGTTCTACACTGAGTTGAGCAACCAGACTGAACAAGAGTGCAGGGTTGAACCAGAGGCAAAATGGTTAAAATATAAGCTCGAGCACTAAATAAGCACCTGGATCTTCCTAACTTTAGCCCGGATGATTACATAGCCAAGCTGGCAATGGGAGAATAGGCATAAAAGAAATGGCTCAATACCAATCATTGGGAGAGAAAAGAAGCCTGCGTGGAGCAGAGTTGGTGCCCAGATCACAAGACAAGATCTCAACTTTGAAGCTAAAGGTTGGCACGTCATTGTCAATTCAAGGGTCATGCCCTGAAGGGAAAATTAGTTCATATCTTTGAAGAAGACATTTATAATTATATACCTTATGACTAGAGTGAGAATTAATCTAGGAGCTGAAATGGTGAAGGTGACGATGGAAGCTGCAAAAGCTGGTAGTGAGAACCTCTCCTATTCCAACACCATGACTGAATACCTCAAGAATCAAGGATGTGACACTCTAGGATCTGATGACTATGCATTTGCCATGCGAGCCTTTGACCTGTATGGTATTGAGGATGTGAACAACCCAATCCATCTTGCACCTGTTGTCCCCACTCAAGGAGCACCCTCACAGCCCAACAAGCCATCTTCCTCAAGGATTCCTCCATCTCACATTCACAGGGATGCAGATACTGTAATAGCAAGCCTCACTCAGGAGCTTGAGCAGCTGCAAGGCAAGATGTAGGAATTCAGCGTGCTTCTATGCAACATGCCTCAAGTTCGACCACCTCCACCATCATCAAGCAGAGTCACCCCGAATCAATTTGATCAGTTGAGTGCAGCTATAGAAGCTAATGCCAAGGATATTATGAAGATCAAAATGTGCATTCACGTATTTTCCATAACACAAGCTGATGTGGTGAAAAACATGAACGTGTTGTGGAGTGAGAGAGAGCAAAGGCAAGGAAGGCCAGGTCCATCAACATCTGCAGAACCTACAAGCCAGAAGAACCTAAGAAGATTAGAGGAAGAAGTGCTTGGAGATTTAGAGCTGATGAGGAATATGCAGTTTGATGAAGAAGTACGGTGCAAATGGCCAAGCAAGCTTCATTGGAGGAAGCTGTGAGAGCAAGGGAAGAAAGGAGGACAAGAAGAAGAGAAGAAGCCCCAACAAAGCATGTGGAGGGCAAGGGCAAGGGAATTGCCCGTGATTGATTGGGAGACTTTTTCACCCCTTACCTATTATGTTTGTGTTGTTGTTTTTGATTAGTTACTTGGGGACATAACAACTTCTCATGTTGGGGGTGTGGTATTATTTTGATGATTGTCCTAACTTACCTTTATGTTGATGTTTTAACTGGTACATTAATTTATAATGTTTTAAATTCCTTTTTTTCAAATGATTTCTTCTTTAATTCCTAGCGTAGTTGTCTTTATTTGATGAAAATGAAAACCCAAAAACATTAAAAAAGTGAAAAATCCAAAAAAAATTTGAAAAATCCAAAAAATATGCAATGGGTACTCCTATGAACTACGTTTGGGATGTTGCATTTTCTCCTCTGATTCGCATTTTTGCGATACGTAGGCAACCCTCGTGAAACTCATTCCACTTGGGCCCGAAAAAAACAACTACTTCCATTGTATATATCACTAGTGTAAATAGTTTAGGATAGTAAATAACCTTCTTGGTTTTTCTTTGACTCAATTCTTTTCCAAGAATGCAATTCTTTTGAATCTGGTGCTTTTTAGGACTTAATCGTAGAAGTGCCACTCTGTCATTATTTTGTGACTTGTTTGGTACCAACATGTTAGGAGCACACATGAGAAAGTTAGTGGATCGATTGGTGAGAGTTATGCATATAACCTTAGGTTATTGTGATAACTTTACGCATATGTAGTATAGGCTAATTCCTTACTTTAGCACTTGTGAGAAGTTGATGTTCTTGTCTTTTGTCCCTTGTGCTATGTGTGGTAAGTCTTTGCTCTAGCTTGTAGTTGCATATGTTTGTTAGAACTTGCCTTGTGTGTCCTTTTATGGATGGAACATCATGTTGGCAATGGATAGGATAATAGGCATTTCTTTGACCCGTTTGAGCCTTTCAAGCCTACCAAATGAAGTGAATCCATAGTTAACCAACTTTGAGCTTTAATTTCATTACTAGCCCAGACCAATGCTAAGTGATTAATAGCACTAACCTTCTCTTGACCCTATCTCCTTGAGGCATTGAAAAACGTGCAACTTAGACTAAAGTCTATGTTTGGGAGAGGGGAGTAAGAGAGTGAAGGCTAAAGTGGCTCTTTAAAAGAAAGCCTTTAGAGAAAAGTTGCCAGGAAAGAAGAAAATCAAGAAAAGAACAAAAAAATAGCAAAATGCAAAAGAAAAAAAATAGAAAAGAAAAGCAAAAAGAAGAATAAGAGCCACAAAGCAATATATGAGTGGAAATTGAGAAATAAGAGCTAATGTGAAAAGAAAAGCTCAAGATGAAATGAATGAAAAGTTAATGTAGTGTCCAAGGAGGGAGATTAGTCACTTTGTATCCAAATTGTACCCTACCTATATCCAAAAGTCTACATTACAACCGTAGAAGTCCTATTTGATCCTTTTCCAATTGATGTGAAAGAAATGACAAGTGACACTATAGCCAAGCCTATGCCATGGCATATACATTACTTGCATTCTTTTGCGAGAGTGAGGGGTTAGACTCAAGGGTCCCTTTTGTTTGAATTGTATTGTGAGATAGGGACCCATTCTTTGTGGTGAGAGCACTAGGGGACTTGAGACTTGAGGGTGCAACTACTTGAGCTTTAGGTTAGTTGAGTGAGTCGTTTGTACTATGCATGCTTTAGTTATCACTTGAAGCTCTAGTTGATATAGTTGTAACTTTGGTGTTTTTGGTTGATCGGTTGGATTCTCATGTGTGAAACTAAATGTTGGTACCAACCAAGGTCATAAACTTTTCTTATCCAATCCCATTGTTGAACTCAATCCCAGTGTTGAAATTGTGAAGCATAAGATAGATCTTAATGATGCTTGAGGACAAGCAAAAGCTTAAGTTTGGGGGAGTTAATATATTGATATTTTACGTTTAAATGCAACTCATGTAGACTAATTTTTATGTCCTTACGCCTTATTATTTGCGTAAATCTTATGTTTATCTCCATGTTTCAGGAAACTAATAAGAAGCAATGTACAAATTCAAAAAGAAAGAAGAAAAGAGCAAAAATAAATTAACTTTGGCTACAATTGAGGAACAAGGAGATAGGGCATCAACAGGATCGGCGCTTCGCTGAATCACCGACTGAGGAGGAGAAGCCATCTGCCGAAGGAGGAGAGAGTTCAAGAGCTCAAGGCCGTTCTACGCTACAAGAAGGGCAGACCGCCGGATTGGATGCTGAAAACACTCGACGACTCCTCCGAAGTAGAGGCGACTCTACCAGCCTTCACAATGAGTTTGGGAAATTTGCGGAAGGGTGAAGACGTCCGCCGCTTGGATTGCGCCCCTATCGAACCTTCACCGCAGAACAAGACAAAGAATAGATAGAGTTGCTTCGGCGGCCGCGCACATTAGTAGGCGGCCTGCCGAATAACCGGCGGCCTAAAGGAAATAGGGCGAAAATGGCAGTTCTGTAATTACTAGTCTAGTTTTCAAATCCTTGCCTATAAATAGAACATTATGCCTCCAAGGCACATATACCTAGACTTAAGCTTATTTTCAGCTTAAGAATATACTTGATGTAATTTTGAATATTTTTGGAGGCAAGCAAGGGTTTCTAACACAAAAATTTTGTAAGGAATTTATCTTTCATATATCTAATTACATGTTTCTTGCCATTTCAATCTTTACTATAATTGTGTTGGACCCTAGTATAAGTAGCTAAACTCATACTAGGGGTTTATTCATGATGATTGGTTTTTTTTAACTTAAAATTTATTTTTAATCTCATAAAATCTATGGGTTAACGTGAATCTAGTTCTCTATCACACCTTTCTTGATTAGGATTTGAGACACGGTCGTACTTGAACCTAACCCTACTTTGCTTTCATCACCCTAACGAGGTTTATTGCGTATGTTTATAGGAACTAGAGAGCATTTGAGTTATATTGGCTCACGAGCCTATCCCATCTAAAGAGAAAGACCTACAAAGGTCATTCCCGCTCGGGTCTTTGGACTAGAGTTTTATGTGCCTTGTTATTGACCCCAACGGGTTTAATGAGGTAGATCCTCTCTATCCTTAATGGGTTTTGAGGATTATAGTTACGGTCCGACCATTTACATTACCCATATGATTTGTCAGGTTAAAGGAGGTGTTAAGTTGATTAAACCTTGTCTAAATGGGTAAACCTGACATGACCCGGAATCCGGCTAGGCCATGCGGGCACCCGACATCCTCCCCTAGACCCGTCGGGCGAACCCTCACAATTAAATTAGGAAAATAAATATAACTCAACTCATAAATAAGAACAAGATTTAGAAAAAGCACAGACATACTGATACCTCTAAGCTATACAAACGAAATTAAAGCTGATTACCCAACATACTAGGTTTAGGGCTATCCAGACTAGACATCTAAGAGTACAAAAGAAGACAGATACCTCCTTAAGGGAGCAAAATGCAACTAAAATAATAAACAATAAACTGGTGGCCATCCAGAATAAAAGCTGGCTTACCCTGACAGCTGAAGTCGTCTTCGCTCCTGAACAACGTGGCGAACTCAATCTTGGAGCGAACCTGCCAAAACGAAATAAATAGACAAGAAACAAACAACAAACAAGGGTAAGTCAAAAGGACTCAATAAGTGGGGAAAACTAGCCACCTCAAAGAATAGGATAGCTAGCCAGGGAAAAGAGAAGCAGATAAACCAAATTCGTCTAATTTAAATTATAAAAAAAACAGAGCCAGCTAATAACTGGAAATACGTATGGAAACAAAAACTCATAAACAACCAGGAACATAAGATAGACAGAAAATATAGGTATCCCGAACATATCAACAATCAGAAATACATCTTATTATATGCAAATATTGTTACCGCGTGCAACCCGATCCATATATTTAAACTGGTGCGGCGTGTAACCCGATCCATATATTTATACTGTTGCGGCGTGCAACCCAGAATACGAGCTGGAAATATATAGGCAAACTGAATTATATCCACAATATGGTATACATACCGCATACACAAAACACAATATGATAGTCACAAAATAGTCAGCATGCGGTGCAATATAATGGGATGAATGACATATGATGCAATGGTGTCACATGTGCCAAAGAGATAGAACAGAATCCTCCTGCTCCTGGGGCGGAATCCTCATGCATCCAATATGTATGCAATGGAGCGGAATCCTCCTGCTCCTGGGGCGGAATCCTCCTGCACCCAATATGTATGCAATGGAGCGGAGTCCTCCTGCTCCTGGGGCGGAATCCTCCTGCACCCAATATGTATGCAATGGAATTCATATGAATGCAACATAATGCATATGAATGCAACATGATGCAATAATAACCCATCACCAGTGCGGGACTCTCATCGACAGCCGGAAAGTATATGCCAACTCACAGCTAGAGTACAATGCTTAGATCCTCAATGCAATACCAACCACGTGACATAACATATAATATATATAATGTAAATTCAAAGCTAAGGCATAATGAGTACGCCTATCGGCAGCTACTCACGTAAGGAACACGTGGTAGATTATCTACAAGTCCAAGGGCCTCCAAAGAAATGGATACAAACACTTACCTTGTTACAAAGTTAGGACAACTACTCAATAACCGCTTTGTCCTTTGGATTCATTGCCAAACGATCCCACTGTGTTCAATAAGCAGAACAATATATCACATAAGGCTAAAGGCTTCATTCCTTATGTCTTAGGGCAATCCAGTTAGGAACCTGATACCCTATTCGCATACGCAATACGCAGGCCAGGCCTATGTAAAGGGTTTAAGGTCACATAACCAAACCCTAAATAAATTACATTTATATGTTGCTCATAACTCACTGAGTACGAATATATACTCAATTCCATTATCAGGGTCTAATTAACCCTTTAAACTATTAATTAAACTTATTAAAATGATGTCTAATATCCCAATTTTTTACCGTTAAAATATATTCAAATACACATAATAAATTGAAATAATGGATTAACACCATTACCTAGATGTTTCGAGGTAAAAGTTCTACTATTTTCCTTCTCCTTTCTCTCTTTTCTGGCTTTTCGTATCTCTTTCGTGTTCTCTGATCGTTTCCTCATCTATTTTATGTTTGCTGGAAATGATTAGGCTAAGGGATATTTATCCCAATAGCCATCGCTACTCATTTCTTTCTTTCTTTCTTCTTCTTTTCTCTTTTCTTTTCTTTTCGCGACGAAAATTAACACGGAACTCTACGAAATTCGAAATGATCCCAAATTTCTCAAGTAAGTTATAAAAATATATGTAACACACTTGCTAAGGTTGATCTTAAATCGGACTTCCGAAACTCAATATGCAAATTAAATGGAAAAAAGGTCAAATTATTTAACTTTCGGCATTTTAGCGGAAACTAGCCGTACAACCTCGAAATTCACTTTCGAAAGTTCATACAAGTCACAAATAATCATACGAACCTCATGACAGTTTCGAATTTCGAATCGGAGCTCATTCACTAAAATTGAGCTCAAAAACCTCTTTTTAATATTTATCGACAATAAAAACTGAAATCTTCTTTCGATACGTACCAAACGAGGTCTGATTTAGCTCAAATTTTACAGACAGATCCTAATAGACGTTACGAAGATTTTCAAATTATCAGCACGCCCATCGGGGTCCTAATTCCGGAAACAACTACCTAAGGTCGTTTCATTCTCCTCCACTTATACTCTCGTTCGTTCTCGAATGAGCCCAAGTTTAAAGAAAAATTTATACAGATAACAAGAGAACTTGCACGACCTTCATAAACTATTCCACAGACATTGTCTCATGATTACAGAATCAGAATTATAACGCACATTGAACTCTTAGAATAAAACGTATCTGGATAATATCATCACATCATTGCCCAGCTTATTCTGTCTAAGCTGCCATTTCTTGATCTTGAGAGAAGAGTTCTATATTTTCAAAATGAAGATACAGGCAACTCTAGATGGGTTAACATGATTCCACCAACGAATCACCTCGTCGATATACTTTTCGATTTGGAACAGGTCAATGAAATAAAGAATTAGCTTACGCTTTAGCAACTCTTTAGAGATTTAATATTAGCATTCTGCATAGGAGGAAGACTCCTCCACTTAGAGCATAAGCTCATACAACTAACTTGATTAGAAATATTCATCCTCGCACAATCTTCCGGACTAAGGAAGACATAGCTAAAAACAGAATGCGGCTCTGATCTGAGCTACCAAATTACCTTCTCGAGTTGCCAAACACCTGCAACTCTCGAGTTCACAACTCTATACATTTTCTATAAGCACCACCGCCTGATGGATCAAATCAAAGGTTAAATGACGCCTCTCATTACCCTTAGTAGCTTTGAAAAACAACAATGTGCTTACCCCGCTACCTTGGCACGCACTCTGGCTCAACACAGGGAACATCACAAGAGGCTACCGACCGCCTAAGCTCACCAGTGCCGAACAAAGAAGAGATGGCAATGGACTGAGGATAGAAATAATTAGAGCTTTAGGAAGCTCATCTTCTTATTTACTTGGCTACCTAAGCTAGACTACTTACGAGTCAAGTTAGCCAAAGAATCACAATTGAAGAAATAGATATTAAATAAGCTCTATGGAACAATATCCATGCCAATTTAACCTCCCAATAAGAAGGACACTCTGACAATTTACCAGAAAACCCTTTTATAGCCCAGATAAGCTCATGGGATGACATGACTTTACTAGCGTTTCGAACCAAGAGGAGACACGTAGGTTGAATATTACTTACTAATCACTTTACACTGGAAGAAACAATGACACTCTCTGATGGTGATGAACTAGAATCCCATCATCCAACCAACACGGAATTCCGAGAAGAGAGGTAAACTAATTTGACATAATAATAGAAGGTGGCACGACAAGATGCCCGACAAACAATAGCGACACTCACTGTCAAATCTCTCATATTTAGACCAGATAAATTAGTAGGGTCTCACAAATGCCAAGAATAAATCATAACAGAAGCTCCCCCCTCTACCACAACCGATTCTTAATAGAAACAATATCCAACGAAGCCATGGAAACATGGTAAGATAAACGAAGTCCAGACCGATTGGAAGAATCAAATCTTACTCATATATAATGGAAGAAGAAATACATGGGTGTACTACATCGGATACCTCAGCATCCTGCCAGACTAAAAATTCATAGAACTGCCTCTACAGCTGAGCTGAGCCACTACCCTGATAATTACCTTCTGAAGAACCACTGCCACCACGCTCTCGAGCTCTACTGGATGGTGGCATTTCTCTGGCTGATTGAGATCTAAATAAAATCCCCTACGACTGTGCAGGTGCCTGATGACGAGAGAAAGGACGACTGCTTGCCGGAGTAAGGGAAAACTCCTCCAAGGATAACCAGACTCACGACAGTGATAACACCCTTTTTGCTAAAAATGGAAACTGGACAGATTGTTGATAGCTGTGGAGAGAAGACTGAATTTGATCTTGACGAGCTAATGGCGCACTCTAAGAATCACGTGACACAAGCTGAGATAACCTGGAAGGTGGCCTCCCAAAATAATCAGAACTCTTACCTCCAAATGAGGTACTATGGTTGCCCACTAGGGCCACAGGATCTCTTGCTCTCTCGCTCTAACTTATGGTGTGCCTCGAACCTTCGAGCAATATCAACAACGACATCAAATTAAGTCCAAACCTCAATTTCTCAAGCCATCTGGGATCTCAAGGAAAAAGAAAAGTCATCAATAAATCTTTGAATCTCTCTCGAAAGGCTCATGGACTAGTTCTAATGCATATCCAGCCATTCTATAGAATTCAATCTCATATTCTAAACCAACAGGCTAACCGACAGGCTACCCTGTCTAATCCACTCAAACTGGCGATACTCTTAATCTCGCTCGCTACTCGAAAGGAACTTTTCCACGAATCTAGAAGAAAAATCAAACCAAGTTAGTTAATAAGAGAGCGGTCCACCAATTCAAGGCTGGATCCCTGAAAATGGAAAGCAGAATAATACACATCATACTGTTCGAGATAACCAACAGCCTGAAGGATATGCTGACATCATTTTATTTTAAAATAAAACACGAGGTTTATCTGATGCATTGCTTAAGAATATCGGAAGGTTCAACCGCGTAAAATAATGCAACCTCTTTGGGCACTCGGACCGAACTGTTACCTCGGCTGGCTAATAAGCCAGAACAATTGGTGGTACAACACATGCTGCCTTTGGAACATAATTTACTGGGGCAACATCAGCAACTGGAAAAAGAGCTCTCTAAGTCCGAACATCTGCATATGCGGCGACCTGATAAGCTGCCTAGCGAATAATAGGTTCTTACAGTATCTGCGTCGCCAAAATTCTCGTAAAAGCATCGTAGAGAGCCAAGGGAACCACAAGGCCCTGCTCCCTTGCCCATCGCGAGCTCGTACAGCTAGGACCTCCGTAACTAGATCATCAGCACGATAAAAAACTCTCGGGGCTTGAGTAGCTCTAGCCCCAGGTTAGACTACTTCGTCCTGAACTCCTACCGTTTGCTGATTTGTTGCACGATGGTTCACAATTACCACGAAGAAATTAACAAAAATACTTCTGCATCCTAGACCGACACACGATCAGAAAAGAAGGAAGTGAAACTTCCTAAATGCCAACATAGCCTCTCGTAGATAAGTACGGACGTCTACGTACCCATTAGCGAGACTATACTAGACACTGTCTTAGTCTGGATAGACTCTAAACCAGGCTCTGATACCAACTGATACGACCCGGAATCCGGCTAGGCCGTGCGGGCACCCGACATCCTCCCCTAGACTCGTCGGGCGAACCCTCACCAAATAAATTAGGAAAATAAATATAATTCAACTCATAAATAAGAACAAGATTTAGAAAAAGCACAGACATACTGATACCTCTAAGCTGTACAAATGAAATTAAAGCTGACTACCCAACATACTAGGTTTAGGGCTATCCAGACTAGATATCTAAGAGTACAAAAGAAGACAGATACCTCCTGAAGGGAGCAAAATACAACTGAAATAATAAACAATAAACTGGTGGCCATCCAGAATAAAAGCTGGCTCACCCTGACAGTTGAAGTCGTCTTCACTCCTGAACAACATGGCAAACTCAATCCTGGAGCGAACCTGCCGAAACGAAATAAATAGACAAGAAACAAACAACAAATAAGGGTGAGTCAAAGGACTCAATAAGTTGGGCAGACTAGCCAGCTCAAAGAATAGGATAGCTAGGCAGGGAGAAGAGAAGCAGATAAACCAAATTCCGCTTATTTAAATTATAAAAAAAAAACAGAGCCAGATAATAACTGGAAATACGTATGGAACCAAAAACTCATAAACAACCAGGAACATAAGATAGAAAGAACACATAGGTATCCAGAATATATCAACAATCAGAAATACATCTTATTATATGCAAATATTGTTGCGGCGTACAACTCGATCCATATATTTATACTGTTGCGGCGTGCAACCCGATCCATATATTTATACTGTTGCGTCGTGCAACCCGATCCATATATTTATACTATTGCGGCATGCAACCCAGAATACGAGCCAGAAATATATAGGCAAACTGAATTATATCCACAATATGGTATACATACCGCATACACAAAACACAACATGATAGTCACACAATAGTCAGCATGCGGTGTAATGAAATGTGATGAATGTAGTATGATGCAATGGTGTCACATGTGCCAAATAGATGGAACGGAATCCTCCTGCTCCTGGGGCGGAATCCTCCTGAACCCAATATGTATGTAATGGAGCGGAATCCTCCTGCACCCAATATGCATGCAATGGAGCGGAATCCTCCTGCACCCAATATGTATGCAATGAAGCGGAATCCTCCTGCTCCTGGGGCGGAATCCTCCTGCACCCAATATGTATGCAATGGAGCGGAATCCTCCTGCTCCTTGGGCGGAATCCTCCTGCACCCAATATGTATGCAATGGAATGCATATGAATGCAACATAATGCATATGAATGCAACATGATGCAATAGTAACCCATCACCAGCGCGGGACTCTCATCGACAGCCGGAAAGTATGTGCCAACTCAGAGCCAGAGTACAATGCTCAGATCCTCAATGCAATACCAACCAGGTGACATAACATATAATATATAATGTAAATCCAAAACTAAGGCGTAATGAGTACGCCTATCAGCAGCTACACGCGTAAGGAACATGTGGTAGATTATCCACGAGGCCAAGGGCCTCCAAAGAAATGGATACAAACATTTACCTTGTTACAAAGTTAGCACAGCTACTCAATAACCACTTTGTCCTTTGGATTCATTACCAAACGATCCCACTGTGTTCAATAAGCAGAACAATATATCACATAAGGCTAAAGGCTTCATGCCTTACGTCTTAGGGAAATCCAGTTAGGAACCTGATACCCTATTCGCATACGCAATACGCAGGCCAGGCCTATGTACAGGGTTTAAGGCCACATAACCAAACCCTAAATAAATTACATTTATATGTTGCCCATAACTCACTGAGTACGAATATATACTCAATTCCATTATCAGGATCCAATTAACCCTTTAAACTAGTAATTAAACTTATTAAAACGATGTCCAATATCCCAATTTTTTACCGTTAAAATATATTCAAATACACATAATAAACTGAAATAATGGATTAACACCATTACCTGGATGTTTCGGGGTAAAAATTCTACTATTTTCCTTCTCCTTTCTCTCTTTTCTGGCTTTTCGTTTCTCTTTCGCGTTCTCTGATCGTTTCCTGCTCTATTTTAAGGGATATTTATCCCAATAGCCACCGCCACTCATTTCTTTCTTTCTTTCTTTTTCTTTTCTTTTCTCTTTTCTTTTCTTTTCTTTTCTTTTCGCGACGAAAATTAAAATGGAACTCTACGAAATTCGAAATGATCCCAAATTTCTCAAGTAAGTTATACAAAATATAGGTAACACACTTGCTAAGGCGGATCTCAAATCGGACTCCCGAAACTCAATATGAAAATTAAATGATAAAAGGTCAAATTATTTAACTTTCGGCATTTTAGCGGAAACTAGCCGTACAACCTCGAAATTCACTTTCGAAAGTTCATACAAGTCACAAATAATCATACGAACCTCATGGTGCTTTTAAATTTTGAATCGGAGCTCATTTGCCAAAATTGAGCTCAAAAACCTCTTTTTAATATTTATCGACAATAAAAACTGATATCTTCTTCCGATACGTACCAAACGAGGTCTGATTTAGCTCAAATTTTATAGACAGGTCCTAATAGACCTTACAAAGATTTTCAAATTATCGGCACGTCCATCGGGGTCCTAATTCCTGAAACGACTACCTAAGGTCGTTTCAAAACCCCTAGCTCATTCTCCATATTTTAAAAGTATTAAAAGTGAAAAGTTGATTGTATGCTTTTATTTTTAATTTTTGTTTACCGTAATTGTAATTGTAGTTAATTCAATATTTACATCATTTCATTTAGGAATATACGAACAACTCGTAGAACCCGAGTTTATTCAATCTAAGACTAATAGATACGATCCAGCTCCTTAAGGAATTCGACCCCGACTCTCATTCGGGTACTATCTTTGACGATCACCCCACACCTTCATAGGTGATTGGATTGAGCGTGGATCAGTGTGTTATCGGTTCCCCAGGTTAACTTGTTTGAACACCGAAAGAGGGATAACTTAAATTGGATACACTATCAACTGGGCTAAATGCAATACACCTATTATCAAAAGAGTTAGTAGGTGATAGGCTTGGTAGCTACCGAAAGGGGATATGTGGGTAAAGTAGCTTGAGTGTCATAGTTCACGCCTAAAGCTTAATTGCTTGGGATACTTTATGTGAAATTGATTAACATTAGGTTGATTTATATTTCCTATGCTCTACTACCTTGTACCTCCTTGATTGAGTGGTCATTGATTACATTACTCGCTTTTTGAGAATAGTCATTAGTTGTTAGTATCACTCTCTCATTATTACCATCTCGTTTGGCTTAGTTCAATAAGTTTAGCTCCTTTACTACCTTAATCACACCATATTGTTACCTGTGTATTTGACCCCAACTCCTATTTAGGTAAATTATATTGCTTCGAGCTTTTCATATTTTCTTTGAGGTGTAAATTTGGACGATATCAATTTTGGCGCCATTGTCGGAAAAAAATTGGCGTATTAGCGTAGTTTGAGAATTTGAACTAGTTGGCTTTGTCCCAAACCTTGTGAATAGTTATCTCGTGCATTGTATGTTAGTCTACTTGTGCTAGTTGAATAGTTTCTTTAGAATTGTATGGCATGTTTGAAATGGCCTCTTTGAGTTAAAATGAGCTGAATTTTGATAGACTCATGGTTGATGGTCCTTGTCCTCTTTTCTTGGCCCACACTAAGGGAGAAATTGTCCAATTATTTTCGAGAGTGAGTTGATTGCATCTCCTCTTTCCTTTGAGGGGATTATATGCCATGAGTATGGTGGTCAAGAGAATCATTGGGATGAGTATCCAAATAACCCACATCTTTCTCTAACTAACTTTGATGATGGTGCTAATATGTCTTGGGAGTTTGATAGGCCCCATAAGGTAAATAATGGTGAGCTTGAACGGGATGAAAAGGAAGACATGAAAAGTTTCAAGACGAAATGGGCTTATCAACTTCACAAAAAAGAACTTGAATTTGAAGAAAGAGTATTGGAAACAAAAAAGTTTATGTTGGAGAAAAATGAAAAAGTAGGAAGAGTGTTGAAAAATTGGTGGGAGCTATATGATGAAAGGGGACGAATCATGAAAAAGATGTTATTCTCATGGGATGAGCTCTTTCAACTCTATGATGTTCAAGAAATCACCAAGATGATGGTTGTTGAGCACCAAGAAGAGATAGATGTGGAGAAAGTGGAGAAAACTCAAAGTTGTTGAATCTATGCAAATATTCTTGATGAAATATGGATGGATTTGAGAAAGCAAGAGAAGAATTAGGACAAAGGGTGGACCAATTTAGCATGGATGTTCATGACTTGGAGTTCTATTTGCATGAAATGTTTGAGGAATCTATAGGCCCAACGAGAAATGGTTGTGAATGGTACACTTGAAATGTATGAAGTTGAAGAAGAAATTAAGAGCCAAATTATGGATCTTATTGATAACTATCACATGTTCGAGCTAAGTTGTGTTGATGTCAAAGACAAGGAAGTGATGTTAGCGTCTAGTGAAGAAATGAGATGCACTTGTGCTGAAGACTCTAGCACTTGGAAGGAAAAAGATGTCAAGAATGGTTACCAAATTGTGTTGGAAAGGATTGTACCTTATTCAATTCATTTATCAACTATATGTGCTGATGAGAAATTGAAAATAGAAGCATATACATCGTCGGATGACTTGGCGATGATGAATAAAAAGCTTACATTGTATTTTTCATGCCAAGAAAGCAAAATGACATTCCTCACTTGAAGGTCAAGAAATGCAAAGTAAAGAATCCGGCCTTGCGAGCGTTTAAGTTTGTACCCCTGCCTCAAGAGCACAATAAATCACTTGATACTATGTTGGGGAGAAAATTCACATTCATCAAGTGGAGAGAAAAGTGTGACGGGTACAGTCATGCTACAACGTTAAATAAAACGCTCTTTAAATTCTTGTCCACTTTTTATTACATTATAGAATATATTCGTTTTCTTTTATTATTTGGATCATCTCACAAGGTTCCACAGTTTTCAGTGGTATTTGGACAGGGAGTGAAGTGAAGGATGCATGGACTATGGAAGAACATGAAGAAACAGCTACTGAAGCTCAAAATTTCGGCGCAGCCATGCTCTCTTGGTCAGTTTATCCTTATGCGAATGCATGCGCCACGGCACAACCGTGCTTTCGTGAGCAAGGGCGACCTCCCTTTAGCTATGCGGTCGCATATTTGGTAAAGGGTGAAAATGTTTCTAAGTGTCAAAATTCCATGCTCTTTGGACTTTTACGGGCGATGAACAGGGTAGGCCGCCCTTTTTAGGAGAAAATTGGATTGAAGTGTTTATGCTATAGCACCATGGTTGTTTGGTCGCCATTTGTAAAAGGATGAAAAATTTTCTATGCATGGAATTGTTAGGTCTCTGAAATTTGGAAAGTCCCAATTGTTCGGTGCTATTGCGACAGCTCAAGCGTGACCGCGTCCTGTTCTCAGTAAAAGCAAACACGAACACATTCCTCTAGTCCCCTTCGTATTGGATTAGCCTGAGCAACGGTGCGCAAACGCACTCAGCCTCTCGCGATCGCGCTGCACATGCTTTTGCAGTGGCATTAAAGCATCAGAATGCCAACAATGAGGGCATAATTCAAATGCCATCCCACTGAAATTCCTCACCCAGACACATCATCCCAAAAGTGGTTGGAATTCATTCCCTCAACTTGTATGTCAATTAAGTTCTTGAATTTTTGGATGAAAGTAGTAAGATCTCTCTCTCCTAGTTGAAAATTATTATTGATTGTGTGAGTTTTGAATCATATTTTGCAGTATATAGAAACATGGGGGGATGTTTGATATACCCCCATTTTTGATTTATTTGTAAAAAGGTCGATCTTAATTTGTAAATTACTAAAACTGTAGATGACATTTTTGAAGTGCAGGAGCAATACTTTTGTTAATTATTGATAAGATAAGAGCATGTAGGCTTATTGATGACATAACTTTGTGAAAATATGTGGTTTAAATGTCAAGTGCTTAGTCTGCTCTTTGGAGAAGATGACCTCTCGCAATCGCGCGACAACCTACGCGAACGCGTGGCCTGTCCTACAATATCTCTATGTGATCGCGTCTAACGAGTCACGCTCGCGATGATAGTTGCTTGATGTATTTCATGATCATGCATGCGGGTCTCGTGATCTTGCTTTATTCAGACTCAAATAGAAAAAGAGGCTTTGCATAGCCCATAGGGAATAGTTTTTGGCTTCCTTCTTTGGTTCAAGGGCATCATTGATGTATGTATTGAGTACCCAACCTGCATTTCGACATGTGTAATCTTTTGTAGGTACTCTCTCATTTTGAGATGGCTGAAGAGGATCAACAATAACACAACCTCATTGAGGAAGATTATGAGATGGAGGATTATGATTCCACAATATTCTTGTCAGGAGCATGCCAAGATAGATACAACATGGATTGTGATGAGAGACATTTCATTCAGGAATGAGGAATCAAGATGGAAAAGGTAGTGGAGAAGCTCCCAAACTTCTACCAAAGGCTACAAAAAAAGTGGTTGGAGTTGTTTTACTGAAGAGCCTATAAAAGTAAACTATACTTGAGCAAGAAAGTTTTGTGCCAATGCCATTAGTACTGATTTTAGAGGATATTTGGTGACTAGTGTGAGGGGCAAGTTGGTTCCATTTGATGCCTTGCCTATCTATGCTTTATATGGACTTGTTGATGTTGACAATGTAGAATACAAGGCTCGGGCAAGGGAAAAAAGTGTTCAGTGGTTCATAGGCAAGCTCTAAGGAGGCACACAGTCGAATTGGTCTAAATCTGGTCAGAAGGTTGTTATATGATTTACTGTAGAGGCCAAGATTTGGCTCTCTATTATTTTCCTTAGGGTGATGCCTTCACTAAATGAGACTGATGTTCTTGGTCAGAAGGCGGAGATAACTGTAGCTCTCATTGATGGATACAAAATGAATGTTGGAGAGATTATAGGTTGACCGATTGAGGAGGTTGTTCGAGAGAGATCAAAGAGCCTATTCTTTCCATCCTTGATCACACAGTTGTGCACTAATGCCGGTGTGGAGGCACAAGGTAATGACATTTGGAGAGCCCCTGAGAGTCTTACTTATCTGTTATTGAAGAAGGGAGCTGGTGGAACCATGAAGAGGAAGAAGAGGAAAGCTGATGTAACTTCTCAGATTTTTGCTGATGTAGCAGGCCTACCTTCTGGCCCACATAGAGAGATTTCTTCCTCCGAGCCTTTTGGAACTCATACCTTAGAGCAAGTAATAGCTGAGCAAGTAGAGATCAAGGGACGCTTGTACAAGATGGAGAAGAAGCAGAAGAAGTTTGGAAAAAGAACAAGTAGAATCCTAAACAAGACGATGAGCAAGCTAAACTCTCTCTGTAGCTCAAAGGATGACTCAGATGATCAGAAGATGATTATCCGAACACTTCCAGTACTACACTACCTCTAGACTAGAGAGACCTCATATTCAGTGAGCCCCTTATACCATTGTATTACATTGATTTGATATACTGGGGAGAGTGCATTCTTTAAGTTTTGGGGGTGATTGAGTTTGATGTAGTATTGATGATGTTGTCTTGTGGTTGTTGGTACTTGAGATTTTCTACTTCGACTTGTGAACATTGTGAATGATCATCTTTCTTTTATATTAGTATGTTAGTTTTATGTTATTGTGTTAGTTGGTTTGTTGTCTAGTAGGTAGTTGGTTAAAAACTATAAGTACACCCATGAATTACGCATGAGATGTTATTTTTTTCCTCTGATTCGCACTTCCTGTGATACGTAGGCAACCCACTTGGGCCCGAATCACTTTATTTTAATACCATTCTTTGTAAAATATCTCTTAGTAGTAGGCAATAACCTCCTTGATTTTTCTTCGCCACGGTTCTTTTCAAGAAAGTAATTCTTTTGAACCGGGCATTCTTAGGACTAGTTTAGTAGTTACTTATAAATAATAATAATTCATTGTGTATTTTTTTCTCCTTAGCTAACTTGTGGCATATATAGTACCACCATTATTTAACCTTTGGCATATGAATGTTGTTCTGAAAAGTGAAAAGCAAATTGAGTTGGTGGATTGTGTTATAACCTTGAAATTTAATTTTTACCTCTTGTGTTCACTAATTAGTTCACATTTGACTATGAATGAGCTTTTGAGTTCAATTGCCTCGAATTGGGATTTGAATATACTTGTTTTCTTTTCTTTGATTGTGCCATGTGTGGTGAGATGTTGGTGGTTCATTTGTGCGCTTTATGATCTAGAACTTATATTAAATGTGCTTTGAAGTAAAATCCTAGGTGATGCTTGGCCTGCAAAATAATTTTAGGCTTTCCTTGGACCGTTAGTGACTTAAAAATCCTACCCTTGCATTATGATCCTAGTCAACTCATTTGTGCCTTATATCTGTTCTTTTGGCAATCACATTATTAGCCCAGATCAATTCTAAGTGCTAAAAACACTAATCCTCTTTTGGCCTAACCTCCTTGTATGCAGTGAAAGACGTGCAACTTAGGCAAAAGCCTAAGTTTGGGGGTGGAACCAATTAGAAGGTGAAAGTGTAGAAATCAAATAAGGTCAATAGAAAAAGAAAAAAAATAGAACAATAAGAATGAAAGTTGAAAAGAAAAGATCTTGAAGGAAAAAAATAATAATAAAGAGAAAAGAAAGGAAAAAAAGAAGAAAAAGAGAGCTGATGAATAAAGATGAAAAAGATTAGTGCCAAATCCACAATTTAGCAAAGTATAATTATGTGAAAGGAAGTCTGTTTTACTATGTTTGTGTTAGTGTAGTGCCCAAGGAGGTGTCTAGTTACTACTTAACCAAATTTTATCTCACCTTTGACCAGCTTACATTACAACCTTAGATAAGTTCTAATTAATTTCGAGCCGAGTATTCCTACATTAGTGGAGATATACATGAAGGACAGACTTATGGTATCTTTTGTGTGCAAGTTAAACTTCGATTGAGAGAGTAGATTAATTCTTCCTATCTTGTATCCCATTTGTGTAAGATATTGCATTATTATGTGTTTGGGATACTCTCTTGAATGGTGAGGGCACTTATGAAGTAGAGTTGATGACTTTGTTTCACTTTCTAGTTTGGTAAGAGAGCAAGAAGTGAGCTTTTGTGACAAAATGGTAAACTTTCGAAGTTCTTGTGACATGATGTGATTGCCTTTTGAGTTGTGAGTTTGCTAAACACTTGGTTTAAGAAAGGGAATGGTAAATTGAGAAAGAAAAGTGTTGTTCACATGGCTTGGCTTAATTGTTGGTACCAACCAATGTCATTGTTTTTTAGCTTAATATAGTTTTTGACTTGTTGTGGCATTTGTGAAAGAGTATAGGAATGATTGAATTGCAACTTTGGATTGAGCGAAGTGTGATTTGCTTGAGGACAAGTAATAATTTAAATTTTACAGGTGTTGATGAGTGGCTAAAATACCACATATTGGCTTCTATACATCTCACCCTCCCCAGACCCTACTTGTGAGATTATCACTGGGTATATTATTGTTGTAGTGACTTTAGTTTTGTACATATGTGTAATAAACCCTACATTAAATTCTAGGAAAATCTATGGTGCCAGAACAAGGGCTAGATCACTTAATAAAAAATATAGTCATTTTTTAAAATAATGTATATTTTAAGAATATTGTATGCATAATGTATGTATATTATGATAGTGATCAGCCCATATATATATATAAAAGGGGCCGGAAGCGAACCCCCTAAATAAAAGGGAAGAAAGACAGGAACCAAGTGCAGATTAATTAATTAAGTTAGTAATTAGGTGGCAGTGCCAACCATATATAATATGTAATGCAAAAAATTAAATATGCAATGCAGTAAAGTAAATCAGGCGGTAAAACCGACCATATGCATGAAATATTAATATCAGAGACAAAAATTTAATATAAGAGGATTATATTAAACTTGAAAATATTACAATGCTAGAGGGATAGAACTCTAACCAATTCTAGAGAGAGGGAGGAGCATATTGAATGATGTAGTAGAAGTGATGTGTGTTTTTACAAGTGATAGTGGGGGGTATTTATTGCAAAAAATACATGAAATATAATGCTTGTTGATGTCATGGATGATGTCAACTCTTGCTAATGCTTGTTGATGTCATGGATGATGTCAACTTAATCTTGATAATGCTTGCTGATGTCATGGATGATGTCAGCTTTAGTTGATGTCATGATTTGTCATGCTGATGTAATAATTGTGTGCATCAAAATGATGACACCTTGATGTCATGCTTGCGCATTTTGATTATTCTTCTGCTAAGTCATAATCAGGGTCTTCTTCTTCGTCTTCTTCTTCTTCTTCTTCTGAAGATGGTTGAGACTTCTGGCTGGAGGATCCAGCTTTAAGTTGTTGGAGGATTAATTCCATTTGTTCGATAAAGTCTCCTTTATTGCTAGAGCTGGCTAACTGTGCAGCTGCTATTGATTTTTGTTGAAAAAATGAGTATTGGGCAGCATCTGTTGGAGACCAATACTTTGGATTCTCTAGGAACCATTTTTCTAAAGCCGGAACATAGGCTTCGGAAGGATTCCAGTTCTTGTACCATTTGGTGTGACCTTGTAGGGCTAACCATGGTAGTCCTTTGTGTCCTTCTGGCTTATGAAAAGAAAATTTTTGGGAATAGATCCACGGAAGGTGAAATCTATGGGAAAATTGAAGTAGTACAGGTATCTGTTGTTGACTAAAAAACCTAGTATTGAAATATTCATATCCTTCTTTAACTAAAGGGGGAAAGATTTCAATTTTGTGTCTATATACAGGCCACCATTGATGTATGAACCACTGAGGAAATTCAGAGACTAATTGTTTACCCCAAAGGATAAACCAAGAGTGTTTTCCTAGGTGATTTTGAAAAGTGAAGGCATTCATCCAGGCAGCCTTGTAGTCGTAATAATTAAAATATTGAGGTCGAAAAGGTTGGGAAATTTTTTTATATTTGGTTGGAAGTGTGCCCCATTATTTTGGCGAGATTATTTTATTAATCCACACCGTTGTATGGGTAACATATCCCTGGGTTTGCTTATCCTTATAGGGTTTGAATAAGCAAGATTCGGTATCCGCAAGGATAAATTCATAAATTTCTAAGTATGGCCAGGAGTTTGTTGTATGAAATTGGCTGATGGGCTGAGCATTTGACTAGCTACTTCTTGAGGGTTTGGATGCCAAAATTCTGGCTCAATTTGGGTAAGAGGATAGACATTGTCATTTTTAAAGTAGGTTGGTTCCTCAGGGGAGGAACTTTTGAATGAAGAAATTGGTTGTGGCACTGGTGAAGAAAGTGCCGGTTTGGGTGCTGAATACACCGTGCTTGTGCTCTGTGTGTTGGGGCTTTTGGCCACCACTGGTGTCTGTGTGGTGGTTTTAGCAGCCACAGAGGAAGAAGAAGATGCGTGGCCTGAGACCACCACAGTGGAACATAAATTTTTAAATACAATAAATTGTTTTCTTATTTTAGGATCACTTATGGTTGCTTTAATTCCCATAAGCTTACACCAATTTAAGAATTCTGTATCTGACCAGGAGTCAGATGATGTTTGTGCAAGTTGATTTTCTTCTTCTTCAACTAAATCTGCCCATTTTTTTGGGCTTTCAATTGAAATTGGTTCTGCCTTTTCCAGGAGATATGATGGGTGTATTCCCTTCATAGCATAGTCTGCTGGAGTTTGATATCTTGGCTGATTTGGGTTAGCCACATCCTTTGAAAGTTGCTTGGAGGCAATTGAAATTGTTTGCTGTTGAGAGACAGCTTTATCTTGTTTTTCCTCCGGAGGAGGAAGTGCTGGGAGTTCTTCCTTCTTTTTTCTGGGCATATTATCTCCCCTGCAAGAATTCTCGAGTGAGAAAATCTGAAATAGAGTTTGAGCTCCCTTTGATATATTCTATATCAAAATAAAAAATAGATAAAATAGCTTGCCATCTGGCAAATATATGTTTTGATGCAAGGTTTTGTACATCTTTTTGTAAAACAGATTTTGCAGCTTTGCAATCAATTCTCAAAAGGAATTTTTGGTTTAGTAAATCAGCTTGAAATTTAGAAATGCATAAAACAATTGCTAAAATTTATTTTTTAATTGTAGGATAATTTTGTTGAGCATTATTCCAATGCTTTGATGCAAATGCAATGATATGTTCTTTTCCATCTTTGTTTTGTTTTAATATGCCACCATAACCAATGTCTGATGCATCTGTTTCAATAATTTTGAATGCAGAAGGATCAGGGAGAGATAAACAAGGAAGATGTTTAACTTTTAATTTTATTTGCTGGACAATGTTGGTATGAACATTAGTCCATGGAGGAGGAGGCTTTTTCAGTCTATTGTGGAGAGGTTTTAGCAGATTGCTAATACCTGGAATAAAATCAGATACATAATTAACACAACCTAAAAATCTTTGAAGTTGGGTTTTATCTAAGATCTGATCAGGGAACTTATCAGCAAACTGAATTGATCTCTGGATGGGGACAATAGTTCCTTGTTGGATATTGTGACCTAAAAATCGTATATTAATTTGAAAAAGACTATACTTAGTTTTTGAAAGAACTAAGCCATTTTCTTTAAAGGTATTAAAGAAGATTGTCAAATGTTTAAAATGTTGATCGATGCTAGTAGAAAATACTAAGACATCATCAATGTAAACGATAATAAATTTTGAAAAAGGATTAAAAACGTCATTCATAATTCTTTGAAATTCTGAAGGAGCATTTTTTAATCCAAATGGCATTACATTCCATTCGTATTGCCCAAATGGAACAGTAAAATCAGTTTTATATCGATCTCTTGGATCGATTTGAATTTGCCAAAAACCTGATTTTAAATCAAATTTTGAAAAAATAGTAGCAGCATAAAGCCGCTGAAGTAAATCTCTTTTGTTTGGAATAGGATATCTAATCCAACGAAGAGCTGTATTCAGAGGTTTGTAATTAATTACTAAACGAGGGACACCTCGTTCGATTTCTGAGTTTTTATTAACATAAAAAGCAGCACAACTCCAGGGGGATTTACTGGGAGAGATGATGTGTTTGTCAAGAAGATCTTTGATCTCACTTTGGCAATGGATTGTTAGTCTTTTAATCTAAGATTGAAATTCTTCCATATTTTATTGCTAAAATATTGTTCCATGGAGCTAAGGTCCAAAATATGGAACCTCGTGGACGGACGAAAGAAGGGAAGTTACAGAACGGGGCAGTGAAGGCTCATTTGGATAGGACGAGCTTTAGTGGGAATGGTTTTTTCATCGAAGTCAGGTTCATAAGGAAGTCTGACTATGTGTTTCTTTCGATTCCAAAAGGCTGTTGGTAAATCAGCACAAAGATCCTTTTGGATTCTGGCTTCAAAAGTTTTAACTTTAGACTGAAGAGAAGGATCTTGAAGCTGTTGCTGTAGCCTTTGAAATGCTACTTCTTCCTTGAGGAAATTGATTTGGGCTTCCTTATGTTTTAAGGTAGACAAGACCTTCTTGATAGGAGGTTTATCAAAAGGGAGGAGGATTTTACTACCTATGCACTCAATTTGGATGCCTTGGTTAGAGACCAAGGCATGATTTCTTGGATGAAAGGGGTGCCTAATATGACTGAGTTAGTGAGGTCTTTTACTAACAAGAAAGAAGTTGAGACTGACAAAGAAGAATTTTCCAAGGAAGTTTTAACTTCAACATCAGAGAGTTTGAAGCTAATTCCTAATTTTTTGCCATTGGCTGCTCTGAGGGCTTCTTTGGTTTTCTCAAAGTATTTTGTTGGGATGAGTCCTTCTTGTATACAATTGAGATCTGCACCTGTATCAAATAAGGCGACAATATCTAAAGTGAAGGACTTATTGATAACTAGGGTAACCCTAATATGCCATTTCTGGATGGAAAGTCTGGAGAGGTAGTTGATGAAATCTTCCTGATCAACTGGTTTGGTTTCTGTTTGTCTAGGCTGTTCAGGTGTGTAGAAAGTTGTTGGAGAACAAGGCGATCTATATCTTGTTTTGCTCTAATTTCTCGAATTTCTTCTTTAAGGAGTGCTATCTCAGTTTGGAGATCCTGGATAGTTATGGTCTTGGGTTTTGTGAAGGAAATCTATTGAGAATGTCAGTAATATTGTAAGTATTAGCTATTTGAGGATGATTTGGAAAGGTACTTGAAGACACGGAAGGCTTATCTATGGTTCGTTTGAACTGCTCTAGATAATATTTCTTTTGGTCTGAATTTTCAAGATTACTAATAAGCTCAAGGAGGAGATCTTGTTCTTTAGAGAGAACATTAATCTCGGGTTGGCTATTTTGGTCTTCTTGACTAGATTCGGACGGAGATGATTGTACATCATCATCTTCAAGCTGGTTGAATTGCTGTTCAAGTTCATCATCAGCAATATCAGAAGCATCACTATCTTCTAGTAGGAGTTGTTCTATTTGGTTAAGAATAGACTCATCTAATTCAAGGTTTCTAACTTTGTTAGCCAATTTGCAGTATTTGGCGATATGCCCAGTTCTGTTACATTTGTAACATCTGTCAGAATTGGGAGATTTGAAACCTGGCGCTTTAGGTCTATTGGGTAAGGTTGGTGGAGCTTTTTTTTCGGAGTAGGAAGGTTTTGTTTTTCTGTACTTGGGTGCAGAAGGTCTATTTCTTGGGACGGCCTCATTATCTTTAGCCTTTCGTCTCTTATGAAGCTTCTTTTCACAAGGAGGGATACCAAATTGTTCACAGAAACTTCCTAAATCTCTGCGAGTTTGAGCTCTATCTTTGGCTAATTGTCTCAATATCTTATCTTGTCGATAGATTTTGAGAGCAACTTGTTGAATGAGACTGGTAAGCTGACTATAGGTGATTTGTTCATAAGGAATAATATCACCAAGGTAGAGACTTTGGAGTTCCTCTTTGACTAAATCTCTAAGGGACTTAGGCAGGCCATCTAGGAATTTTTCTTTCCAATATGGGAGGTTTCCATCTGGTTTTTTATATATTCTGGTAAGAAAGGAGTCTTTATACCACCTAAAATCAGAGAGGGTTTTACACTTAAGATTGTTAAGTATTTCAGAAGATCTTTCTCTGAAAAATACCTGGACCACCTATGAAACTTTTGATAATGGTGTAAATTAGGGTGTTGGTCGAATCAGGAATGGTTTGGCCATCTTTTAGGATTGGTTCTCCTGTTGGATCAATTCTAACGCTGTAGAAGATCTTTTGATGATCTTCCTCGCTAAGATGGGTATCTCACCAGCCTTTAAGTTGACCTGTAAAACCTGCTACTAATATATGGGTAGTAAGCTGGTCACTACAGTTATGAGAAGTTCTATACGCAGTGGCTACCATAGTCATCTGCTGCAATTTGGACAAAATATTGTATTCGGAGCAACCATCTATGTTCCATTCATAGATGTTGTTGGCATTGTAGTTATTCTGCATGACACTAGGTTTTTCTTCTAAAACCATATCAGGATGAGTAGCTCTAGGATAATAGAGTTTTTGGGGTTGTCGCCAGTTGGAGGATCCTGTTCTAAGAGGAGCAACTTCTAGAGAAGGATCATAATGAAATTGATCTGACTGTGTTTGAGATTCTCGATCTGTATCTACCTCTCGAAGAACACCTATAGAAGCATCCTTAATTACAGACTCTTTAGTTGCAGAGTCTTGAATGACAAAGGTTTTCTCTATTTCAGAGATCCTTCGTTGAAGGTCAGAAAGTTGAGGGAAACCTTTAGATTGGTGACTCTGGAGTTCACTAGCAAAAGTTCTAGGGATCTCATAAGGTTTAAATAGTGGAATTGATGATGTTTCGACTGGCTTAGAACTAGTAGATGCTGAAAAAGATGGTTTTGAAATCAAATATTCACCAAGAGTTTGTAAATACTTGTTTGTATAATTATTTTGTTCAAAGATATTTTTAATAGGTAAGATATTTTTAATTTAGAATATTAATAGGTAAGATTGCCTTTAAGGGAATGCGACTCTCTTTCCAATGTTTACTGTATTACTGGGATTCCTATTTACTGAACCATATCAAAGAAGCTACTTTCTTTCTGGCTTTTATACCCAGGTATAAAGGGATAGAGGGCTAGAGGGAGCAGCAGGCTGTTGAGGTCCGAAATTCGAAGTGAAATTTTTGATTTGCCTGTTCTTAGTCGTCATGGGAAAGAAATACATAAATAAGAAAGAGATTATTCCTTGGTCCTTTTTACATAACACTCTCGGCCGCCCAAGAGGACTGGCTATCTTTCTCTTTATACGCACAATATCTTGAGTTAGCCAAGCAGAGAAGGATCTTATGCCACCGGTGACCGGCCTGCACTTCCCAGTCCACAACAGACCTGGTCTTCTCTAGATCCATCTGAATCACACCCTTGCTAATCCAATGGGACTTTGAGACATGGAGCGCAGGAAAGAAGGCTTAATTCTGATTAAAAATACCGCTGGAATGGATGGTACAAAGTCCTCCAGCTTTTCATACTTTTGGAGAACTTCTCGTGGTACCTGCTGCCCACCCTTCCTCCTCTGCTTTGAGAACCGTGTGAACGGAGAGTGGGCAGAAGAGAAGGAGGTCCTCATACGGAGTCTTAATATTTTTTTCTGAAAGGCGGGTCTTCCTAGTGGGCTCGTCGCCACTAGGCAGTCATCTTTGATCCTGATCGGCCGACCTTTCCGATCCCGGAAGCTATTTTTTACCAGTCAATCAAGTAGTACAAGAACTGTATCTTATCTTATAGCCCGTCGGTTGGGTTGTCGATGATTACGACCATTCAAAGGCTTCTTACTACGAAAAAGAAATGAGAAAATATATGATTCTCGTTCTCGAGGGAAGATGCAGATAAAAGGCCAATAGCCTGATGTCAGCTTCTACGGCATAAGCTTTAGATCTATCAACGAATGACTTCAACTTTTTCGCTGAGGTTGGCTCTTCTTTTGCTCGCACACAGATTTCTTGCAAGAGCCTGCCACACTGGGCGGCATTCTCTTCAGTCTCCCGATGGCGTGTCAGGAAAGAATGTGAAGTCACCCCTATTTCGCTGTCCAGGGAGCTGTTGACTAATGACCTAAAAAATGCGAACTGATGAATCTCAGTCTAGGTGGAGTCGAATGAGCAATTTGCCTGCGACGACGAGGTCACGAAAGAAGGTCAGGCTGAAAAAGGGGGGATAGCACTAGAGAGTCGGGAACTTTCACTGCAACTGAAGAGGCTCAGGTGAAAGCGGTCTTGATGCGGAACTAGCTGTTTTTCTTAAATCAATTCCTCTTTCAGCCGATTCGAAAGCATCAATAGATGAGATTGAATGTTTAATATCTTTGGCTGTGAAAGCTTCACTTTCAGGTTTTAATTTGAAAGGAGTAGCTACCACTTGAGTTTTGCCATGATTTGTTGAAAATCCTTATGGTGGAGGAAGTTCAGAGATGACTTCTTCTCCAGTTGAAGTTTTCCAAATTTTTGAAACATTAATAGATTTAGAAAAAGGAAATTCTATATGGTGGTATTCAGCATAAGCTTCAAACCACTCAAAGAAATTAATCTGCTCTTGAATCGAGTTCAAGGATTCATAATAAATTTTTTGAAGAATTTTTCTTTCATTTCCTTGAAAACTGTTAAAAAACCATGTTCTCTTAAAAAGGTTTTCAGGAGAGTAAAATTCAGTTCTAAGTTTTTCTTTGTCAATTTGAAAATCTTTTTCTAAAACACCTAATTCAGCACCTAGAGATGAATAAGTAGGAGACTGAGGTCTTTCGAAGTTAACTTCAGTTGGAGGTGTTTCCACTGAGTATTCTGCTTGAGGAATCCTAGATTCGAAGTTAACAGTTTCGATTCTAGAAGGAAATGAGGAGACAGAATGTCTAGCAGATTGAGTCTCAGATTGTGCCAAAGGTGAGGAAGGTATTCTTTGACTATGAGATCTCCGGAAGGAAATAGTTACAGATCCTGAAGAAAACTGTTGGATCTGAGACACATTAGTATTTTCTGGCTTCTGGGCTGGGGTAGCATCTTGCAAAAGCCAGTTTTGAGGTAAAGAAACCTGATTCCAAGATATAGGTCTTGGAACTGATAAATGGGATCTTTGAAGATCTGTTTGGAAGAGAACAGTTTCTCCTTTATGAAGTGTTTTCATGGCTCCAGAATTGAAGGCCGAATTCATAGCTTTGTATTGAATTCTATAGATGATAGCAACTGGAAGTGATCCAGTCTTGGTTTTATAATTGGATGTCTTGACATTTAATGTCAAAGAGTCTAGTATATTCCTATCTTTAAGGGATACAGTAAAGTTGGGAAAACAGTCAAAATAAATCGGTCCATTACAAAGACTGGTTTCCACCATTCCTAGAAGGGAATCATTGAAGTCTAGAAATCTAGAATCTCTAAGGCAGAGGAGGAGAGATGTATCTAGTCCTTCTCTAGAAAGAGGTTTAGCTGCAATTTGTACTAAACCAAAATGGAGATAGTTGTACTTTTTTCTATATTTTTCTATAGATTTTGGGTTTAAAAGCTTGATGTCCTCATGATCTGACTCAAGAGGAATAGTTTGCTCGATGGTTGAAATGTGGTAGTCACTTGTCAAATTCCATCTAGACTTATAAATTGTGGACTGGGGATGTTTAGGAATTTTCCAGTCATCAATTGATTGCTGTAAGTCAGTAAAACTGACTTCTTCTTTGAGTTTAGAATTTGAAGAGGAAGAGGAGGATGTAGATCTAGAAGAGGAAGGAAAAGAATTTTTAGTGGAGGAAGAGAAAGAATGGAAGAATGCCATAGTAAGATCTGCACATAAATTTAATCGACAAACAGTAATAATTTTAAAGCTTCCTGTTCTTGGATCTAGAGACCAATAGGTTCCATAAGGATAATATTCAAGTTCTTAACTCAATAGTAGGAGGAAAAATCAGATTTAGAAATTAGAAATATAAGTACATGTTTTCTTTAATACGCAAAAATTAAATTAGCTTATGTTTAAAAGAGTATCTTGACTAATGACCCAAAGGTTATAAATAACAATCTGTAAGCCTACTAAGTAATTTTCCTTGGCAACCTAGCCATTTTGCTCAGGAACACTACTTACAGTGCAGATCCGGAAGGATCACAGTGCCATTAGTTAAGAATATTCTTAATACATAAGTAAATTTAATAGAAGTGTATTTAAGAATTCATGTTTTATAGATCTAAATACTAGATCTAATAATACTTCATAAAAGTAAGTTAAAAACAAGAATAATAATCCCTACTTCCCCCATGGATCTGATACCAAGAAGAAGAAGAAGACGAAGAAGAAGACCCTGATTATGACTTAGCAGAAGAATAATCAAAATGCGCAAGCATGACATCAAGGTGTCATCATTTTGATGCACACAATTATTACATCAGCATGACAAATCATGACATCAACTAAAGCTGACATTATCCATGACATCAACAAGCATTATCAAGATTAAGTTGACATCATCCATGACATCAACAAGCATTAGCAAGAGTTGACATCATCCATGACATTATATTTCATGTATTTTTTGCTATAAATACCCCCCACTATCACTTGTAAAAACAGACACCACTTCTACTACATCATTCAATATACTCCTCCCTCTCTCTAGAATTGGTTAGAGTTCTATCCCTCTAGCATTGTAATATTTTCAAGTTTAATATAATCCTCTTATATTAAATTTTTGTCTCTGATATTTATATTTCATGTATATGGTCGGTTTTACCGCCTGATTTACTTTACTGCATTGCATATTTAATTTTTTGCATTACATATTATATATGGTTGGCACTGCCACCTAATTACTAACTTAATTAATTAATCTGCACTTGCTTCCTGTCCTTTCTTCCCTATATTTCTTCCCTTTTATTTAGGGGGTTCGCTTCCGGCCTCTAGGTATCAGAGCCATGGGGGAAGTAGGGATTATTATTCTTGTTTTTAACTTACTTTTATGAAGTATTATTAGATCTAGTATTTAGATCTATAAAACATGAATTCTTAAATACCCTTCTATTAAATTTACTTATGTATTAAGAATATTCTTAACTAATGGCACTGTGATCCTTCCGGATCTGCACTGTAAGTAGTGTTCCTGAGCAAAATGGCTAGGTTGCCAAGGAAAATTACTCAGTAGGCTTACAGATGGTTATTTATAACCTTTGGGTCATTAGTCAAGATACTCTTTTAAACATAAGCTAATTTAATTTTTGCGTATTAAAGAAAACATGTACTTATATTTCTAATTTCTAAATCTAATTTTTCCTCATACTATTGAGTTAAGAACTTGAATATTATCCTTATGGAACCTATTGGTCTCTAGATCCAAGAACAGGAAGCTTTAAAATTATTACTATTTATCGATTAAATTTCTGTGCAGATCTTACTATGGCATTCTTCCATTCTTTCTCTTCCTCCAGTAAAAATTTTTTTCCTTCCTCTTCTAGATCTACATCCTCCTCTTCCTCTTCAAATTCTAAACTCAAAGAAGAAGTCAGTTTTACTGACTTACAGCAATCAATTGATGACTGGAAAATTCCTAAACATCCCCAGTCCACAATTTATAAGTCTAGATGGAATTTGACAAGTGACTACCACATTTCAACCATCGAGCAAACTATTCCTCTTGAGTCAGATCATGAGGACATCAAGCTTTTAAACCCAAAATCTATAGAAAAATATAGAAAAAAGTACAACTATCTCCATTTTGGTTTAGTGCAAATTGCAGCTAAACCTCTTTCTAGAGAAGGACTAGATACATCTCTCCTCCTCTGCCTTAGAGATTCTAGATTTCTAGACTTCAATGATTCCCTTCTAGGAATGGTGGAAACCAGTCTTTGTAATGGAACGATTTATTTTGACTGTTTTCCCAACTTTACTGTATCCCTTAAAGATAGGAATATACTAGACTCTTTGACATTAAATGTCAAGACATCCAATTATAAAACCAAGACTGGATCACTTCCAGTTGCTATCATCTATAGAATTCAATACAAAGCTATGAATTCAGCCTTCAATTCTGGAGCCATGAAAACACTTCATAAAGGAGAAACTGTTCTCTTCCAAACAGATCTTCAAAGATCCCATTTATCAGTTCCAAGACCTATATCTTGGAATCAGGTTTCTTTACCTCAAAACTGGCTTTTGCAAGATGCTACCCCAGCCCAGAAGCCAGAAAATACTAATTTGTCTCAGATCCAACAGTTTTCTTCAGGATCTGTAACTATTTCCTTCCGGAGATCTCATAGTCAAAGAATACCTTCCTCACCTTTGGCACAATCTGAGACTCAATCTGCTAGACATTCTGTCTCCTCATTTCCTTCTAGAATCGAAACTGTTAACTTCGAATCTAGGATTCCTCAAGCAGAATACTCAGTGGAAACACCTCCAACTGAAGTTAACTTCGAAAGACCTCAGTCTCCTACTTATTCATCTCTAGGTGCTGAATTAGGTGTTTTAGAAAAAGATTTTCAAATTGACAAAGAAAAACACAGAACTGAATTTTACTCTCCTGAAAACCTTTTTAAGAGAACATGGTTTTTTAACAGTTTTCAAGGAAATGAAAGAAAAAATCTTCAAAAAATTTATTATGAATCCTTGAACTCGATTCAAGAGCAGATTAATTTCTTTGAGTGGTTTGAAGCTTATGCTGAATACCACCATATAGAATTTCCTTTTTCTAAATCTATTAATGTTTCAAAAATTTGGAAAACTTCAACTGGAGAAGAAGTCATCTCTGAACTTCCTCCACCACAAGGATTTTCAACAAATCATGGAAAAACTCAAGTGGTAGCTACTCCTTTCAAATTAACACCTGAAAGTGAAGCTTTCACAGCCAAAGATATTAAAAATATCTTTGAACAAAATAATTATACAAACAAGTATTTACAAACTCTTGCTGAATATTTGATTTCAAAACCATCTTTTTCAGCATCTACTAGTTCTAAGCCAGTCGAAACATCTTCAATTCCACTATTTAAACCTTATGAGATCCCTAGAACTTTCGCTAGTGAACTCCAAAGTCACCAATCTAAAGGTTTCCCTCAACTTTCTGACCTTCAACGAAGGATCTCTGAAATAGAGAAAATCTTTGTCATTCAAGACTCTGCAACTAAAGAGTCTGTAATTAAGGATGCTTCTATAGGTGTTCTTCGAGAGGTAGATACAGATCGAGAATCTCAAACACAGCCAGATCAATTTCATTATGATCCTTCACTAGAAGTTGCTCCTCTTAGAACAGGATCCTCGAACTGGCGACAACCCCAAAAACTCTATTATCCTAGAGCTACTCATCCTGACATGGTTTTAGAAGAAAAACCTAGTGTCATGCAGAATAACTACAATGCCAACAACATCTATGAATGGAACATAGATGGTTGCTCCGAATACAATATTTTATCCAAATTGCAGCAGATGACTATGGTAGCCACTGCGTATAGAACTTCTCATAACTGTAGTGACCAGCTTACTACCCATATATTAGTAGCAGGTTTTACAGGTCAACTTAAAGGCTGGTGGGATACCCATCTTAGCGAGGAAGATCATCAAAAGATCTTCTACAGAGTTAGAATTGATCCAACAGGAGAACCAATCCTAAATGATGGCCAAACCATTCCTGATTCGACCAACACCCTAATTTACACCATTATCAAAACTTTCATAGGTAGTCCAGGTATTTTCAGAGAAAGATCTTCTGAAATACTTAACAATCTTAAGTGTAAAACCCTCTCTGATTTTAGGTGGTATAAAGACTCCTTTCTTACCAGAATATATGAAAAACTAGATGGAAACCTCCCATATTGGAAAGAAAAATTCCTAGATGGCCTGCCTAAGTCCCTTGGAGATTTAGTCAAAGAGGAACTCCAAAGTCTCTACCCTGGTGATATTATTCCTTATGAACAAATCACCTATGGTCAGCTTACCAGTCTCATTCAACAAGTTGCTCTCAAAATCTGTCGACAAGATAAGATATTGAGACAATTAGCAAAAGATAGAGCTCAAACTCGCAGAGATTTAGGAAGTTTCTGTGAACAATTTGGTATCCCTCCTTGTGAAAAGAAGCTTCATAAGAGACGAAAGGCTAAAGATAAGGAGGCCGTCCCAAGAAATAGACCTTCTGCACCCAAGTACAGAGAAACAAAACCTTCCTACTCCAAAAACAAAGCTCCACCAACCTTACCCAATAGACCTAAAGCGCCAGGTTTCAAATCTCCCAATTCTGACAGATGTTACAAATGTAACAGAACTGGGCATATCGCCAAATACTGCAAATTGGCTAACAAAGTTAGAAACCTTGAATTAGATTAGTCTATTCTTAACCAAATAGAACAACTCCTACTAGAAGATAGTGATGCTTCTGATATTGTTGATGATGAACTTGAACAACAATTCAACCAGCTTGAAGATGATGATGTACAATCATCTCCATCCGAATCTAGTCAAGAAGTCCAAAATAGCCAACTCGAGATTAATGTTCTCTCTAAAGAACAAGATCTCCTCCTTGAGCTTATTAGTAATCTTGAAAATTCAGACCAAAAGAAATATTATCTAGAGCAGTTCAAACGAACCATAGATAAGCCTTCCGTGTCTTCAAGTACCTTTCCAAATCATCCTCAAATAGCTAATACTTACAATATTACTGACATTCTCAATAGATTTCCTTCACAAAAACCCAAGACCATAACTATCCAGGATCTCCAAACTGAGATAGCACTCCTTAAAGAAGAAATTCGAGAAATTAGAGCAAAACAAGATATAGATCGCCTTGTTCTCCAACAACTTTCTACACAGCCTAGAAAAACAGAAACCAAACCAGTTGATCAGGAAGATTTCATCAACTACCTCTCCAGACTTTCCATCCAGAAATGGCATATTAGGGTTACCCTAGTTATCAATAAGTCCTTCACTTTAGATATTGTCGCCTTATTTGATACAGGTTCAGATCTCAATTGTATACAAGAAGGACTCATCCCAACAAAATACTTTGAGAAAACCAAAGAAGCCCTCAGAGCAGCCAATGGCAAAAAATTAGGAATTAGCTTCAAACTCTCTGATGTTGAAGTTAAAACTTCCTTGGAAAATTCTTCTTTGTCAGTCTCAACTTCTTTCTTGTTAGTAAAAGACCTCACTAACTCAGTCATATTAGGCACCCCTTTCATCCAAGAAATCATGCCTTTTATGGTCACTAACCAAGGCATCCAAATTGAGTGCATAGGTAGTAAAATCCTCCTCCCTTTTGATAAACCTCCTATCAAGAAGGTCTTGTCTACCTTAAAACATAAGGAAGCCCAAATCAATTTCCTCAAGGAAGAAGTAGCATTTCAAAGGCTACAGCAACAGCTTCAAGATCCTTCTCTTCAGTCTAAAGTTAAAACTTTTGAAGCCAAAATCCAAAAGGATCTTTGTGCTGATTTACCAACAGCCTTTTGGAATCGAAAGAAACACATAGTCAGACTTCCTTATGAACCTGACTTCGATGAAAAAACCATTCCCACTAAAGCTCGTCCTATCCAAATGAATCACGAGTTAACAATCCATTGCCAAAGTGAGATCAAAGATCTTCTTGACAAACACATCATCTCTCCCAGTAAATCCCCCTGGAGTTGTGCTGCTTTTTATGTTAATAAAAACTCAGAAATCGAACGAGGTGTACCTCATTTAGTAATTAATTACAAACCTCTGAATACAGCTCTTCGTTGGATTAGATATCCTATTCCAAACAAAAGAGATTTACTTCAGCGGCTTTATGCTGCTACTATTTTTTCAAAATTTGATTTAAAATCAGGTTTTTGGCAAATTCAAATTAATCCAAGAGATCGATATAAAACTGCTTTTACTGTTCTATTTGGGCAATACGAATGGAATGTAATGCCATTTGGATTAAAAAATGCTCCTTCAGAATTTCAAAGAATTATGAATGACGTTTTTAATCCTTTTTCAAAATTTATTATCGTTTACATTGATGTTGTCTTAGTATTTTCTACTAGCATCGATCAACATTTTAAACATTTGAGAATCTTCTTTAATACCATTAAAGAAAATGGCTTAGTTCTTTCAAAAACTAAGTATAGTCTTTTTCAAATTAATATACGATTTTTAGGTCACAATATCCAACAAGGAACTATTGTCCCCATCCAGAGATCAATTCAGTTTGCTGATAAGTTCCCTGATCAGATCTTAGATAAAACCCAACTTCAAAGATTTTTAGGTTGTGTTAATTATGTATCTGATTTTATTCCAGGTATTAGCAATCTGCTAAAACCTCTCCACAATAGACTGAAAAAGCCTCCTCCTCCATGGACTAATGTTCATACCAACATTGTCCGGCAAATAAAATTAAAAGTTAAACATCTTCCTTGTTTATCTCTCCCTGATCCTTCTGCATTCAAAATTGTTGAAACAGATGCATCAGACATTGGTTATGGTGGCATATTAAAACAAAAGAAAGATGGCAAAGAACATATCATTGCATTTGCATCAAAGCATTGGAATAATGCTCAACAAAATTATCCTACAATTAAAAAAGAAATTTTAGCAATTGTTTTATGCATTTCTAAATTTCAAGCTGATTTACTAAACCAAAAATTCCTTTTGAGAATTGATTGCAAAGCTGCAAAATCTATTTTACAAAAAGATGTACAAAACCTTGCATCAAAACATATATTTGCCAGATGGCAAGCTATTTTATCTATTTTTGATTTTGATATAGAATATATCAAAGGGAGCTCAAACTCTATTCCAGATTTTCTCACTCGAGAATTCTTGCAGGGGAGATAATATGCCCAGAAAAAAGAAGGAAGAACTCCCAGCACTTCCTCCTCCGGAGGAAAAACAAGATAAAGCTGTCTTTCAACAGCAAACAATTTCAGTTGCCTCCAAGCAACTTTTAAAGGATGTGGCTGACCCAAATCAGCCAAGATATCAAACTCCAGCAGGCTATGCTATGAAGGGAATACACCCATCATATCTCCTGGAAAAGGCAGAACCAATTTCAATTGAAAGCCCAAAAAAATGGGCAGATTTAGTTGAAGAAGAAGAAAATCAACTTGCACAAACATCATCTGACTCCTGGTCAGATACAGAATTCTTAAATTGGTGTAAGCTTATGGGAATTAAAGCAACCATAAGTGATCCTAAAATAAGAAAACAATTTATTGTATTTAAAAATTTATGTTCCACTGTGGTGGCCTCAGGCCACGCATCTTCTTCTTCCTCTGTGGCTGCTAAAAGCACCACACAGACACCAGTGGTGGCCAAAAGCCCCAACACACAGAGCACAAGCACGGTGTATTCAGCACCCAAACAGGCACTTTCTTCACCAGTGCCACAACCAATTTCTTCATTCAAAAGTTCCTCCCCTGAGGAACCAACCTACTTTAGAAATGACAATGTCTATCCTCTTACCCAAATTGAGCCAGAATTTTTGCATCCAAACCCTCAAGAAGTAGCTAGTCAAATGCTCAGCCCATCAGCCAATTTCATACAACAAACTCCTGACCATACTCAGAAATTTTATGAATTTATCCTTGCGGATACCAAATCTTGCTTATTCAAACCCTATAAGGATAAGCAAACCCAGGGATATGTTACCCATACAACGGTGTGGATTAATAAAATAATCTCGCCAAAAGAATGGGGCACACTTCCAACCAAATATAAAAAATTTTCCCAACCTTTTCGACCTCAATATTTTAATTATTACGACTACAAGGCTGCCTGGATGAATGCCTTCACTTTTCAAAATCACCTAGGAAAACACTCTTGGTTTATCCTTTGGGGTAAACAATTAGTCTCTGAATTTCCTCAGTGGTTCATACATCAATGGTGGCCTGTATATAGATACAAAATTGAAATCTTTCCCCCTTTAGTTAAAGTAGGATATGAATATTTCAATACTAGGTTTTTTAGTCAACAACAGATACCTGTACTACTTCAATTTTCCCATAGATTTCACCTTCCGTGGATCTATTCCCAAAAATTTTCTTTTCATAAGCCAGAAGGACACAAAGGACTACCATGGTTAGCCCTACAAGGTCACACCAAATGGTACAAGAACTGGAATCCTTCCGAAGCCTATGTTCCGGCTTTAGAAAAATGGTTCCTAGAGAATCCAAAGTATTGGTCTCCAACAGATGCTGCCCAATACTCATTTTTTCAACAAAAATCAATAGCAGCTGCACAGTTAGCCAGCTCTAGCAATAAAGGAGACTTTATCGAACAAATGGAATTAATCCTCCAACAACTTAAAGCTGGATATATATATATATATATATATATATATATATATATATATATATATATATATATATATATATAACGTTATGGAGTTGGCTTTGTTCGATTTTAATTTGGTTCAATTTTTGTTAATACTATACTAAATCTAATATGTCAATCCTTTTCTTCATGACACGAAACCAAATAACTAATTGATTTTTTTTCAATTTGACTTGGTTTATCGGTTTGATTTAGTTTATAATTCGGTTTATAACCCCTAATTGCCACCACCCTTTTCTGATATTTTTAAATGTTAAATGTGTATGTCTTATTCATAATTTAATTATACCTAATGATATTTGTATAGGTAAAAATATGCCACCTACAATTACGGGGATACGAATCCAGCAGAGAGTATACTTACTCTACAAGTCACCGGGCGCTGAGGATATAAGCCTACCCCATAAGCCAGGGCCATTTATTAGGTACGGGCCTTGGGTTATAAAGCATACATCCCACCGCCTTAGGATTACAGTCTCCTAGTTAGGGTTAATTAGTATCACCACCTTGAGAAAGTAGGCTCATAAGCTATAGTGATTGTATTTTACCATAATTAGGACTAAGGTAAATTTATAACTATAAATACCCCTCTCCCCTGTTGTACTGATCATCAAGTGATTCTCCAAGAATTCGCCTATTCTCAAGGAATTCAATATATTTTTCTATGCTTTTATTACTTTTTCTTAGTATTTTCTATATTTATTGAGTGCCTCTTTAATTTTATCTGTTTAATCTATTGAGCAAATTTAGACATAAACAATATGGATGATTTTTCACCCTAACTTAAAATTTGGATTTGCACTTATTTACATATCTTACTATCAGAAAAATACTAGAATTAGATAATTCTTAAAAAGTTATGATGGGGTAGGTCTTTGATAAATTCTTATTTACATATGGTTTGAAAGATGCGGATGCTAAAGAGAAATTCAACGCTTTGAAAAGGTGGAAGGAAAATGAAAAACAATTCCCAATTCTTTCTGATGCCACTTTCAACTGTGGCATCTAAAAGCGTTTTCATCCGAGGAAGACTTTGAATAAAGAATAACAGACACTCAATTAAATACATTAGAAAAGTCTGCCTTATCCAAAATTGAATTCACGGGGAGAGAAGAAACTATAACCTTCATAAAGAGAAATCGAAAAATTCTTTCACTTGGATCAGACAAAAAATCAATTATAGCATAGATCAACACTGGAATCTTCCAGCTCGAATCGAACGTCGTCTTGATATGAATAACCTTATTAGATTCTTTAGAAATATGTAATCATGTATTTTCTCAATTTGTATTAAAATTGCAAGTCTAGAAATTAGAATTCAAAAAACAAACTTGAAACTTTCAAATGTATGCAAATTTCAAAATATGGCAAGAAAGTCAATTCCATAGTTAGTAGATCTACTTTGAGGTATTTTTTTTTTGGCTTATAGTTGTCCTTTTAAATTATTAATTTAAACATAAAAAAATAAAAATAAATCGAAAAGCCCTAACTCGGACTCCCAAACACGAGCTCACCTAAAGGGGTAAGGGGTTCGGGCCGGCTCCCCCTACTAGGCCCCTTAGGCCCGGTCCCTTTCAAGCCCCTTTCCCAAAGTCCTCACCCGGTCCCTATCCAAGCCCTCAAATCTGAGTTCCCCAATATCTCGTACCCCGACCCCTTGACAACCTTAACTTATAGTCTCAGCTTATATTTACTATTAATTTCATATGAATGTTTAAACTATTATCATATCCCCTTGCCCGTTCCTTTCGGGTAATAGTTGAACAAACTTTACAGTATTACTTGACAACTTACACAAAAGAGACTGTATGGGCCTAAATCAGTTTAGGATCACAAATCAAATTTGGGTTGGTATACAAGCAGATCTTCGTATCAAAGTCAAGAAAACATCAAGAATAATCGTAAAATGCAAGGAAATAACTTGCTTTCAATATATCGTAGTTAGTACATGAAACGACCTCGGTCAGTCGTTTCGGAAGTTAGGACTCCGATTGGCGTGCTGATAATTTTAAAATATTTGTAATGTCCATTAGAACCTGTCTATAAAATTTGAGCTAAATCAGACCTCGTTTGGTAGACATCGGAAGAAGGTTTCAGTTTTTATTAGCAATAAATATTAAAAAGAGATTTTCGAGCTCGGTTTTGCCGAATGAGCTCCGATTCGAAATCCGAAAGCGCCATTGGGTTCGTATGATTATTTATGACCTTTGTGAACTTTCAAAAGTGAATTTCGATATTGTTCGGCTAGTTTCCGCTAAAATGCCGAAAGTTAAATAATTTGACTTTTTCTATTTAAATTCGCATCTTGAGTTTCGGGAGTCCAATTTGAGATCCGCCTTAGCGATTATGTTACATATATTTTGTATAACTTGTATGCAAAAGCTGGGATTATTTCGAATATCGTAGGGTTCCGTTTTAATTTTCGTCGCGAAAAGAAAAGAAAATAAAAAAAAATAAAAAAGGAAAAGAGAAAAAGACAAAAAATAAATAATGAAAGAGGCAGTGGGGGTCCCTAAGGACCAGATAGAACAGAAATGATCAAAACGAGCAGAAAATGAGAAACAAAACAGAGGGAAATGCGGGGAGGAAGAAAAATGCCAGAAAATGAAAAAAGGGGCCGGAGAAAAGTAGAATTTTCATCCTGAAACATTCAGGTAATGATCCTAATATATTATTTGAGTTTATTACGTGTGTTTGAATATATTTTTACGGTAAAAATAGGGATCTTAGACATCGCCCTAATGATGTAAATTGATAGTTTAAAGGGTCAAATGGACCCCGATAATGAAATTGATTATATATTCGTACTTAGGGAGTTATGGGCAACTTATAAATGTAATTTATTTAGGGTTTGGTTATGTGACCATAAACCCTGTATATAGGTCTGGCCTGGGTATTGCGTGTACGAATAGGGTATCAGGTTCCTAACCGGATTGCCCTAAGATGTGAGGAATGAAGCCTTTAGCCTAATTTGATATATTTTTCTGTTTATTGAATAGAGTGGGATCGTTTGGCAAGGAAACCAAAGGATAAAGCGGTTGTTGATTAGCAGAGCTAACTTTTGGAAGAGGTAAGTGTTTATATCCATTTCTTTGGAGGCACTGGCCTCATGGATTTTTCTACCACGTGTTCCTTACGTGTGTAGCTGCCGATAGGCGTACTCATTACGCCTTAGCTTTGGATTTACATTCTATATTATATATTATGCCATGTTATTGCTATTGCATTGGAAATCTGAGTATTGTACTTTGGCTTGGAGTTGGCATCTGCTTCCCGGCTGTCGATGAGAGTCCTGTGCCGGTGAAGGGTTATTATTGCATCACATTACATTCATACGCATTATATGTCATTCATATGTATTATGTTGCATATCATATTGAGGGTAGGAGGATTCCGCCCTCGGAGCAGCAGGATTCCGCTCCATTCATTTGACACATGTGACCCTTTGCATCATATTTCATTTTATTTCATACCATTGTGTAGACTTGTGGTACATAACTACTGTTCTGCTTCGACGTGCATTGCTTATTTTTCTATATATTTCTGGCTCATATTCTGAGTTACGGGGATCGTGTTGCACACCTCAACGTTATAAATATATAGATCGGGTTGCACGCCGCAACGGTATAAACATATGGATCGGGTTGCACGCCGCAACATGATGTATTTCTGATTGTTGATGTGTTCGGGATACCTATATGTTTTGGTTATCTTACGTTCCTGGTTGTTGATGAGTTTATCATCCCATAGGTGTTTCTAGTTATTATCTGGCTCTGCCTTTTTATAATTTAAATAAGAGAAATTTGGTTTATCTGTTTCTTCTCCCTGGCTAGCTATCCTATTCTTTGAGGTGGCTAGTCTGCCCCACTTATTGAGTCCTTTTGACTCACCCTTGTTTGTTGTTTATTTCTTGTCTATCTATTTCGTTTCGACAGGTTCGCCCCAGGATTGAGTTGGCCATGTTGTGAAGGAGCGAAGACGACTTCAGCTGTCAGGGTGAGCCCGATTTTATTCCGGATGGCCACCTGTTTATTGGTTATCATTTCAGTTGCATTTAGCTCCCTTCAGGGGCATCTATCTTCTTTTGTACTCTTAGATGTCTAGTATGGATAGTCCTAAACCTAGTATGTCGGGTAGTTAGCTGTAATTTCTTTTGTACAGCTTAGAGGTATCAATATGTTTGTGTTTTTTTTTTAAAAGTCTTGTCCTTATTTATGAACTATTATATTTATTTTCCTAACTTAATTGGTAAGGGTTCGCCCGACGGGTCTAGGGGAGGATGTCGGGTGCCCACACGACCTAACCGGATTTTGGGGTCGTGTCAGTACAAATTTTGCCAGAGTTTCTGTATATCTTCCTGAATGAATACAGTACAAAATGAAGTTCTATTTATAGGCTAAGGGGGCTTCACCCACGATCTCCACCATCAGACATGCTCAAGCCCACGTTTTGGGCATTAATTGAAGAAGTTAGTGGACTGAAGTAGTGGGCTGCTGAGCCGTTGGAACTGAGGCGATCCACCGAAGCACAAGTATATGGCTTCGGTGGCCTGGTCTCGCCGTCCGGTAGGAGCGAGTGTCACCGAAGTTCAGCTTGCGGCTCGTCTTCAGTCATAACATTGACGCTGGGCTTCGGTAATTCAACCACCTGCTTCGATTCTTCTGCCGCGGAACATCGGTTCGATTAACTCCGATTTGCCATGCCGAGGTGCTATCCGAGCACGTCAATTTTTGCCCAATACAGATAGTCCCCCCACTCCTCGGGTGAGTGACGAGGTCGCCGAGGAGTGGAATGAATTTAAGCTGGAAACTGACGTGGCTCAACCCTATCCAACAGTTTCAAAAAGTCGCATGCCTCTTTGAATTACTGTTCCACATTATGTGGCGACCGTTGGTTGGCCACCGAACGGTCGCGCCGACTCTTTCGCTTTCTCTAACATTACAGTGATCATTGCCTCTGCCACTTGCACGTGTGAAACCCCTATAAATACTTTGCTTTGAGGTCTTCTTCTCCACTTGATAAAATTCTCTACAACAGGGAAATTTGCAAAGAAGAACACTTCCAATTCTTGAACGGCTTTCCTGATTTCAATCTTCTTCCCAATTTCTCACCATGTCAATGGCGACATCTGGACAAGGGTCTAGTGATTCCTGCGAGAGAGCCGAGCGTTTTGCTACTGCGATAATGAGCGGAGATATTTTTCCCACCGTACCGCCGCTGCAGATGATTGAGGCGAAAGGTGGTGGAGAAGCTACGTCAACAGCTACTGCTCTTAGGCGGTGCAAGGAGAGAGCTGGTCGCGACAAGGCGGAGGTTAGTTGTGATGTCGATGTTGAGGTTGGTAGTGACGACCACGACGATGGCAGGGATGACGTTGGGGGGGATGACCTCACCAGTGCCAAAGAGGTAGGTGGCTCAACTGGCGAAACCGAAGTGAGTAGGGAGGCCAGTGGGCAAACAGGCGAAGCCGAAGTCAGCAAGGAAAGGTCTCAGAACGAAGCTGGAACTTCAAAGAAATCGAGGAAGAAAATTCCCATCGAAGTGGAAATAGACCCTCGGTTGGTCATCCCTTCGAGTTTTAGCAATGACAAAGACTTAAAGGTTCATGCCCAATCCGATGCTCAAAAGGGGAAGAAGAGGAACATACCGGTTCACGTCACCCCGAGTATCGTAACCAAAGACGTGGTTGAAACTGTTAGGGTCGATTGCCGATGGGGGCCCGAGGTGGAAATTAGGATTCCGGCCCCGAACTCAGCTGCTTCCACTCACGTTGAAGGGTATTCTACAGTTTTCACATATCCTTTCACCATAGGGTTCAATTTGCCAGTTCATCCCATAATCGACACGTTTTATAGATCATACAATTTGTGCTTAGCTCAAGTGGGTCCTGGGGTTTGGAGAGTTGTGCAGGCCCTCGAGTACTTAAGTAATTTAGCTGGGTTGCCCTTCACCTTCGAACACTTGATCTCCCTCTACTATCCCTACTTTCATAAAGCCAGGGTGGTAGCCCTCTTACCTCGGGGGTCTTACGCCATTCTGAGCAAAAGTGAAGACCACGGTGACCGAGGTTGGAATGATCGCTACGTACTCATTCCCACGAGGTTGCTGTCAACCGAACCTGGCTTCCCGAAGTGTGGAACGCTCAACGTAAGTATTTTTATTCTTCGCTTGGTCTTCAATTGCCATAGCTTGTGCTTACTTTCTTCTGTGACTTACCCACCGGAGGGATTGCTAGAGTGGGCAACCAGGGTTATGAAGCAGGAGACATGTCCTCGTCGGCAGTGGATGATCTTAGCCGCTTTGACAGGAAACCGATGGATATGCAAAAGGCATGGTAGGTTTTACATCTACATTCATAGCTTCTTCAAGCTCGCTTTGGAACACTGCATCCCAATGTTCTCTTTCCTTTCCCATTTAGGTTTTTCCAACAGGGCTGTTAAGGATACCGAAGAAGAAAAGGAGGACGAAACCGAAGAGAGGGGAGACGGAGAGGGAGAAGAGAAAAAGGATAAGAAAGAAAAGAAAAAGAAGGAAAATAACTTAATCGACGTCGCCGAAGGTGTAGCTCAGATGGCAAGTTTGGCAAAGCAGCTCGCCGAGGACAAGAAAGCCAAGGGCTCGCTGGGCCAAGGGACTTCACAAGGTGATGATGTTTTCATAGGTCGGTTTTTGTGTGTACCCACCCCTACTTCATCTCACACTTATGCGATTGCTTCCCTCCCTCCCCCAGGTTCCAAGAGGAAGAGGGCTGAGTCAAAGAGAGCCACTAAGGCGAAAGGACCTCGGGTTGTGGAGGCTGTCGCTCCTGCCGCCAAAGCAGTGGCCACAAAACGCCGGGGTCTTGTTGATGAGCCCAGTGACGAAGAGGTTCACCCTGCGGCTCCCGAGGTAACCCCAGAACCAGCTCCGGAGGTGATACCAGAATCGACTGCCTAGGTTCCTAGGGTGACCGAGGTTATAAATATGGAAGAATCTGACCAAGAGGCTGCAAAGCGAAAGGGCAAGGCCAAAGCAAGAGAGGGCTTGATCAAAAGTACAGTTAAAGCTTCTCGAATTTCTGCCCAAGCTTCGAACTCTACACCTCGGGCATTTGAAGTTACTCCCGAGGCCAATTTGTTGGATCCTACCAAGGAGGATGTAGCTGCCCTCGATGCTATGCTCGGGTCTGCTGAGGCTCACGCTCTTCGGAACCTAAGCCCCATGAGTTTGATGGGAGTTTGAGCTACTTCCGCTCTTCGCGTAAGTTTCATGTACCCTCGCTTTGTATAACTTGCCTTTTATTTCCTCCCAATGCTAACACCTCGGTCTTATGCAGAGCTTGGTGCTCGTGTTGCAAGCTATCCATCTCGAGCGTGACCGAGCAGAACAGGTTCAAGCGGCAACCGCTGCCTGGGGAGAACAAAAGAGAGGTTTTGTGGGTAGGATCACCGAGCTGGAAGCCCAAATTGCTACTCTGAATGAAGAGCTGGAGCACGCCAACGAGGCATCGGCTAAAGCTGAAACTGACCTGCATGGGGTTTTGGAATCTGCCGAGGCCAGGGTTCAAGCTGCAACCAACGAGTTTACTAATGAGCGTTCAAGGCCGAGCCTTGAAAATGCTCGACTTGAAGCTGAACTCTTTAAGGCCAGAACCGAGGTGCTTGAAGCTGGCGAAAAATATCGTGGCAAGCTGGAAGAGTACAACGCCAAGCTCATTGGGCTGCAAAACCAGGTAGATCAAGTGCCTGCTCTTCAGGGTAAGATCTCAAAGCTTCAAGAAAGAATAACTTACCTCAACGAGCGGGCCAAAGTCAAAGCGACGAGGGCGAAGTTCGAGGAGGCTTGGGCTATCGTCAAGACAAGGCTCAGCACACTCGAACAAGTCCAAGCTGGGCAAGTTGTACTCGAAGAGGAGATAGCTAAAGCTAGGGACGCCGCTGCCGAAGCTCAAAAGATTGTGGATGACCTTCCCTCGAGTGAGGGTTCGGATGATGGTGAATCCGAAGGTGATGAGGGGGGCGAAAGTGCCGAAGAGGGCAATGAAGATGCCGAAGGGGGGAACCCTTAGGAACAAATAGTTCGTCTTTTGTGTAGTGTTTTTTGCTTAGGCCTTTGCGCCTTTTGACATAAGCCTTCGGGCTCTTCTGATGTATATAACTCTGACCTTCGGGTCCATTTATTTTTGATGTAAACAGTTAGCCTTCAGGCCTTTTAATGAATTTGCGTTTCGTCTCAAGTGTTAGCTCTTGTATAAGCCGAACACTGAAGGTAATTTGCTTGCAAGACTTAATTAAATGAAAATGATGCGAACTTAAAGCGACTCTCGCCTTCGAGTCAATGCATTTAAAGTGCAACTTCGAAGTGCAAGATCATAGAAACAAAGAGATATAGAATCAACTTTATTTCATTGATAATATCAACGAGCCAAAATTGGCTTTTTACAAAAAGCCAAGTCGAGATAGACCTTGGGCGTACAAACAAATTGACAATATGCCACTATCGGGCGTAATTAAAATGTACTAATCTATTCCTCGGGTGTTAGTCCCCGGTTGTGGAATCGATAGGCTTCGGTTGGGAGGCTCAGTGTCTACCTCGATTGCAAACCACCCCTTACTCCCCCCAGTGTTCGGGTGTGAATCTTGATGAAGATCCGAGCACTGGAAATCGTTTTATTCGCTTCCTGAAAAGGTCAAGCAAAATGAAACGAGGAGCAAGTTAGTACATTTCAATAGAGGCCCTAGGAGCTTTTTTCGGCTCGAGGCTGAATGTAAATTTTAAGTCATCGAGGGATGCTTACCTCGATTTCATAAGTAATACCGCTTCAAATTGGAGATGTTCCAATTTAAGGGTTCGGGTGTGCCCTGCAGATCTTCAATTTGATAAGATCCTTTCCCAACAATTGCTCTAACTTTGTAAGGTCCTTCCCAGTTTGCGATGAGCTCATCCCCATTTTTATCCTTTGTTGATTGGTTCGTAGCTTTCAGCACATAATCACCAACTTCAAAATCTCTAAGTTTGGCCTTCCTATTAAGATATGCCTCGATCTGCCTTTTTTGGGCCACTAGCCGAACCAAAGCCAATTCTCTTTTCTCCTCGAGCAAGTCCAACTCTATACGCATGGCTTGCTGATTCGCATCCTCGGTGGTGTGAGCATACCGAAGACTTGGTTCGCCCACTTCCACGGGGATAAGGGAATCCATACAGTAAGCAAGTGAAAAAGGGTCTCACCGGTGCTGTTCTTTTCTATCGTTCGCATGGCCCACAACACACCTGGCAACTCCTCGGGCCAAGGACCTTTCTTCTCATCGAGCTTTTTCTTGAGATTTTCAATTATTATCCTGTTTGAAGACTCAGCTTGGCCATTGGCACTTGGGTGATAAGGGGTCGAAGCAATTCTTTTGATCCCCCACTGCTTGAAGAAATCAGTGATGGATGCTCCCATAAATAGTTTACTATTGTCGCAAGCGATTTCCTTTGGGACACCGAACCTTTAGATGATGTTCTTCTTAATAAAATTGATTACTTCTTTCTGTTTGACCTCAGTGAGAGCTCCTGCTTCCACCCATTTTGTAAAGTAATCAGTTAAAACGAGAATGAACCAAACACCACCTTTTCCCTTCGGCAGGGGACCAACAACATCCATCCCTCATTTCATAAAAGGCCATGGCGACACGATCGAATGTAGGGGTTCGGCTTGCTGATGAATCATTCGTGCGTGGCGTTGGCATTTATCACATTTTTTGCACGAAAGCCTTTGCATCCGCGCCGATGGTGGGCCAGTAGTACCCAGCCCTAAGTATTTTGCGCACCAAAGACTTTCCCCTAGTGATTTCCACACTCGCCCTCATGCACTTCGGCCATCACGTATCTTGCTTCGTCTGGACCCAAACACTTGGCCATCGGGCCACAGTATAACGTTTTGTACAAACTTCCCTTGATCATGTAGATGAAGCTGCTTGGGTCCTTAGTTTTTTGGCTTCTTTATTATCTTAGGGAACAGTCCCCGAGTCGAAATAGGAGATAAACTTACTCCGCCAATCCCATTTGTGGTCCACCGAATTGACTTGCAATTTCATCTCCCTCATTTGCGTAGAGAGCAACCGAACCACTGAATGAATCCTCGAGTGTGCTTCATCTACCGCCGAACCCAAGTTCGCTAGGGCATCGGCCTCGGTATTTTCCTCTCGAGGCACTTGTTTAATCTGTCATTCTTGGAATTGGGCCAAAATCCTCTGTGCTTGTTCTAAGAATAGCTGCATTCTGGGCTCCCGAGCCATGTATTCACCGAGCACTTGGTTCACTACTAGCTGTGAGTCACATCTCAACTCAATTCTTTCTACCCCAATTTCCTTAGCTAATTCCAAGCCTGCTAAAGCTGCTTCGTATTCAGCCTCATTATTGGTTACCTTTTTGAACCCAATGGAGTGCCTGATTTTCTCCCCGGTGGGCGCTTTTAACACTATGCCTAATCCTGAACCCTTAGAATTAGTTGCCCCACCGGTGTGAAGTATCCATAGTCCCGAGGCCGTTCCTTTTGACATTGAGTTCTCCTTTTAGGCTTCGGGTAGGATCCCAATACTAAAATCTGCTACGAAGTCAGCAAGACTTGGGATTTGATGGTTGTTCGGGGTTGATAAGTGATGTCATACTCGCTCAATTCTAGTGCCCATTTGATAACCTCCCCGATAACTCAGGTTTGTACAATATACTTCTTAAGGGGAAAGTTAAAACTACCGCTATTTGGTGACATTGGAAATAGGGTCGTAGTTTCCGAGCAGTAATAATTAAAGCAAGTGCTAGTTTTTCCAAGTGAGGATACCTGGTCTCAGCATCGAGGAGTGTCTTGCTCACATAATAGATGGGCTGCTGCTTTCCATCTTCATCCCGAACCAGCACAGTATTGACTGAGACCTCGGATACCGCCAAGTAGACCAGCAATGTTTCACCATCTTTTGCCTTGGCAAGCAATGGCGCGTTAGCCAGATAGCGTTTCAAGTCTCTCAGTGCTTCTTTACACTCTGGTGTCCATTCGAAGTGGTTGTTCTTCCTCAAGACAGAGAAGAATTTGTGGCATCGCTCCGAGGACCTTGAGATGAATCGACTCAAGGTAGCGATTCGGCCAGTTAAGCGCTGAACTTCCTTCACCCCGGTCAACTCTTCGGGGATCTCTTCAATAGCTTTGATCTTATCTGGGTTGGCTTCGATTCCTCGTTCAGAGATAATGAATCCCAATAATTTTCCTGACCCTACGCCGAAGGCACACTTCTCAGGGTTTAATTTCATGCCATATTGCCTCAGAACAGCGAAATCTTCCCTCAGATGATTCAAATGATCCTCCATTCGAATCGACTTGATGAGCATATCATCTATGTAGACTTCCATACATTTTCCAATATACTCCTTGAACATGCGACACACCAACCTCTGGTACGTCGCCCCACATTTTTCAAACCGAAGGGCATCACTTTATAGCAGAAGGTACCTCGGTCAGTGATGAACGAGGTTTTCTCTTCGTCCTTCGGATCCATGAGGATCTGGTTGCAGCCCGAATAAGCATCCTAGAAGGATAATAGTTTGTGTCCAGCCGTGGAGTCTATTAACCTATCTATTTGTGGCAATGGGTAGGAGTCTTTGGGGCAAGCCTTGTTCAAATCAGTATAGTCTACGCACATCCTCCACTTGCCATTTTTCTTAGGTACGACGACCACATTAGCCAGCCATTCGGGATACTTTACCTCCCTTATGAAACAATTTTCTTGTAGCTTCGTGGTTTCATCTTCGATCGCTTTATTTTTAACCCCGACGTGAGGTCTTTTCTTCTGCTTTACTGGGGTAAATTTTGGGTCTACATTCAGCTTGTGGGTCATGATCTCCGGATCGATACCAATCATGTCCGAATGGGACCAAGCGAAGCAATCGTTGTTGGACTTTAATACTTCAATGATTGCTTTTTTCGACTCTGGGTGCAACTCCGAGCCGACAAATATCTTTCTCTCAGGGAAATCTTTCAATAAGGTGAAAGATTCCAACTCCTCAATAGTTGAGTCCTCGGCCTTTTGTTTCTGAGGCTCTTGGATGCACACCGGGATCTTTTCAACTTCTCCTCGGAGGTCCTCCTCGCTTGACCCTGGTTGCATTAGTTTCTATTGCTTTGGCCTAGTCGGGGCGACTCTACTTCTCAACGCAACCGAGTAGCATTCCCTTGCCACTCGTTGCTCTCCCTTTATTGATCGAACCCCCCAAGGTGTAGGGAACTTGATCACTTGTTGAAGCGTGGAGGGAACAACCTCTATGGAATGGATCCATGGTCTGCCGAGGATCACATTGTATGCTATGTCCTTGAGCAACACTTGAAATAGTGTTTCCTTGCTAACTCTTTCAGCAAACGTTTTGAATGTGATTTTACCCAAAGTTTTCTTCGTGGAGTTGTAAAGCCAGTCAACACTGTTGCCTTGGGATGACTTCCCCTTTGAGCCACATCTTCTTGATGGCCCCGTAGCTGATTATGTTGACCTAGCTACCGGGGTCAATCAGGACTCGCTTGATATCAGAGTCATTGATTCTCAACATGATGACCAAGGCATCGTGATGAGGAAACATCATCCCATCACAATCGTCATCATAAAATAAAATTTCTTTACCCGAGCGTTCCACTCGAGTTCTCTTTTCCATTGTGATCGACAGCTTGGCGAATTTCTTTGCAGCTGCAAAATTCACCCCGTTCACCTCTGACCCCCCTGGTGATAACATTTACAACTCTCTCAGGGGGTGGAGCCCGAGGTGGCTGTCCATCACCTCGGTTCTTGGTGTAGTTGTCTTTTCCCTTGTCGGTAAGGAACTCGGCCAACACACCCTTCTTCAACAAATATGCCACATCGAGGCGCAATGCTTTGAAGTCCTCGGTTCGATGGCCATAATCCGCATGGAACTCGCAGTGCAAATTTTGATCTCTTTTGTCTGCTAGAGTTCTCATGTCTTTAGGTACTCTCACCCTGGCAGTTCCCTTGACTACGTTGACCAGCTCCGAGGTCGATATATTAAAATTATAGTCAGGGATCCGAGGTAATTCTTTCTTTGAGGCTGAAGCTGGGCCTGAGGAATTTCTTTGGTTCGTGTTAGAGTGAACCTTTCCTCCGAGCCGTTGGCTTATATGTGGGCTTACAATCGAATTTCCAAAAGAAATTCCTAACCTTTGGCTGACAGGCTACCTCGTGGAGGTATATGGTTCGTACCTCCCCTTCGAATTTCCTCGCGACGCCTCGGCGCGGTACGAGGATTTGCCTCGGTTCTTGTAATTATAACCTCGGCTTTTAAACTCAGCTTCCTCCAGCCTTATCTTGGAATAGGTTCGCTTGTGTAAATCTTCCCACTTCCGAACTTGGTATCGCTGAAGCTCTTTTCACAACTCGGCGGCAGCGTCAGAGTTGCGAATATTGATACCCTTTTCAAATGCCATGATGGCTAGAGTATCATCCATTCGAGGTAGTTCCATGCGCTCAGCATGAAAGCGCTCAAAGAACTCCTTAAGTGGCTCACCTGGCCGCTGCTTAACCTCGCAGATATCCTGCTTCCTTTGGAGAATCTTTTGTGCTCCGGTGTGGGCCTTAATGAAGGCATTAACCATTTCCTTGAAGGTGGAAATTGACCGCGCTGGTAAGCGCATGTACCAACGCAGTGCTCCTTTCTCCAAGGATTCACCAAACTTTTTCAAGAACATTGACTCGAGCTCTATTACCGTTAACTCATTGCTCTTTACCATCGCCATGAACTCAGTTACATGTTCTTTAGGATCGGTGGTCCCATCATACTTCTTTAAGAAGAGGAGCTTGAATTTTTGGGGAGTTGGGGCAGGTGCTGCTTCGGGCTTGAATGGTAAATCCCTGTATTGATCTATGTCAAGCTCGTCTTCGGTCTTAGCCACCCCGGGGACACTCTCGAGGCATTTTTCTACACGCGCCTCGATGCAAGCCTCGACACGGGCTTCAATTTCTCTGGTCAACCTCTCAACATCAACCGAAGGTGTAGTTTAAGCCACGGTGGGAATCGTCCCGAAGTGTGGCGTTGTGCTTGGTATATTTCCCGAACCCCCAGACGTGGCCCCATTTGAAGGTCCACCTATTATCGCGCCCGTAGGAACGAAGGGCGGGATTCCTCCATTTGGAGCCGAAGGCTGGGTGCCGTTCGGTGCGGAGTTGTTCCTCGCCTCTAACGAGGCGCGGAATTCGTCGTTGATGTGAGCTTGCTCATCTGTCGCTCTTGAAGAGCTTTTAGCGAAGTGACAACAAAAGCTTGAAAGGCTTCAGTTTTCATTAGAGATGACTCTTGGTTCGATGGAACGTCAGTCTGTTCATCAAGATTTCTACTGCCGTCAACCATATCATCGTCAAAAGGTTATGAACTTCAACGAAAAAGGACGTCTAACTTTGGAACAAAGCGTTTCTGCTTATATCCCCACAAACGGCGCCAATTTATATGAGCCTAAATCAGTTTAGGATCACAAATCGAATTTGTGTTGGAATACAAGCAAATCTTCGTATCAAAGTCAAGAAAACGTCAAGAATAACCGTAAAATGCAAGGAAATAACTTGTTTTCAATATATCGTAGTGAGTACAAATTTTGCCAGAGTTTCTGTTTATCTTCCTAAATGAATACAGTACAAAATGAAGTTCTATTTATAGGCTAAGGGGGCTTCACTCACGTTCTCCACCATCAGACATGCTCAAGCCCACGTTCTGGGCATTAATTGAAGAAGTTAGTGGGTTAAAGTAGTGGGCTGCTGAGCCGTTGGAACTGAGGCGATCCACCGAAGCTCAAGTACATGGCTTCGGTGGCCTGGTCTCGCCGTCCGGTCGGAGCGAGTGTCACCGAAGTTCAGCTTGCGGCTCGTCTTCGGTCGTGACATTGACGCTGGGCTTCAGTAATTCAACCACCTGCTTCGATTCTTCTGCCGCGGAACATCGGTTCGATTAACTCTGATTTGCCATGCAGAGGTGCTATCCGAGCACGTCAATTTTGCCCAATACAAAGACCAAGATTATTAGTTCATGTTCTGTATCAAATGGAATGAGTTGACACGGGGAAGGAGAGAAGGAGAGAGTGACGGACTAAGTGATTTGAAAATTATGGGTCCAACAATTTACACTCGTCATAGAATAAGAACCTCTCACACAACACAACTAATAATATTTTTATCACACCCCAAATAAAGTTTCATGATAGACCGACTTAAAAAGGGTTAAAAACTATATATTGTCATCAGTTTTGAATGATATCTAATACTACTGTGACTTTCATAATGCTTTCGTATTCTTGGTTTGACCACAAGTCCTCTATAGGTCATGCCAATGGAATTGTCAGAAGAAACCCAACTGGCGAAGTCTTAGTTGTGGTCCTTGAGGAAGAAATCGACCAAGTTGTCTATTTTTCAGTTGGAAAGCAAGTGTGCCAAAGAAAAAGACAATAACAGTAGTAGTAGATCGACAAGAGAAGTGGTCCTCATTAGTCCTTAGACATAATGCCGCTGCTGCGAGACTTTGTCAAAGCCTCACAAAAAAATAAAGGCTTAAATCTTACTATGCAACAACGATGTAAAATTTCGATATTATCAGATCAACTACGAGATTATTACAAGTAATTTTCTCTCATAAACGAGATTAGTAACTTCACAACTTAAGCAGGGATAGATTTAGGTGACATGATATATTAATATTTTTTTTGTATGAAAGTTAAAACTCAAAATGTAGAGGGCAAATCCAGACACATGCTTTTAAAATCATTTTTCGCGTAGCAAGTACTTGTAGCTAAATTCCAATAGCATATGTATGGTCCCCAAGCAGCTCCTAGAACTTCGAACTAGTGGAGCTAAGATTTAATCAGCTGCAAGTCCATCTTATCAGTTCAATTAGAAATAGAAACTTAAAGTCAGACTGATAGTGTAATGAAAATTTTACGTGATAGTGCAGTTTAACATAAGATAAAGTTAATTTTTTTTTTCAAGTTACTAATTCATGAAGTTATGTAAGATTTTTTAAAATGACTTAAGGATGTATATTTTTTTACACTGCCACTATATATAATTTGAACTTTTTTAACGAAAAATAAGGAATCTTCTGCATACAGATGTTTGAATGCATCCTTTATGGACTTTGACTCATTCTTAATGCTCCCATGGTTGATAATATATGGTGCCTTTATTTTCTGATAGAAATTTGCCTTTATCTGCAAAATCTGTTCTCATTCGCAAAAAAAAAAAAAAGGAGTTCGCGTATCCCAAGTTCCCCCGTCTTTAGCTTAGAAGACTTTATTCAACATTGCACCAATGAACTATTAGTGGCCATAATTAAAAGAAAAGCTAGGCATGCTTTCAAGTGTTTGAATTAAAAAATGAAAAAGAGACAAACTAAAAATCATTTGCCAAGAGGCAATATCATCTATACTAGATTTAATATTAATCTTACTTTATCTTCAATCATTTCTGCTGGCCTCAGAAAGGCACTATACTTATTGTGATGATATAGAAGTATTAAACCTTGCCTTTCGCGTCACGAAAAAGTCATAACTATAGCACTTCTTGTTGGAAATTATAAATTTCCCTATTTGTTTTATATATTGAGAGTTGTCTCTAAATTAAAAATGTGTATTTAGTTTAATTAAGTGTTGCATTGGGGTTAAATGACTGGCATGAATAGTTACCAGTCATGCTTGGTGACAAATATTGTATTGAACATGCCCAAAATTCAAGGATAAAAATACTTGTGCATTCGTCAATAGTGTCTTTGATGTAACACCCTTGATAGAGGGCGGTTGATGGGGGTATAGGCTTTTAGGCTGACAAGCTTCTAAAGATAAAGCTACATGATACCTTAGACAAATCTCACATTGGAAAGATAGGAAAGTAAAGAGCTTTATAAAACATAGCTCAAGTTCTAATAGAATGAGACTCAATGTGACGTAGCCCGAAAGACAAATTTGTGTTGGCGAAGCTCTAAAGCGGACAATAAGCATCATGGGCTTGGTGAAGCTCACTTCACTTTGCTGATCATCTTTCCTTTATCATTAAACTAGTGTCAAATCCGGTTTTTGTGATGGTTGACTCTAGCAATTCTTTGGTGAAGCTCTCTCTCCTCTGAACCTTTGTCAAGTATGACATGAGTACCATGTTTTTCAATGTTTGTTGACCACTAAGTTTAGTTAAATCCTATCTACTTCCACATGCTCTATGGACCTTTTAATCCTTTATCGTTTTGCTTTTTGCAATTAAGGGCTGGGAGTGGGTGGTTGATGGACTTCAGCATACACCTGGAGAAGATGAAGAAAAAACCACGCTTTTGGAACAACCACATGTTAGATCCTTTTTGTATCATAGTTACATCAATCATTATTCATTGCTTAACTGAAGAGAAGCTTATATTATGCAACTCATGAGAAGATAAGAAAGAAGAAAAAGAAAAAAAAGTTGATGTGTTTCACTTTTGAAGTTATGTTCATCATCAGGAAATATTCCTGGAAAAATAAAGAGGAAAGTGTACATGTTCACATAACTATCTAGGTACATCACCACTATATAGAAGTGGAAGTGGTGAAGTAGAAAAAGAAACAAAAGCACTATCTACATCACCATTAGATAAACATGTAAATGAACTTGACTTGATAACAGGACTTGATCCTAAAGAATTCCAACACTCATTTATGCCGAATCCCCATCCTTCATCATCAGTACCTTGGGTTATTGGAGCTTCAGGCATCGCGATTTCACCTTCCAAGTATCTTACCACTTGCCTAATGCTCGGTCGTGCCAATGGCTGGTTGTTTGAGCACGTTAGTCCCAACTTTAACACCATCAAAACCTCACTCTCATTGAACTTACCTTTCAATCTATAGTCCACCACATCAAGAATTTGCCCTTCTTTCCATTTGTCCCAAACATGATCAACCAGAACTAACTCCTCGGGTTCTGCCTTTGGTTCAATTGGCCTACGTCCACAAACTACCTCGAGTAACAAAGCACCAAAGGCAAACACATCAGTCGATGTAGTGGCCCGTCCTGTTCTTGGTAATTCTGGTGCAAGGTACCCCAATGTGCCCACCACCCTAGTCGTGCACGGATTTGAACCGTGCTCATATAATCTTGCTAGTCCAAAATCTCCAAGCTTTCCATTTAATTCACTGTCTAGTAGCACATTACTAGCCTTAATGTCTCTATGTATCACAATTTGTTCATAACCTTCATGTAAGTAAAGTAAACCAGAAGCAACCCCTTTGATGATCTTGAACCTTTGTTCCCATGTTAATACAACTTTAGGTCGATCAAACAAGAAGTTATCCAAACTTCCATTAGGCATAAAATCATACACAAGTAACAAATCACCACGACGTCTACACCATCCTAACAATTGAACCAAATTCCTATGACGGAGTCTTCCAATGCTGGAAATTTCAGACACAAATTCCTGCATGCCCTGTTTAGATTCATGGGAAATACGTTTCACAGCAATTTGTGTTTTTGAATGTCGTAAAACACCTCTGTAAACTTTTCCAAATCCACCACGACCAAGAAGTTCAGTGTCCTTAAAACCTCTAGTAGCTTGCTTAAGTTCTTGATAAGAATATCTATGAGGACCAATCTCAAGCTCCCAAGGCTCTATCACATCAGCATTCTTGAATCTCCAATATAAATAAATAGCAACCAAGATTGAGCTTAACGCGAAGACAGCTGCTATAATCGAGATAACTATAATTAGGCCAGTGTGCTTCTTCTTGGGTCCAGGAAGTGATGGAAGAGAATCTAAGTCTAAATATTTGGCTTCTCCATTTAACTTAAAGCTCCAACCTAAAATGTAATGGGAACTAGCAAGCAGACCAGTTGAAGCAGAGAAGCCAACATACATATTTTCTTTGAGAATCGGAGAGAGGTCTAAATGATAAGAAAAAAGAGGAATTTTGGGTTTTGAAGAAGTAGGTGAAAGAGTGATATTGACTAGTTTTCTAACAGAATCATATTCTACCCAAGCAAGAATAACTTTTCCACTTTTAAGATTCAGTTCTTGTTTCTTTAAGTCATCATTGAAGTAAGCAGCTGCAGCAGACTTATTGGACTGTAAGCTGTTAATGTTAATACCAACATGGTTATCATCAATGTCTCCAAACTCGAAATCTCTTACAGTGTCGAATTCAACCGCAAAAATATGGTTAGAGAAGTTACCAATATCACTTGCATTAAGCAGGCCTAAATACTGACTTGGAAGAGCTGTGCTGAAATCTTTTGAATGTGAAATTGTGAATGCAAGACCATGGCCACCAAGTTTTGGATATTCGGGGACGATAGCGAAAGCAAAACATGTTGAGAAAGAGAAAGCAGTTCCATTACTGGAGTTTTTGAAGTGAAATGGTGAAGAATAAAAGGCATGTCCCATTAGTCTACTTGTGTCATTGGTTAGCTGAAGAAAGCCATTTTGGCCTACTCCTGCTATTCCACTCAAGGTTATGTTGTTATTTGGTTCATTGAATCTTGTGTAGATGAATTCATTAAGCTCAGATGAAACAAGAATTGAGAAGCACAGGATATAGCAAAGGAATATAAGAAAATTGACCATGGTAAATAAGAATTGGTAAAAGTTTTTAGAGCAGGTTTGTATTAAAAGGAGAAGGATTGAGTATATGTTTAAACAATGGATATTTTTTTCATATGCAATGGGCTCATGAAAGTTATAGAAAAGCAAAAGGGTGACATTTATTCTTGCATAAGCATTGTCCTTGGACTATATAAAGTGATTCAAAGGTTCTTTTATTTATAGCAAGTAGTAGTTTGTTATGACTTCTGACGTAATGAACACTACTAGTTCATTGTCACTATCCTTGACCAAAAGAAAGTTTAGGGAATTGAAAAAATATATATTAATGCATTGCATAAGATTGGGTCATGGAGGGTAAATGCTTTAGAAAACAAAGAGCTGCTTCCTCTTCATTTTTGGTGCTTCTTTAAAGTAAGTAAAAGTGTGCCCTAAGTAGCGAGCATGTATTCATTCTTTTCTTACTATCTCTGGTCCATTTTAAAAGTACAGTAAATATTTGGCACACTGATTAAAACCAGTTAAATTACAGTATTACATTAAGTTACTCTTTATATCTTTCCAAATTATCCTTTATCTCTCCGCAGACTTTTTAGACCATTTATTTGAGTACTGGTAGTTTGGTAAAAAAACAAAAGAATAAGAAAATTACTGTTTTCTTGGTTTCATAAGGAGATACTTCTTTTGGACCAAATTTGAAAGGTTAAAAGAAACGTGAAAATTTGATGATTAGCCAATTTTGCACACGTTAAATGAGTTCCATCCACAATTTCAAAATTCATTGAGAAATAGCCAATAAATGACTCACGTACATTCAGGCTACTGCCGGTAACAACACCCCATACATTGAATTTACTGAACTACCCTTAAAAACCTACAGCTCAACAATAAATACAAATCACGCGTGAAAAAAAAACAGAGCAAAGCACACATTACTTCTCTCAACTCTCCAGATCATCATCGTCTCTCTCCGGCAGTTTCAAATTCAAACTGTAAAAGGTAATTCGAGCTTCGTTTTCTCAGTTTCTCGATGTTTTTGTGCTGAATTTCAGTTAATTTTCGTAAATATATTTGTTTTTGTGACTGTAAATCAATGATTTGAAAATAAAAATTCGTGATTATGATCTGAATTTGTTTTTGTGAGACGCGAATTTACTGTTATATATAATTAATATGAATCTGAATTAAGTTCAAAATGGTATGCAGCACTAGGTGCTGGGGGTTTGTGTTACGTTGAAGCAAAGCCCCGTTATAATATCCTGTAGCTATGATTACATTTTAGCTTAGCACTTCAAAATGACCTGTTATCCCCAGGATATTGTGATGGGACCTTGCTTCAACGTAACACTAACCTCCAGCATTTAATGCTGGGGATTACTGTTAAGTTGAAGCAAAGTCCCATTACAAATATCCTGTTGTCCAGCACTAAATGTTGGGGCTTAGTGTTACGTTGAAGCAAGGTCCCATCACAATATCCTGTAGCTATGCTATATTTTAGGATATAAAGTTGCACTTCAAAAAAAGACCCTGTTGTCCAGCACTAAATGCTGGGGCTTAGTGTTACGTTGAAGCAAGGTCCCATCACAATATCCTGTAGCTATGCTATATTTTAGGATATAAAGTTGCACTTCAAAAAAAGACCCTGTTGTCCAGCACTAAATGCTGGGGCTTAGTGTTACGTTGAAGCAAAACCCCATTATAATATCATGTAGCTATGCTATATTTTTAGGATATAAAGGTGCAATTCAAAAAAACACCCCTGTTGTCCAGCACTAAATGCTGGGGCTTAGTGTTACGTTAAAGCAAGGTCCCATCACAATATCCAGTAGCTATGCTATATTTTAGGATATAAAGTTGCACTTCAAAAAAAGACCCTGTTGTCCAGCACTAAATGCTGGGGCTTAGTGTTACGTTGAAGCAAGACCCCATTATAATATCCTGTAGCTATGCTATATTTTAGGATATAAAGTTGCACTTCAAAAAAAGGCCCTGTTGTCCAGCACTAAATGTTGGGGCTTAGTGTTACGTTGAAGCAAGATCCCATCACAATATGCTGTAGCTATGCTATATTTTAGGATATAAAGTTGCACTTCAAAAAAGACCCTGTTGTCCAGCACTAAATGCTGGGGCTTAGTGTTACGTTGAAGCAACGTCCCATCACAATATCCTGTAGCTATGCTATATTTTTAGGATAAAAAGTTGCACTTCAAAAAAACACCCTGTTGTCCAGCACTAAATGCCGGGGCTTAGTGTTACTTTGAAGCAAGGTCCCATCACAATATCCTGTAGCTATGCTATATTTTAGGATATAAAGTTGCACTTCAAAAAAAGACCCTGTTGTCCAGCACTAAATGTTGGGGCTTAGTGTTACGTTGTAGCAAAGCCCCATTATAATATGCTGTAGCTATGCTATATTTTAGTATATAAAGTTGCACTTCAAAAAAAGACCCTGTTGTCCAGCACTAAATGCTGGGGCTTAGTGTTACATTGAAGCAAGGTCCCATCACAATATGCTGTAGCTATGCTATATTTTAGGAAATAAAGTTGCACTTCAAAAAAACACCACTGTTGTCCAGCACAAAATGCTGGGGTTTAGTGTTACGTTGAAGAAAAGCCCCATCACAATATCCTATAGCTATGCTATATTTTAGGATATAAAGTTGCACTTCAAAAAAACACCCCTGTTGTCCAGCACAAAAATGCTGGGGTTTAGTGTTACGTTGAAGAAAAGCCCCATTACAATATCCTGTAGCTGTGATTACATTTTATGATATAAAGTTGCACCTCAAAAAATCCAACCTGTTGTCCAGCATTAAATGCTGCGGCTTACTGTTAAGTTGAAGCAAAGTCCCATTACAAATATCCTGTAGCTATGCTATATTTTAGCATATAGAGCTGCACTTCAAAAATCCCCCTCCCCCTGTATAATTAGCCATTAAACTATGGAAATGTATATTTAGCTTATAGGTTAGCAGTTCTTCAGCTTTCATTATTAAGCTACAATTACAGTATTATACCATGTGGCTTTCTTTGTGACTTAGTTTAGTATTTTTACTGTGTTTATAACTACAGGTGATGGCTAAACAGTGTATTGTTCTTGCATTCAATGGGAAATGGACACCAGATTATAAGTACATAGATCATGAGACAAGGATTTTTCTGCATACTGAAACAGATACTTTTGAAGATTTCAGAAGAAACCTTTGGAAAAAGATAGATTTAGATGAAGAACATTTTGAGACATTCATATGGTTTGATATGGAACTTGGAACAAGCAAAGGTGTCCCTATAAAAAATACCGATGATTTAATCAGCTGTTTACACTTGATGAAGAACAATTCCGAGTATAGGAGTAGACGTTTCATAGTTGACATTACACAACGATCTCCACAGTCTAAGAGAGTTGATTACGCTGAAGGGCAAATGATAATGCAAATAGACAACGATGATGCTTTTGAAGTGATACTTTTAACACCTCCGTCTGTCGAAGCTGTAGCAGTAAATCAACAGTTAATGCATGCTGAAAACACAGAACAACAGCTTGTAAATATTCAACTTCCTGAGACATCAAGTGCTGGAAAAAAGAGAAAGAGGTATTCAGGGAAGAAAATAAGAGAATCTCCTCGTCCAATACTAAAACAAAATGCAGATTTGGACGACGTCAAGGTTGGATCAATTTTTTTAAACAAACAGTGTGTCACTAAATGCTTCCAGACAACTGCAATTGCACACCATTTTGAATTCAAGGTTGTGAGATCAAGCACAACGAGATATTCACTGGCATGCATGAATGAAAAATGTGAGTGGACTGTTCGATCTTCCAGAATTAAACAGTCCACATTGTTCAAAATACTGAAGTTTGAGAAGAATCACACTTGCTCGGTGGATGATAGAAAAAGAGACCAAAAATATGCTACGTCAAAGATTGTTCGAGATGAGATAGTTGAGAATCTGAGAGACGATATGTTAGCTTGGATAAGCTTGGAGTTTTGACTGATGACTGAGGAACGGATTCAAAGGACCTGTTCCTTTGAATCACTGCAGCTAAATAGATAATTCATGCAAAATCGTTTAAGTTGAGATATTAATAATTATCCTAAAACTAATGTTTATCTTGATAATTATGCAGGTCTAAACGGATATGAAAAGATTGCATAAACACAAGGATAAAGATAGAAGATTTCTAACAAAGAAGAATCCAATTAGGACTCAAACTCAAGGGAGCATTGGAGTTCTAATTATTGAAGACTTCTCGGCTGCTGGATCTATAAAACGTGGAGCATTTCAGCCATAGAAGTTAAGCACAAATACAGAGAGCATCGAGCAAAAGCCTAAAAGAGTTATTAGCTTATTTGTGTAATCAGTTAGCTACAGTAGAACTAAGTTAGAACCTGTTCCTTAAGATTGAGTCTTGTAAAAGTTCAATTCTTAGTTCAATTGTAGTAAGCAAAAATCGAGTTGTACTTTCTGGTTCAAGTCGTGGACTTGACACAACTTCACTGATCGTGAGAAAGATCACTAAAGGATTAGAGTTAGTCCTAGGTTAGTAAGAGTGAGTCTTGTAACCAAGTGGGTCTTTTTACATAGTGAAGTTGAAATCCTACTTGAGAAGTAGGTCGTGGTTTTTTGATCCCGAGTCAAGGGGTTTTTCCACGCTAAAATCTGGTGTTCAATTACTTATAGTTTTAATTCCGCATATCGTAGAGTAAAGGAACACATTTTAAGGAACTGGTCCTTAAAACAGTAAAGTGGTGTAATCGTGGGAATTATCAATTGGTATCAGAGCGGGTTATCCTTGAAGAGGCTAACACCTTAGGATTAGAATGAGTGCACCACAAGAAAACTCCGAGGGTCAGTCCACTGTTAGGCCACCAGTGTTCAATGATGTTGCAGGTAAGGAAATCTGGGATGCATTGCAGGTTGCTCATGAAGGAACCAATCAGGTTAAAAGATCTAGAGGTACACTTCTCTTTGAATATGAAAATTTTAAAATGAGAGAAGGAGAAACAATTTCTAAAATGTACACTAGGTTTAATGCTATTGTAACTGAACTTATCTCTCTTGGAAGAATCTTAACTGTAGAAGAAAGAGTTGAAAAGATCTTGACTAGAGTACTTTCAGATTCTTGGAAAATTAAAGCATGTTCTATCATTGAAAGCAAGAATCTTAGTACTCCCTCCTTAGATGAACTTATAGATAATCTCAGAACATATGAACTGAGGAAGAAAGTCAAGAACATAGGAGAATCAGTTAAAACTGAACTTAGCTTTATCTGCTGCTAACAATTTTGTTGATGATGAGAAGGAACTGGTCCTTATAGCCAGAAATGTCCAAAGATTCCTGAATAAGAAGGGATCTAGAAGACAAAATAGATCTTCTAACATGAAACAGGAAGGAGAATGCTTCAAATGTGGAAGCATGGAGCACTACATTAGCAAATGCCCAGTCATGGAAGAAGAATGGAGGAAAAAGTATGTTGAAAAGAGAAAGGCTAAGGAACAGTTCCGAAAGAAGAATTGAACTCTCAAAGCAATGGTTGCAGGATGGCAAGATAGTAAGGATGAAATATCTGATGATGATCTAGATGAGGATCTTGCTCTAATGGCTCTTGAAGACTCAGACAATGAAGAAGATGCTGAGGTATTTATTTCTAAACTTAGACAAAATGTGAAAAGCATGCCTAGAGAGAGATTAGTTAAAGTATTTCATACTGTGCTAAATGAGTTTAAATCTCTAAGGGATGGCAACCATCAACTGCATGATGAAATTGATAGTTTAGGAGCAGAATACAAAGAGGCAGCAATTAAAAATGACTTTCTCAAAAGAAAGATTAGCATGCTTGAGGAACAGGTCCTCACACTCGAATCAACTGTTCGGGAATTAGAAAATGTTAAAATAGTTGAAAAGGGTAAAGGTATTGCTAATTCTCATCAGATCATTGCTGAAGAGAAACTGAAAGTCACAGTTGATGAATTGTGCAAAAAAGATGAAAAGATAAGATCTTTAGAAGAAGACTTGGTTAAAACAAAAATGGAACTAAGAAAAACTGTAGAATGGAACAAGTCTTCTGAAGCACTAGAATGGTTACAGGAAAATCATAGTAGTAATAGGAAAGGTATTGGATTCATGAAAGCACAGAGTTCATCCAAATGGGATCCAAAGAGTAAGTACCTATCATTTCCTGAAAACTGGCTATGCACTCATTGTGGGAACACTGGTCACCGGAAAGAAAATTGTCAATCTTTAAAAATGGCTGCCCAGAGGAACAGGTCCTATAAACCTGTTCAAAATCCTGTGAAAAAGAAGAATAGGTCCTATAAACCTGTTCAACACTCTGTAAAATGGGAAACTGTTCACACAAAGAAACCATTACTATTTTGGGCTAAGAAAGATATGATTCATCTTTTTTCTAAAGGAAAGGAACCCAAACTAGTTTGGGTTCTTAAAATTAACCCCTAGTTTTCTTTTGCAGGCTAGAGTGAAGGAGATAAACCACAAATGGTATATGGACAGTGGTTGCTCAAGACACATGACAGGACATAAGGAACTGTTCCTTTCACTCTCAGCCTTCCAAGGAGGAAGTGTTTCCTTCGGTAATGGTAAGAAAGGGGAAATCATTGGAATTGGAAAGGTAGGTAGGTCTGATTCACACTGTATAGATAATGTGTTTCTGGTAGATGGACTGAAACATTGCTTATTGAGTATATCTCAATTGTGTGACAAAGGTAATAATGTTAATTTCTCATCTACTGGATGCACTGTGACTAACAAAACTTCTGGAGAGATTATTTTGCAGGGAAATAGGCATGGTAACAAGGAATAAGGCCAGACTAGTTGTTCAGGGATATAGTCAAGAGGAGGGCATCGACTATGATGAGACTTTTGCTCCAGTTGCAAGATTGGAAGCAATAAGACTTCTTATAGCCTTTGCCACATACATGGACTTTACTCTACATCAAATGGATGTCAAGAGTGCATTTCTAAATGGTTACTTGAAAGAAGAAGTGTATGTCAAGCAACCTCCAGGTTTTGAAAGTGAACAGTTCCCTGAACATGTGTATAAGTTGGACAAGGCCTTGTATGGACTCAAGCAGGCACTAAGAGCATGGTATGAAAGGCTATCAAAATTTCTACTCCAGCATGGATACAAGAGAGGTAAAATTGATAGTACATTGTTTTTGAAAGAAAAGGGTAAGCATATTTTAATTGTTCAAATCTATGTAGATGATATTATCTTTGGTGCTACTTGTGAAAATTTAAGTAAGAAATTTGCAAACTTGATGGGGAGTGAGTTTGAGATGAGCATGATGGGTGAACTCAATTTCTTTTTGGGTTTACAAATTAAGCAAACCTCAAATGGAACTATGATCCATCAACAAAAGTATGTTAAGGAATTACTTAAAAGATTTGATATGGATAATGCTAAGGAAATTGACACACCTATTGCCACTGCCACAAAATTGGATCTTGATGAACATGGAATATTAGTTGATCAAAAATTGTATAGGGGTATGATAGGTTCCCTACTTTATCTAACTGCTAGTAGACCTGATATTGTGTTCAGTGTTGGTTTATGTGCTAGGTTCCAATCAGATCCTAAGGAATCTCATCTGAAAGCTGTTAAAAGAATATTAAGGTATCTGAAAGGAACAGGTCCCTTGGGACTATGGTATCCAAAAGGTGGTAACTTTAATCTTGTTGGATATACTGATGCTGACTATGCAGGTTTCCTTGTTGATAGAAAAAGCACCTCAGGTATGGCACATTTTCTTGGTGAGTGTTTGGTTTCTTGGGGAACCAAGAAACAAAATTCAGTGGCACTTTCTACTGCTGAAGCTGAATATGTGGCAGCTGCTTCATGTTGTTCTCAGTTGTTATGGATCAAACAACAACTACAGGATTTTGGTGTTGACGTAGGAACTGTTCCTATCTATTGTGATAACACTAGTGCTATTAATATGACAAAGAATCCAGTGCATCACAAAAGGACTAAACACATTGACATAAGACATCATTTCCTAAGAGACAACTATGAAAAAGGTTTTATCACCATAACATTTTGTCCTACTGAAAAGCAAATTGCTGACATTTTTACAAAAGCTCTAGGTAGAGATGATTTTGAAAGAAATAGATTGGAATTAGGGATGATTAAATTCACATAAAATCATCAATACTTTACTTCATAATTGGCTAGAAAATTGCAATTAAAATGAATTTTATTCAAGTCATTATGAATGATTCAGTCCAGCTTAATACTTAAATGTATATTCTTATGCCATATTTCTTATTTAGAGTTCCTAAAATTGAATGATGTTACCCTTATGCTCTTAGAATTTCAGATGATCAAAATGTTGCAAATTGGAAGGACACTGAATTTTTGTGTTAAAATCAGGTATGTACTCGTTATTATTCAGTTAATTTAGAAGTACGAAGGTTATAGGTAACTTGTGATTAAAATAAATCCCACTAAGTCTCCTAACCATATCCAAACTGAATAAGAGTCCCATCAGAGGAACAGTTCCTATTCTGAAAAAGTAACCTACAGCCTAACGGCTCTTTTTCTCCGGGAGACTCCCAAGAGTCCTTAGCCGTTGCATGTTGTGCTGAGGTAAGTTGATCGTTTCCTACTCTAATTACACTACCTAATTCACACTATAAATATAATTCTTCTCCCCCATTACTCTTTTACCTTGTTCATCAATTAAAATTCTCAAAATTTCAGAAAGAATTGTCAATTATCTTTTGATAAGAATTGAAAAAATGTCTCTTTCTTCTGATAACTCTCCATCTGCACCTACTACTGAACAACCACAAAATCTTAATCCTCCTTCACCCATGGAAACCACTGACCTAAACCCTGAAGTTCCTGAACAAATTCCAGAAATACCTGAACCTGAAATTCAGGGGGAAGGACCAGTTCCCACGGCTGAAACCATTGCAGAGCAGGTTGAGGATTTGTCTCGTGCTATGGTATTGTATCAGTATCAGGTAAACTTCACATACCCTTTGAATGTGGTTATAGACGAGGAAGAAAAGGGAGAGGGGTCTGAGGCTGCTCTTGAGGGGGAACCTATTAGGAGTTTGGAAGCACCTTTGCATGGGTCACCAGGGTCTCCAGTGGTTGCTTTTAGAGCACCCATGGAGGATGTTATAGATGTTGATGAGGCTATTAGTGATAGTGATAGGCCCTTGGTGGATTTGATCAACATTAGGAGTTTGAAAAGAAAATTGGCTAGAAAGGGACCCATGAATGACCAAATGACTGCTGAAATCACTGCTAAGTTGAAGAAAATAGGAGATAGTTATAAGCCCGGAAATAAGAAGAAAGTAGAAAGTTCCTCCAAGGCAAAAGGACCTGTTCCTTCTGCCTCAACCCCTGCATCTGGGGGTAGGAGGACAAGAAGTGCTACCAAAGCTGCTGATGAACAACTGGCTGCTGCCTTGGAAAGGAGCAGAAAAGGGAAAAGAAAACAGGTAGTTGAGGAGGAAGAAGTGGATGATATTGATGATATTGATCTTGCTGATTTTTCTGAGGATGATGAGATGGTAGAGGCTGAGGAGGTGGTGCCTCAGTCAAAGAAAAGAAAAGTTACTGAGAGAAGAGTAACAAGAAGCTCAGTTAAAGCTGCTGAGAAAGTTGCTAAGAGGACCAGGTCCTCTAAAAGACTGGTTGTTTCTGAAAGTTCTGCTAGTGACAGTGATGAGTCTGTTGCTGCAGATGAGAGTGTTAGTGATGCTGAAGTGAAACGACCTCGGTCAGTCGTTTCGGAAGTTAGGACTCCGATTGGCGTGCCGATAATTTTAAAATTTTTGTAATATCCATTAGGACCTGTCTGTAAAATTTGAGCTAAATCAGACCTCGTTTGGTAGGCATCGGAAGAAGGTTTCAGTTTTTATTGGCGATTAATATTAAAAGGAGATTTTCGAGCTCGATTTTTGCCGAATGAGCTCCGATTCGAAATCCGAAAGCGCCGTTAGGTTCGTATGATTATTTATAATTTTTATAAACTTTCGAAAGTGAATTTCGTTATTGTTCGGCTAGTTTCCGCTAAAATGCCGAAAGTTAAATAATTTGACTTCTTTTCATTTAAATTTGCATCTTGAGTTTCGGGAGTCCAATTTGAGATCCGCCTTCGCGAGTATTTTATATATATTTTGTATAACTTGTATGCAAAAGTTGGAATTATTTCGAATATTATAGGGTGCTGTTTTAATTTTCGTCGCGAAAATAAAGTAAAGAAAAAGAAAAGAAAATAACATAAAATTTAAAAAAAAAAAAAAAAGAAATATAGGAACGGTGGTCCTTAGCTTAAGCTAAGGACAAAGTTAGATAAGTATATGGAAAACAGAAAGATACGAGAAACAATGAGAAACAGAAAATGACAGTGGAAAGCTGAGAAGCAACGAGGAAAAAAATGCCAGAAAATGAGAAAAGAGCCGGAAAAATAGTAGAATTTTTATCCCAAAACATTCAGGTAATGATCCTAATATATTATTTGAGTTTATTACGTGTGTTTGAATATGTTTTGACGGTAAAACTTGGAAAATTAGACATCGTTTTAATAAGTTCAATTGATAGTTTAAAGGGTCAAATGGACTCCGATAATGGAATTGATTATATATTTGTACTCAGTGAGTTATGGGCAACATATAAATGTAATTTATTTGGGGTTTGGTTATGTGACCATAAACCCTGTACATAGGCCTGGCCTGCGTATTGCGTATGCGAATAGGGTATCAGGTTCCTACCTGGATTACCCTAAAATGTGAGGAATGAAGCCTTTAGCCTAATGTGATATATTTTTCTGCTTATTGATCACAGTGGGATCGTTTGGCAATAAAACCAAAGGACAAGCGGTTTTTGAGCGGTTTTTCTAACTTTGTAACAAGGTAAGTGTTTATATCCATTTCTTTGGATGCACCTGGCCTCGTGGATTTTCTACCACGTGTTCCTTACGTGTGTAGCTGCCGATGGGCGTACTCATTACGCCTTAGCTTTGGATTTACATTGTATATTATATGTTATGTCCTGTTGTTGGTAATTGCATTGAGAATCTGAGCATGGTACTCTGGTTGTGAGTTGGCATCTACTTCCCGGCTGTCGATGAGAGTCCTGTGCCGGTGAAGGGTTATTATTGCATCACATTGCATTCATATGCATTACATTGCATATCATATTGAGGGCAGGAGTATTCCGCCCCAGGAGCAGGAGTATTCCGCTCCATTGTATCATATTGAGGGCAGGAGTATTCCGCCCCAGGAGCAGGAGTATTCCGCTCCATTGTATTATATCGGGTGCAGGAGTATTCCGCCCCAAGAGAGTGCAGGAGTATTCCGCCTCTGGTTCATATTATATCGGGTGCAGGAGTATTCCGCCCCAGGAGCAGGAGTATTCCGCTCCAGTTGGTTATCAGATTGGGTTCCCCTCGAGTGCAGGAGTATTCCGCTTCGAGATGGGAGGACGGGCACATGTGACCCTTTGCATCATATTTCATTTCATCTCACTTCATTTCATTTCATCTCAATTCATACCATTGTGTAGACTTGCGGTACATGACTACTGTTCTGCTCATACGTGCATTGCTTATTTGTTGATATGTTTCTGGCTCGTATTCCTGGCTGAGTTTAAGGTTTCATACGTGTTTCTAGTTATTATCTGGCTCTGCCTTTTTGTAATTTAAATAAAAGGAATTGGGTTTATCTGTTTCTTTTCACCCTGGCTAGCTATCCTATTCTTTGAGGTGGCTAGTCTGCCCCACTTATTGAGTCCTTTTGACTCACCCTCGTTTGTTGTTTGTTTCTTGTCTATCTATTTCGTTTCGGCAGGTTCGCTCCAGGATTGAGTTCGCCGCGTTGTTCAGGAGCGAAGACGACTTCAGCTGTCAGGGTGAGCCAGATTTATTCCGGATGGCCACCAGTTTATTGTTCATTATTTCAGTTGCATTTTGCTCCCTTCAGAAGGTATCCGTATTCTTTTGTACTCTTAGATGTCTGGTCTGGATAGCCCTAAACCTAGCATGTTGGGTAGTCAGCTGTAATTTCTTTTGTACAGCTTAGGGGTATCAGTATGTCTGTATTTTTATTTTAAGTTTTGTCCTTATTTGTAAATTGTTATATTTATTTTCCTGATTTAATTGGTAAGGGTTCGCCCGACGGGTCTAGGGGAGTATGTCGGGTGCCCGCACGGCCTAACCGGATTCCGGGTCGTGTCAGTTGGTATCAGAGCCCACTTTAGAGTCTATCCAGACTAAGACAGTGTCTAGTAGAGTCTCGCTGATGGGTACGTAGACGTCCGTATTTATCTACGAGAGGCTATGATGGCATTTTGGAAGTTTCACTTCCTTTATTTCTTATCGTGCGTCGGTCTAGAATTCAAAAGTATTTTCGTTAATTTTTTTTTAATTCCTTCGCGGTAATTGTGAAACCCTCGTGCGACAAATCAGCAAACGGTATGGGTTCAAGACGAAGCAGTCTAGCCAGGGGCTAGCACCGACGAATCCCCGAGAGTTTTTCTTATCGTGCTGACGATCTACTTATGGAGGTCCCAACTGTACGAGCTCGCGATGGGCAAGGGAGCAGGGCCTTGTAGTTCCCTTGGCTCTCTATGATGCTTTACGAGAATCTTGGCGATGCAGATACCGTAAGAACCTATTATTCGCTGGGCAGCCTATCAGGGTGCCACATGTGCAGACATTCGGTGTCAGGGAGCTTCTATTCCTGTTCTTAATATTGCCGCAGTAAATTATGTTCCAGAGGTAGTATGTGTTGTACCTCTAATTGTTCTGGCTGGTTAGCTAGCCGAGGTATCAGTTCGGTCCGAGTGCCTAGAGAGGTTGCATTATTTTACGCGGTTGAACCTTCCGATATTCTTAAGCAATGCATCAGATAAACCTCGTGATTTTTTTAAAAAATAAAATAATGCCAGCGTATCCTTCAGGCTTTTGATTATATCAAGCGGTATGGTGTTGATTATTCTTTTTTTCAGTTTTAGGTCCAGCATTGAATTGGTGGGCCGCTCTCTTATTAGTTGACTTGGTTCGGTTTTTCTTTTACATTCGCGGAAAAGTTCCTTTCGAGTAGCGAGCGAGATGAAAAGTGTTGTCAATTTGAGTGAATTAGACAGGGTAGCCTGTCGGTTAGCCTGTTGGTGTTTCAGAATATGAGATTGAATTTTATAGAATGGCTGAATATGCATTAGAACTAGTTCATGAGCCTTTCGAGAGATTCAGAGATTTATTGATGACCTTTATTTTTCCTTGAAATCCCAGATGGCTCGAGAAATTGAGGTCCGGATTTTATTTGATATTGTTGTTAATATTGCCCAAAGGTTCGAGGCATACCATGAGTTAGAGCGGGAAAGTAAAAGATTCCGTGGCCCTAGTGGGCAAGCATAGTACCTCATATGAAGGTAAAAGTTATGATTATTTTGGGAGGTCATCTTCCAGGTTATCTCAGCTTGTGTCACTTGATTCTTAAAGTGCGCTAGTAGCTCATCAAGATCAGATTCAGTCTTCTCTTTATAGCTTTCAACAATCTGTCCAGCTTCCATTCTCAGAAAAAAAGGTGTTATCATTATCGTGAGTCTGGTTATCCTTTGAGGAGTTTTTCCTTACTCCGGTAAGTAGGCAGTCATCTTTTCTCTTGTCATCAGGCACCTGTACAGTCGTAGGGAATTTTATTTAAATATTAATCAGCCAAAGAAACGCCACAATCCAGTAGAGGTTGAGAGCGTGGTGGCAGTGGTTCTTCAGAAGGTAATTATCAGTGTAGCGGCTTAGTTCAGCCGCAGAGGCAGTTTTATGAACTGCCAGTCTGGCAGAATGCTGAGGCATCCGATGAAGTACACCCATGTAATTCTTCTTTCATTGTATGTGAGTAAGATTTGATTCTTCCGATCGGTCTGAACTTCGTTTATTTTACCATGTTTCCATGGCTTCCTTGGATATTGTTTCTATTAAGAATCGGTTGCGGTAGAGGGGTGAGTTTCTGATATGATTTATTCCTGGCATTTATGAGACCCTACTAGTTTATCTGGTTTAAATGTGAGAGATTTGTGAGTGAGTATCGGTATTGTTTGCTTTGCATTTTGTTATGCCTCATTCTGTTATAATGTCAAGTCAATCTACCTCTCTTTTTGAAATTCTGTGTTAGTAGGATGATGGGATTCTTACCCATCACCATCAGAATGCATTATTGTTTCTTCTGGTGTAAAGTGATTGGTAAGCAATACCCGATCTAAGTATCTCTTCATGGTTCAAGGCGCTAGCAGAGTCATGTTATTCTATGAGCCTGTCTCGATTATAACAGGGTTTCTGGTAAATTGTCAGAATTTCCTTCTTATTGGGAGGTTAAATTGGTATGGATGTTTTTCCATAAAGTTTATTAATGTCTATTTCTTCAATTGCGATTTTTGGGTTAGCCTGACTCGGAAGTAGTCTAGCTTTGGTAGTCAAGCAAATAAGAAGATGAAATTCCTGAAGCTCTAATTATATCTATCCTCGATCTATTTCCATTTCTTCTTCGTCCGGCACTAGTGAGCTTGGGCGATTGGTAGCCGCTTGTGACGTTCCCTGTGTTGAGCCAGAGTACGTGTTATTGTGGCCGGGTAAGCATATTATTATTTTGGAAGCATATTATTGTTTTGGTCCAGTTGTCTCATCTTGTTATCCGTTTAATATGTTTATGTTATCAGTTTATCCGGGTATCCATTCCTATGTATAGTATAGTGCTGGTTCTGTTTTTGCGGATCATCCAGTTTCAGGGGAAACTCTGCCGAAATTTTTACATAGAAGTACCATCCATCAGGCGGTGGTGTTTACGACAAAGGTATGGAGTTGTGAACTTGAGAGTTGCAGCTGTTTGGCAACTCGAAAGGGTAGTTGGTAGCTTGGGTCTGCCTACGTTCAGCTTTTAGCTAAATCTTCTTTAGTCCAGCAGGTTGTGCGGGGATGATTATTCCTATTCAAATAGCTGCATGAGTTTGTGCTTTAAGTGGAGGAGTCTTCCTCCAAAATACCGAATCGTAATATTAAATCTCTAAGGCGTTGCGGAAGCGTAAGCTAATTCTTTGTTTCATCGACTTGTTCTATATTGAAAGGTATATTGAAGAGGTGATTATCGACTGAATCGTGTTAACCCATTCAAGGTTTCAGGTATCTTTGTTTCGAAAAAGTAAAAATCTCCTCTCGTGATCGAGGAAGGGTCAGTTTAGTCGAAATAAGTTGAGCAATGGTGTTATCATATTATCCAGATATATTTTATTCCAAAAGTTCGATATGCGTGTTATAATTCTGATCCTGTAATCAGGAAATAATACCCGTGGAGTAGCTTATAAAGGTCGTGCAAGTTGTTTTGCTATCTGTGCGAATTTTTCTTTAGACTTAGGCTCGTTCGAGGACGAACGAGAGTTTAAGTGGAGGTGAATGAAACGACCTCGGTCAGTCGTTTCGGAAGTTAGGACTCCGATTGGCGTGCCGATAATTTTAAAATTTTTGTAATATCCATTAGGACCTGTCTGTAAAATTTGAGCTAAATCAGACCTCGTTTGGTAGGCATCGGAAGAAGGTTTCAGTTTTTATTGGCGATTAATATTAAAAGGAGATTTTCGAGCTCGATTTTTGCCGAATGAGCTCCGATTCGAAATCCGAAAGCGCCGTTAGGTTCGTATGATTATTTATAATTTTTATAAACTTTCGAAAGTGAATTTCGTTGTTGTTCGGCTAGTTTCCGCTAAAATGCCGAAAGTTAAATAATTTGACTTCTTTTCATTTAAATTTGCATCTTGAGTTTCGGGAGTCCAATTTGAGATCCGCCTTCGCGAGTATGTTATATATATTTTGTATAACTTGTATGCAAAAGTTGGAATTATTTCGAATATTATAGGGTGCTGTTTTAATTTTCGTCGCGAAAATAAAGTAAAGAAAAAGAAAAGAAAATAACATAAAATTTAAAAAAAAAAAAAAGAAATATAGGAACGGTGGTCCTTAGCTTAAGCTAAGGACAAAGTTAGATAAGTATATGGAAAACAGAAAGATACGAGAAACAATGAGAAACAGAAAACGACAGTGGAAAGCTGAGAAGCAACGAGGAAAAAAATGCCAGAAAATGAGAAAAGAGCCGGAAAAATAGTAGAATTTTTATCCCAAAACATTCAGGTAATGATCCTAATATATTATTTGAGTTTATTACGTGTGTTTGAATATGTTTTGACGGTAAAACTTGGAAAATTAGACATCGTTTTAATAAGTTCAATTGATAGTTTAAAGGGTCAAATGGACTCCGATAATGGAATTGATTATATATTTGTACTCAGTGAGTTATGGGCAACATATAAATGTAATTTATTTGGGGTTTGGTTATGTGACCATAAACCCTGTACATAGGCCTGGCCTGCGTATTGCGTATGCGAATAGGGTATCAGGTTCCTACCTGGATTACCCTAAAATGTGAGGAATGAAGCCTTTAGCCTAATGTGATATATTTTTCTGCTTATTGATCACAGTGGGATCGTTTGGCAATAAAACCAAAGGACAAGCGGTTTTTGAGCGGTTTTTCTAACTTTGTAACAAGGTAAGTGTTTATATCCATTTCTTTGGATGCACCTGGCCTCGTGGATTTTCTACCACGTGTTCCTTACGTGTGTAGCTGCCGATAGGCGTACTCATTACGCCTTAGCTTTGGATTTACATTGTATATTATATGTTATGTCCTGTTGTTGGTAATTGCATTGAGAATCTGAGCATGGTACTCTGGTTGTGAGTTGGCATCTACTTCCCGGCTGTCGATGAGAGTCCTGTGCCGGTGAAGGGTTATTATTGCATTACATTGCATTCATATGCATTACATTGCATATCATATTGAGGGCAGGAGTATTCCGCCCCAGGAGCAGGAGTATTCCGCTCCATTGTATCATATTGAGGGCAGGAGTATTCCGCCCCAGGAGCAGGAGTATTCCGCTCCATTGTATTATATCGGGTGCAGGAGTATTCCGCCCCAAGAGAGTGCAGGAGTATTCCGCCTCTGGTTCATATTATATCGGGTGCAGGAGTATTCCGCCCCAGGAGCAGGAGTATTCCGCTCCAGTTGGTTATCAGATTGGGTTCCCCTCGAGTGCAGGAGTATTCCGCTTCGAGATGGGAGGACGGGCACATGTGACCCTTTGCATCATATTTCATTTCATCTCACTTCATTTCATTTCATCTCAATTCATACCATTGTGTAGACTTGCGGTACATGACTACTGTTCTGCTCATACGTGCATTGCTTATTTGTTGATATGTTTTTGGCTCGTATTCCTGGCTGAGTTTAAGGTTTCATACGTGTTTCTAGTTATTATCTGGCTCTGCCTTTTTGTAATTTAAATAAAAGGAATTGGGTTTATCTGTTTCTTTTCACCCTGGCTAGCTATCCTATTCTTTGAGGTGGCTAGTCTGCCCCACTTATTGAGTCCTTTTGACTCACCCTCGTTTGTTGTTTGTTTCTTGTCTATCTATTTCGTTTCGGCAGGTTCGCTCCAGGATTGAGTTCGCCGCGTTGTTCAGGAGCGAAGACGACTTCAGCTGTCAGGGTGAGCCAGATTTATTCCGGATGGCCACCAGTTTATTGTTCATTATTTCAGTTGCATTTTGCTCCCTTCAGAAGGTATCCGTATTCTTTTGTACTCTTAGATGTCTGGTCTGGATAGCCCTAAACCTAGCATGTTGGGTAGTCAGCTGTAATTTCTTTTGTACAGCTTAGGGGTATCAGTATGTCTGTATTTTTATTTTAAGTTTTGTCCTTATTTGTAAATTGTTATATTTATTTTCCTGATTTAATTGGTAAGGGTTCGCCCGACGGGTCTAGGGGAGTATGTCGGGTGCCCGCACGGCCTAACCGGATTCCGGGTCGTGTCATGAAGGTGGTGAGTCTGTGCACTGTGTTCATGATGACATGTTGACCAGGAAGGTTTTGAAAGGTGGAGTATTGGCTGATGTGCAAGAAGAAGGGATGTTATGGTTGCTGCAAAAACTGCATGCTCAGGGTTGGAGGGACATGGTCCTTAAGATTAATGACAATGTCATCATATTTGATACAAGGGAACTTGGTGAGTTGCTGGGGATTCCTGCCACTGGGTATGCTAGCTATGTTAAGAAGGTCTGGCCTGACTTGACAGACTTGCCTACTGATCTGGAGATCACTAGGAAGTTTGCTGAGAATGATGGTGAAGAGAAACCCAGGGCTGTGCAGAAGAGTGAGATGCACCCACAACACCAAGTATTATTTGAGTTTGTGAACAAAGTTGTGCTGCCAAGGCAGGAGAAAAGAGGAGTTGCCAGTTTCATGGACCTGGTCCTTATGGAACTGTTGGTCACTGAAAAGCAGATCAATTGGCCCAGCTTTATGATCCACCTGATAAAAAGGGTGATTGCTGGGAAAAGAAAGCACTCCTTGCCATTTGGTTTCATATTGACTGATGTGTTTGCAAAGTTGAAGATTCCCTTGGAAGGGGTTGTGAAGGCTACAAAGAAGGAAAAGTTTGGTTGTGCCACCTTGATAAGCTGGGGTTGTGAAGGCTACAAAGAAGGAAAAGTTTGGTTGTGCCACCTTGATAAGCTGTGACTTGCCAGTTCAGGCTGATCCTCCACAGGCTGGTGTTGGGAGGCAGCCACTGAACAACAAAGTAAGGGCACTTAGGCAACAGGTTGCTATGCAAGCTGTCGAGATAGCAAGGCTGGAAGAGGAGAGGAATTACTGGAAGGCAGAGGCCTCAAAAGCAAAGGAGACCAATGAGGAAATGCTCAAGCAGATGCTTGATATGCTTCACAAGTCTCAGGGACCTGGTCCTTCCACATCTTGACCACTATAGCCTTAACCTTTAGCCATCTTTTGTCCAGTGGGATTTAGCCTAGTTTAGTGCCTTAGCCTTTTCCTTCTTTAGTCTTTGAATAATTTTGTAGTACTTGCTTGTATCCCCTGGTGTCATCTTTTGGTTTAATGAATTGTCTTTGATGGCTAATATCATTGTTTTGCAGTTGCTTTAATCTGATTTATGTTTGCATTTTGAATTGCCTCAATGGCCATGTGCTGATTCATTCTAACACTTGAGTTATATTTTATATGCAACCTTTTCAATGATGCCAAAAGGGGGAAGAGTAAGTTCTGATTTTGCATGGAGTTATACCTAATTAAAATCTGTTCCTTAATGATGAATAAAGTCTCTACTAACTGCTTTTTGAGCCTAAGTTGAACTTTAGGATATGCAGCTATGCTTATGAATTTGTCATCATCAAAAAGGGGGAAAATGTTAGCTTGGATAAGCTTGGAGTTTTGACTGATGACTGAAGAACGGATTCAAAGGACCTGTTCCTTTGAATCACTGCAGCTAAATAGATAATTCATGCAAAATCGTTTAAGTTGAGATATTATTAATTATCCTAAAACTAATGTTTATCTTGATAATTATGCAAGTCTAAACGGATATGAAAAGATTGCATAAACACAAGGATAAGGATAGAAGATTTCTAACAGAGAAGAATCCAATTAGGACTCAAACTCAAGGGAGCATTGGAGTTCTAATTATTGAAGACTTCTCGGCTGCTGGATCTATAAAACGTGGAGCATTTCAGCCGTAGAAGTTAAGCATAAATACAGAGAGCATCGAGCAAAAGCCTAAAAGAGTTATTAGCATATTTGTGTAATCAGTTAGCTACAGTAGAACTAAGTTAGAACCCGTTCCTTAAGATTGAGTCTTGTAAAAGTTCAAGTCTTAGTTCAATTGTAGTAAGCAAAAATCGAGTTGTACTTTCTGGTTCAAGTCGTGGACTTGACACAACTTCACTGATCGTGAGAAAGATCACTAAAGGATTAGAGTTAGTCCTAGGTTAGTAAGAGTGAGACTTGTAACCAAGTGGGTCTTTTTACATAGTGAAGTTGATATCCTACTTGAGAAGTAGGTCGTGGTTTTTTGATCCCGAGTCAAGGGGTTTTTCCACGCTAAAATCTGGTGTTTAATTACTTATAGTTTTAATTCCGCATATCGTAGAGTAAAGTAACACATTTTAAGGAACTGGTCCTTAAAACAGTAAAGTGGTGTAATCGTGGGAATTATCACGATAATTATCCTGTTAACCCTAATTTTGTTGTTGCAGAGATTAGAAGGAAAATGGGAGTTGAAATCTCTTATAATAAGGCATGGCGTGCTATAAAAGAAGGAGAGTCTTTAATTAGAGGGACGCCTGAGGAGAACTTTCAGAAGTTACCAGCATATTTATATGTGCTAAAAGACATCAATCCAGGCTCACACGTTGCTCTTCAAAGAGATGGTGAGAACAGGTAAAAAAAAATGTGTACTTATATATTTTTGTGTAGAATTCCAGTAATGCCAATTAAAAAAAGCCTGAGACTGCAGTGTTATTTGTTGGAGTCCCGTCACAAAATGCTGTGACGTCGTAATTATGTATAAGTAAGGTTCCAGTACTAAAACCTGAGACTCAAAAATTTTAACATGCATTTTACTGATAACACTGCAATTCTATTATCCAGGTTCAAATATATATTTTTTGCTTGTGCGGCATCTATCAAAGGCTGGAAACATTGTAGACCTGTGATAGTTGTCGATGGAACATTCCTCAAATCAAAATATCAAGGGACACTATTGGTTGCAGTGACGAAAGATGCAAATAACCAAATCTTCCCACTTGCCTTTGGAGTTGTGGACTCAGAAAATAATCTGGCATACAATTGGTTCTTCACGCAGTTGCGCATTGCATTTGGTTGCCGTGAGAATTTACTGTTCCTTTCAAATCGTAATCCTGCAATTGCAAATGGGATTACAAATGTATATCCTGAATGTGTACATGGGATCTGTGTACATCATCTGGAAAAGAACCTTAACAAAAGGAACGTGAGTCCTGCAGTGATAAGTATATTCAATAGTGCATGTCGTGTCTACACGATTGCAGAGTTTAAAACAGACATGAATCAAATGAAAGAAACGGATAGGGCAACCTATGATTACCTCATGGAAGAACCACCAGAGAGATGGACTAGAGCTTGCTGTCGAAATCGAAGATATGACATGATGACATCAAATATTGTGGAATCCATGAATAATGCTCTGTTACATGCTCGAGAAAAATCAATACTGTCAATGGTGGACAACATAATGAACAAGCTACAGACCTGGTTTTATGAGAGACGGAAGAGTGCGCAGGATATTTTCTTTGCAACATCAAAATGGACAGATGATGAATTGAAAAATAAAAATAAAAAAAGCATATAGAATGAATGTGAGTATATCAACTAATACAGTTATTTTTGGATGTCATTTGTCTTATGTCAATGATAATTCATGAAGTCCCAGGTTTTGTGCTGGGACTACATGGTATGCAAAAGCGGGGGATCCAGTAAATTGCAGCATTATATCTGTTATTCTAGTTATTTATTTATTTTTCTTTTTACTAAATAAAAACTAGTCAAGTAGTCTTATACATTACATTTTTACAGGTTGACCGGACTACGGATCAAAGCTTTAAGGTAACAGATGAAGGGAGAGAATTCACTGTTTGTTTGAAGAAGAAAGAATGTCAATGCCTCAAGTTCTAGATGGATGAAATGCCTTGTGAACATGCACTTGCTGCTATAGACAGAGTGCACCTAAACAAGTCAGATTATTGCTCTATATGGTATAAATGAGAAACATGGTTAAAACAGTATGAAGCGGAAATCAACACTGTTGGACATGAAGAATCATGGGTTGTACCTGATAGCATTAAAGAAGAGATAACAAAACACCCAGATTTTAAAGTTAAGGCAGGTAAAAGAAAGGAGAAAAGATTTGTCTCGACTGCAGAATATGTAAGAAAAAAGGGGAAACAATGTGGGATATGTAGAAAGCGTGGGCACAACAGAACATCCTGCAGACACACTCCAGTACTTCTACCATATTCAAAGAAACATAACTCCCAATAAAAACAATAGGTATGTCTCTCTATTTGCATTTTGTTTTTTGATTCTATTTTAGTGCAATTCAACACCCAAAGCTGCTAAGTTAAAATTTTATTTTTTTATTTTTTATTTTTCAGTTAGGAATTGCGTCGTCACTAGATAGATAGAAGACCATTCTTCTCTATTTTCATCCAGTCGCAACAACTCTGATGTCAAAAAGGACTATTCACTTATAGAGAACTTTTTTTTTTTTAAATTTTACTTCCTCTGTATTCTTTAACAAGGATTATTATATATAAAAAATACACTTTTCACTTGTTGCTGTGCAAAATAGTTGTCTCGATTTATCTATTTTCTAGTTTTTTTACTTATTGAACAACAAATATTTTGATCTTACTTAAATAATAAAAATACAGTACTTAGAAACACAGTTCATAATACGAAAAAATATTGTTCATAATTCATCAATTGCTCAAAAAAGCTTAAAAACACACATGAAAAAAAAAGACAAACAAACATCCCACATTAAACTGAAAAAACATAAAAACTACTAAAACTTATTCAATCACAATAGGCTTCTGGGCTGATCCTACATCTTCGTCACTGCTGCCGTCATCATCATTGTCGTCGTCATCATCATCATCATCATCAACATCATCATCATTGTTGTGCCCTTGACCAACCTGACGGTTTACTAATGAAATTTCAAAAACCATAGTGGCAACACCGTTGTAAACCTCATGAACAATGTGATTAAACCGAAGAATATCACCCAGTCTGTAGCCTTTGTGCTGAAGCATCTCCTTCCATCCATTGCACAACCTTGAATGTCCCTTCCCAGCCTTGAACTTCATTTTATAATCAGTGTCATCGTTTTCACAAACAAAAGTGCACTTCCATTGACCTTTGGCCGCTTCTCTTTCCAACTCTCTGGAAAGATCTGAAAAAATAAACTTTCACAGTTAATACAAAAAAAACAATGAAAAATTAGATGAACAAAAACATAAAAAATAATTTGGTAATTTTTTTAACATACAAAATCATCTCTTTTGAAGTATGATTTTGTTATTCGCATAGTGAAATCGCCTAGTTCCTCCCAACGATCATCCTCCATATTATTGTTTTGATGAAAAAATAAATTAGTTGCAATCTTTGTTATTGTTTACTTCAACTGCAAAGCCTTATTTATAGGCTAGGAGTTACTAACTTTTGTTCAACTGTTATGGTCAAAGAGAATATGTATAGTCAAAAATAGATTAAGTATCACTATAAATGTAGTAAAAAAAGCTGTGTTTCTATGTTCTTCCCTATGTTTCTTCCAGTTCGAGGTCTTCTCGTATTCCAATGTTATCATGATAAAATGCTGGTACCCGAGATATTTGCTGACATACTCTTAAAAACTGGAACAACTTCTATATTTACAATAACGTCTCACGATAAAAAGCTTGAGCACCCATATGCCTTAAACTACTGGCCCCAGCATAAAAATCTGGGGATTAGCATTACGTTGAAGCAAAGTCCCATTACAATATCCTGTAGCTATGCTATTTTTAGCTTATAAAGCTGCACTTCAAAATCAGCCCCCTGTTGTCCATCATTAAAATGTTGGGACTTAGTATTACGTTGAAGCAAAGTCCCATTACAATATCCTGTAGCTATACTACTGAAACGACCTCGGTCAGTCGTTTCGAAAGTTAGGACTCCAATTGGCGTGCCGATAATTTTAAAATATTTGTAATGTCCATTAGGACCTGTCTGTAAAATTTGAGCTAAATCAGACCTCGTTTGGTAGGCATCGGAAGAAGGTTTCAGTTTTTATTGGCGATAAATATTAAAACGAGATTTTTGAGCTCGGTTTTGCCGAATGCGCTTCGATTCGAAATCCGAAAGCGCCGTTGGGTTCGTATGATTATTTATGACTTTTGTGAACTTTCGAAAGTGAATTTCGATGTTGTTCGGCTAGTTTCCGCTAAAATGCCGAAAGTTAAATAATTTGACTTCTTTTCATTTAAATTCGCATCTTGAGTTTCGGGAGTCCAATTTGAGATCCGCCTTCGCGAGTATGTTATATATATTTTGTATAACTGCTATGCAAAAGTTGGAATTATTTCGAATATCATAGGGCACCATTTTAATTTTCGTCGAGAAAAGAAAAGAAAAGAAAATAAAATAAAAAAATAAAAAGAGAAAAAGGACAAAAGGACAAAATATATGGGCGGTGGGTCCTTAAGGACCAGCATAACGTAGAAAGTGGGGGAAGCTCAAAAAGGAACTAGAACAGAATCATCGAAACAGAGAAAATCAAACGATGCAGTGGAAAAAAATGTCGGAAAATAAGAAAAGGGGCCGGAGAAAAGTAGAATTTTTACCCTGAAACATTCAGGTAATGATCTTAATATATTATTTGAGTTTATTACGTATGTTTGAATATATTTTTACGGTAAAAATAGGGATCTTAGACATCGCCCTAATGACGTAAATTAATAGTTTAAAGGGTCAAATGGACCCCAATAATGAAATTGATTATATATTTGTACTCAGTGAGTTATGGGCAACATATAAATGTAATTTATTTGGGGTTTGGTTATGTGACCATAAACCCTGTACATAGGCCTGGCCTGCGTATTGCGTATGTGAATAGGGTGTCAGGTTCCTACCCGGATTGCCCTAAGATGTGAGGAATGAAGCCTTTATCCCTATTTGATATATTTTTCTGTTCATTGAATAGAGTGGGATCTTTGGCAATGAAATCAAAGGACAAAGCGGTTGTTGAGTAATTGTGCTAACTTTATAACAAGGTAAGTGTTTATATCCATTTCTTTGTAGGCACCTGGCCTCTTGGATTTTCTACCAAGTATTCCTTACGTGTGTAGCTGCCGATAGGCGTACTCATTACGCCTTAGCTTTGAACTTATATTCTATATTATATGTTATGTCCTGTTATTGGTATTGCATTGAGAATCTGAGTATTGTACTTTGGCTGTGAGTTGGTATATACTTTCCAGCTGTCGATGAGAGTCCCGCGCTGGTGATCGGTTATTATTGCATCATGTTGCATTCGTATGCCTATTGCATCATATTGAGGGTAGGAGGATTCCGCCGTCGGAGCAGGAGGATTCCGCTCCATTGCATCATATTGAGGGTAGGAGGATTCCGCCCTCGGAGCAGTAGGATTCCGCTCCATTGCATCATATTGAGGGTAGGAGGATTCCGCCCTCGGAGCAGGAGGATTCCGCTCCATCTATTTGGCACATGCGTCACCATTGCATCATACTGCATTCATCCCATTTCATTGCACCGCGTGCTGACTATTGTGTGACTATCATGCTGTATTTTGTGTATGCGGTATGTATACCATATAGTGGACGTATCTCAGTTTGCCTATATATTTCTGGCTCGTATTCTGAGTTGCGGGGATCGGGTTGCACGCCGCAACGGTATAAATATATGGATAGGGTTGCACGCCGCGACAGGATGAATATATGGATCGGGTTGCACGCCGCAACAGGATGTATTTCTGATTGTTGATTGTTCGGGATACCTATATGTTTTGGTTATCTTACGTTCCTTGTTGTTGATGAGTTTGTCATTCCATACGTGTTTCTAGTTGTTATCTGGCTCTGCCTTTTTATAATTTAAATAAGAGGAATTTTGTTTATCTGTTTCATTTCTCCCTGGCTAGCTATCCTATTCTTTGAGGTGGCTAGTCTGCCCCACTTATTGAGTCCTTTTGACTCACCCTTGTTTGTTGTTTGTTTCTTGTCTATCTATTTCGTTTCGGCAGGTTCGCTCCAGGATTGAGTTCGCCACGTTGTGAAGGAGCGAAGACGACTTCAGCTGTCAGGGTGAGCCAGCTTTTATTCCGGATGGCCACCAGTTAATTGGTTATTATTTCAGTTGCATTTTGCTCCCTTCATGAGGTATCTGTCTTCTTTTGTACTCTTAGATGTCTAGTCTGGATAGCCCTAAACCTAGTATGTTGGGTAGTCAGCTGTAATTTCTTTTGTACAGCTTAGAGGTATCAGTATGTCTGTATTTTTTTTTTAAATCTTTCCCTTATTCGTGAATTGTTATATTTATTTTCCTGATTTAATTGGTAAGGGTTCGCCCGACGGGTCTAGGGAAGGATGTCGGGTGCCCACACGGCCTAACCGGATTCCGGGTCGTGTCAGTTGGTATCAGAGCCCAGTTTAGAGTCTATCCAGACTAAGATAGTGTCTAGTAGACGTCCGTACTTATCTACGAGAGGCTATGATGGCATTTAGGAAGTCTCACTTCCTTTATTTCTGATCGTGCGTCGGTCTAGGATTCAAAAGTATTTTCACTAATTCGTTAATTCCTTCCTGGTAATTGTGAACCCTCGTGCGACAAATCAGCAGACGATATGAGTTCAAGACGAAGCAGTATAGCCTGGGCTAGCACTGATGAAGCCCCGAGAGTTTTGATCGTGCTGACGATCTAGTTACGGAGGTCCCAGTTGTACGAGCTCGTGATGGGCAAGGGAGCAAGGCCTTGTAGTCCCCTTGGCTCTCTACGATGCTCGACGAGAATCTTGGCGACTGAGATACCGTAAGAACCTATTATTCGCTGGGTAGCCTATCAGGTTGCCGCATGTGCAGATGTTTGATCTCAGGGAGCTACTTTTCTGGTTCTTAATATTGCTGCAGTAAATTATATTCCGGAGGTAGTATGTGTGGTACCTCTAATTATTCTTGCTGGTTAGCCAGCCGAGGTATCAGTTCAGTCCGAATGTCCAAAGAGGTTGCATTATTTTATGCGGTTGAACCTTCCAATATTCTTAAGCAATGCATCAGATAAACCTCGTGATTTTTTTAAAAAAAATAAAATGATGTCAGCATATCCTTCAGGCTGTTGGTTATCTCGAGCAATATGCTGTGTATTATTCTGCTTTCCAGTTTCAGGGTCCAGCCTTGAATTTGTGGGCCGCTCTATTATTAGTTAACTTGATTCGATTTTTCTTCTAGATTCATGAAAAAGTTCCTTTCGAGTAGCGAGCGAGATGAAAAGTGTTGCCAGTTTGAGTGGATTGGACAGGGTAGCCTATCGGTTAATCTATTGGTGTTTCAGAATATGAGATTAAATTCTATAGAATGGCTGGATATGCATTAGAACTAGTCCATGAGCCTTTCGAGGGATTCAAAGATTTATTGATGATCTTTATTTTTCCTTGAGATCCCGTATGGCTCCAGAGATTGAGGTCGGGATTTCATTTGATGTTGTTGTTGATATCGCTCGAAGGTACGAGGCATACCATAAGTTAGAGTGGGAAGAGTTAGAGCGGGAGAGCAAGAGATCCCGTGGCCCTAGTGGGCAACCATGGTACTTCATTTGGAGGTAAAAGTTCTGATTATTTTGGGAGGTCACCTGCCAGGTTATCTCAGCTTGTAGAGCGTGATTCTCAGAGTGCGCGGGTAGTTCATTAAGATTAGACTCAGCTTTCTCTTTGCAGCTATCAACAATATGTCCAGCTTCTATTTTCAATGAAAAGGTGTTATCATTGTCGTGAGTCTGATCATCCTTTGAGGAGTTTTCCTATTATCATTATCGTGAGTCTGGTTATCCTTTGAGGAGTTTTCCCTTACTCCGGCAAGTAGACAATCGTCCTTCTTCTTGCCCTCAGGCACCTGCACAGTCGCAGGAATTTCATTTAAATTTTAATCAATCAGAGAAATGCCACCATCCAGTAGAAGTCGAGAGCGTGGTGGTAGTGGTTCTTCTAGAAGTAATTATCAGGGTAGTGGCTCGACTCGGCTGCAGAGGCAGTTCTATGAAATTCCAGTCTGGCAGATGTAGTAGACTCGTGTGTTTCTTCTTCCCTTATCTGTAAATAAGATTTATCTTTCCGATCGATCTGGAAATGGTGTGTCTTATCATGTTTCGACGGTTTCCTTGAATATTGTCGTAATTAAGAATCGGTTGCGGTAGAGGGGTGAGTTTCTGATGCGATTTATTCCTGGCCCTACTAGTTTATCTGATCTAAATATGAGAGATTTGATGGTGAGTATTGCTATTGCCTGCTTTGCATCCTGTTATGCCACCTTGTGTTATTATGTCAAGTCATTTTACCTCTCTCCTAGGAAATCAGTGTTGGTAGGATGATGGGATTCTTATTCGTCACCATCAGGAAGTGTCGTTTTTTCTTCTGGTGTAAAGTGGCTGGTAAGTAATGCTCGATCTATGTGTCTCCTCTTGGTTCGAGATTCTAGTAGAGTCATGTTATTCTATGAGCTTGTCTTAGTTATAAAAGGGTATTCTGGTAAATTGTCAGAGTTTCCTCCTTATTGGGAGGTTAAATTGGTATGGATGTTTTTCCATAAAGCTTATTTAATGTCTATCTCTTCAATTGCGATTCTTTGGCTCACCTGACTCGGAAGTAGTCTAGCTTTGGTAGTCAAGCAAATAAGAAGAAGAACTTCCTGAAGCTCTAATTATTTCTATCCTCGATCCATATCCATTTCTTCTTCGTTCGGCACTAGTGAGCTTGGGCGATTGGTAGCCGTTTGTGACGTTCCCTGTGTTGAGCCAGAGTACGTGTTATTGTGGCCGGGTAAGCATATTATTGTTTTGGAAGCATATTATTGTTTTGGTTCAATTGTCTCATCTTGTTATCTGTTTAACATGTTTATGTTATCAGTTTATCCGGGTATCCATTCCCATGTATAGTATAGTGTTGGTCCTATTTTTGCGAATCATCCAGTTTCAGGGGAAACTCTACCGAAATTTTATATAGAAGTACCATCCATCAGGCGGTGGTGTTTATGGCAAAGGTATGGAGTTGTGAACTTGAGAGTTGCAGCTTTTTGGCAACTCGAAAGGGTAGTTGGTAGCTTAGGTCTGCCTACGTTCAGCTTTTAGCTAAATCTTCTTTACTCCAACAGACTGTGTAAGGATGGTTATTCCTATTCAAATGGCTGCATCAGTTTGTGCTTTAAGTGGAGGAGTCTTCCTCCAAATACTGAATGGTAATCCTAAATCAACTGAGATGTTGTATAGTGCGTTCGTAAAAATAATATAGCTTGCATCAAATCTTATATAGTGTGTAGTAACAAGATACTTCAAAAGTTCCCTCTATTGCATCAAGCGTGAGCTAATTCTTAGTTCCATCGACCTGTTCTATATCGAAAGGTATATCGAAGAGGTAATTATCGGCTGAATCATGTTAACCCATTCAAAGTTCCGTGTATCTTTGCTTCGAAAATGTAGGACTCTCTTCTCGTGATCGAGGAAGGATCAGCTTAGTCAGAATAAGCTGGGAACCGATGTGAGGATATTATCAAGATATATTTTATTGCAAAAGTTCGGTGTGCGTGTATTCTATAATCAGAAGATAATGCCTGTGGAGTAGTTTATGAAGGTCGTGCAAGTTCTTTTATAATCTGCGTGAATCTTGCATTAGTGTTAGACTCGTTCGGGGACGAACGAGAGTTTAAGTGGAGGAGAATGAAACGACCTCGGTCAGTCGTTTCGAAAGTTAGGACTCCGATTGGCGTGCCGATAATTTTAAAATATTTGTAATGTCCATTAGGACCTGTCTGTAAAATTTGAGCTAAATCAGACCTCGTTTGATAGGCATCGGAAGAAGGTTTCAGTTTTTATTGGCGATAAATATTAAAAAGAGATTTTTGAGCTCGGTTTTGCCGAATGCGCTTCGATTCGAAATCCGAAAGCGCCGTTGGCTTCGTATGATTATTTATGACTTTTGTGAACTTTCGAAAGTGAATTTCGATGTTGTTCGGCTAGTTTCCGCTAAAATGCCGAAAGTTAAATAATTTGACTTCTTTTCATTTGAATTCGCATCTTGAGTTTCGGGAGTCCAATTTGAGATCCGCCTTCGCGAGTATGTTATATATATTTTGTATAACTGCTATGCAAAAGTTGGAATTATTTCGAATACCATAGGGCAACGTTTTAATTTTCGTCGAGAAAAGAAAAGAAAAGAAAATAAAATAAAAAAACAAAAAGAGAAAAAGGACAAAATATATGGGCGGTGGGTCCTTAAGGACCAGCATAACGTAGAAAGTGGGGGAAGCTCAAAAAGGAACTAGAACAGAATCATCGAAACAGAGAAAATCAAACGATGCTGTGGAAAAAAATGTCGGAAAATAAGAAAAGGAGCCGGAGAAAAGTAGAATTTTTACCCTGAAACATTCAGGTAATGATCTTAATATATTATTTGAGTTTATTACGTATTTTTGAATATATTTTTACGGTAAAAATAGGGATCTTAGACATCGCCCTAATGACGTAAATTGATAGTTTAAAGGGTCAAATGGACCCCAATAATGAAATTGATTATATATTTGTACTCAGTGAGTTATGGGCAACATATAAATGTAATTTATTTGGGGTTTGGTTATGTGACCATAAACCCTGTACATAGGCCTGGCCTACGTATTGCGTATGTGAATAGGGTGTCAGGTTCCTACCCGGATTGCCCTAAGATGTGAGGAATGAAGCCTTTATCCCTATTTGATATATTTTTCTGTTCATTGAATAGAGTGGGATCGTTTGGCAATGAAATCAAAGGACAAAGCGGTTGTTGAGTAATTGTGCTAACTTTATAACAAGGTAAGTGTTTATATCCATTTCTTTGGAGGCACCTGGTCTCTTGGATTTTCTACCACGTGTTCCTTACGTGTGTAGCTGCCGATAGGCGTACTCATTACGCCTTAGCTTTGAACTTATATTCTATATTATATGTTATGTCCTGTTATAGGTATTGCATTGAGAATCTGAGTATTGTACTTTGGCTTTGAGTTGGTATATACTTTCCAGCTGTCGATGAGAGTCCCGCGCTGGTGATGGGTTATTATTGCATCATGTTGCATTCGTATGCCTATTGCATCATATTGAGGGTAGGAGGATTCCGCCCTCGGAGCAGGAGGATTCCGCTCCATTGCATCATATTGAGGGTAGGAGGATTCCGTCCTCGGAGCAGGAGGATTCCGCTCCATTGCATCATATTGAGGGTAGGAGGATTCCGCCGTCGGAGCAGGAGGATTCCGCTCCATTGCATCATATTGAGGGTAGGAGGATTCCGCCCTCGGAGCAGGAGGATTCCGCTCCATTGCATCATATTGAGGGTAGGAGGATTCCGCCCTCGGAGCAGGAGGATTTCGCTCCATCTATTTGGCACATGCGACACCATTGCATCATACTGCATTCATCCCATTTCATTGCACCGCGTGCTGACTATTGTGTGACTATCATGCTGTATTTTGTGTATGCGGTATGTATACCATATAGTGGACGTATCTCAGTTTGCCTATATATTTCTGGCTCGTATTCTGAGTTGCGGGGATCGGGTTGCACGCCGCAACGGTATAAATATATGGATAGGGTTGCACGCCGCGACAGGATGAATATATGGATCGGGTTGCACGCCGCAACAGGATGTATTTCTGATTGTTGATTGTTCGGGATACCTATATGTTTTGGTTATCTTACGTTCCTTGTTGTTGATGAGTTTGTCATTCCATACGTGTTTCTAGTTGTTATCTGGCTCTGCCTTTTTATAATTTAAATAAGAGGAATTTTGTTTATCTGTTTCTTTTCTCCCTGGCTAGCTATCCTATTCTTTGAGGTGGCTAGTCTGCCCCACTTATTGAGTCCTTTTGACTCACCCTTGTTTGTTGTTTGTTTCTTGTCTATCTATTTCGTTTCGGCAGGTTCGCTCCAGGATTGAGTTCGCCACGTTGTGAAGGAGCGAAGACGACTTCAGCTGTCAGGGTGAGCCAGCTTTTATTCCGGATGGCCACCAGTTAATTGGTTATTATTTCAGTTGCATTTTGCTCCCTTCATGAGGTATCTGTCTTCTTTTGTACTCTTAGATGTCTAGTTTGGATAGCCCTAAACCTAGAATGTTGGGTAGTCAGCTGTAATTTCTTTTGTACAGCTTAGAGGTATCAGTATGTCTGTATTTTTTTTTAAATCTTTCCCTTATTCGTGAATTGTTATATTTATTTTCCTGATTTAATTGGTACGGGTTCGCCCGACGGGTCTAGGGAAGGATGTCGGGTGCCCGCACGGCCTAACCGGATTCCGGGTCATGTCAACTACATTTATCAACAGAAGAGTTGTTACTTGTCACCTTACATACCTACTAATGGAAATGGTCCATTTGCTACCAGACAAAATATTAAGGGGGGAAAAAAAGAAAAGAGGAACTCAAAATTCATCTGGACGATGCAAATTAAACGGGTATGGTATGGAAGAGAAGGGTTTTTGCCAGGAAGTTCTAATCAGAAATGCTGAGGCATGTATTGCTAGGACTATACATAAACATTATTTAAGAGTCAACATTTTACACACAACACAAAAGGCAAAACTTACAGCCAATTTCATTAACAGTGACATAAAAATTATATAAAAGCATACTTCTAAAAACACAAAAGAAGTATCCTCAAGTACAAGAAAAGATAAATTACACTTGTTTAACACACATGTTAAGACTGTCTGTTTGCCTTTTTAGATACATGATATCATTGTAAAAAAATTTCTAATATGTGAAAGAACAACAATAGATAATATATCAAATTAAAATATTATTTATTCTCCATAATTCCTAAACACGGGCTCCCCTGGCCCTCCATTGTGCAATTGCAGGGGATCTGCCATCACCTTAAGCAATTCCATCAGTTTTTCATAATATTTTCGCTGCGTGTACCTTAAATTCCACAACTCATCTTCACATTTCTTTCTGAATTCGTTCAAGGATTCCACCTCCTTCTTCAGATATTCAAAACGCCAACAGAGGTCTCTTGGTATTGAAGGCAAGTTCGTAACATGCCGTTGAGTTGATGGTCCATGACCATTCTGGAAAACCTGTCTTCCATTGGATGGTCCGTAGCCATTTGATGGTCGGTGGCCATTCTCCATAGATACTTTTTGATCAGATAGTATTTCAAACAATTTCGTTTTTTTTTCTTTCAATAAAAAAATGAGAGATTGGATTCCTGTCTATCTGTTTTATGGGTGAGAATTTATATACATTGGCATTTGTTTGTAAGAGTCACTTCTATAAATTCTGAAAAGGTATAATGTGTATTTTGTCATAAGTTCTGATAAGTCACACTATTTACAATGGGTCACACTGTTTAATATGATTTTGAATTACTTTGTGTGTTGTCCAGCATTAAATACTGGGATTTATAAAGTTGGACTTCAAAATCACCCCTGTTGTCCCAGCATAAAATGCTGGGACTTGGTGTTACTTTAACCCAAAGCCCCATAACAATATCCTGGGGCTTGGTGTAAAAATGCTGGGGCATATATTGCTGGGACTGTAAAACATTAATGATTACTAAGGAACGCGAGAGCTAGAACCAGAGGTTGAATTTGTAAAGTTCTGCAATTCAGTGTCCAAGAGTTTGTCAAAAAGTCGATCCATATCTCTATTGTTTTTCTCTCTGAAAGCTACAAAAAATTCAAACACATCCAAGTTATTCTTCACGACTGATACCTCAGTTTTCAAAAACACAAGATCACTTTTCAAATTCCTAACATCGTTATTCAACTGGCGCCATTGTTGTCTTCTTACTTTATCATCGCAAGCCATCTTTTATTTTATGCTTTGTTATTTTCCCTTTTTTTTAGAATAATATTTTGTTTTGTACAAGTGAAAAAACAAGACCACTGTGTAATTTATAGAAAACAAAAACAGAAAAAACATGTAAAGAATATTTGTTATATTTTAGCTGACATTGTAACTCAAAAAAACCTGTAAAGATTCCTTGCATCTTTCTCTGAAAAAAGATATCACTTTTTTTTTGATAGGTCGTATCTGTATAGGAAAAGATTGAACTGAGATTTTCAACTGTATTAAAGTAACAGTATTACACAGTTTGACAACACAAAAAGAAATCAAACAGATTTTGGAAAGATTCTATACTTTAGAACAGACTTCTGTTCCAAAAATATATTGAAATCCACAAAATATTCTCTACTTTAACTTTGCAAATCCACAGCATTTGTGTATTGTTTTGACAATACATGAACAAAAGTAGATAGATTCTTTTGTCATTTTACATGACAAGTCAAGTCAATAAAAAATCTTAGAAGATTCTGTAAGTTAAATTACTATAAGAACTCTTTTACAATATTTAAAATGCACAATAGATTTTGTTTTTTGAATATGAGCAACATTTTCATAATTACATAAATTAATAATATTTATTCATATATAAAATCTGCTATCACGTACATTAGTCCCACTACTTATGCTGGGGCCATGATGTTATGCAGCTGAAAAACAACAGCATTTTGATCTGGAGGGTCCTATACTCATATTTGTAAACCTAATCCCAGTACTTGTGCTGGAGCGATGGTGTTATGCAGTTGAAAATAACAGCATTTTGTTCTCACTTATAGAGAATTTTTTTTTTAAAAAAAATTTTACTTCCTTTGTATTCTTTAACAAGGATTAATATATATAAAAATACACTTTTCATTTGTTGCTTTGCAAAATAGTTGTCTTAATTTATCTATTTTATAGTTTTTTTACTTATTGAACAACAAACATTTTGATCTTACTTAAAAATACAGTACTTAGAAACACAGTTCATAATACGAAAAAAGATTGTTCATAATTGATTAGCTGCTCAAAAACAGAAAAACACAGATGAAATAAAAACACAAACAAACATCCCCACATTAACTGAAAAAACATAAAAACTACTCCCTCCGTCCCAATTTATGTGGCACCATTTGACCGGGCACGGAGTTTAAGAAAATAGAGGTTGACCTTGTTAAATATCAATTTTACCCTTGAAAAAGTAAGAGAGAGAAGATTTGAGTAATAAAAAAGTTGTTGGTAGGTTTAAAAGTATGTAGGGTCCAACAAGGGTAAAATATAGATGATACATTAAATAGTTGTCAAATAAGGAAAGGTGCCACTTATTTTGGGACAAACAAAAAAGGAAATGGTGCCACATAAATTGGGACGGAGGGAGTACTAAAACTTATTCAATCACAATAGACTTCTGGGCTGATCCTACATCTTCGTCGCTGCTGCCACCATCAACATCATCATCATCACCCCCTCCCTCACCATCATGATGGTTTATGACAGAAACTTCAAAAACAACAGATGCATTACCGTTGAATATCTCGTGGAACAGGTGATCAAAACGAAGTATATTGCCTATCCTGAAGCCTTTTTTATTAATCATATCCTTCCATCCATTACACAACCTTGCGTGCTTCCCAACTTTGAAGCTCATCTCATATACCTCATCATCATCTTCACACAATATGCATGCCATTCCATTTATATTTGGCAGCCTCTGCTTCCAACTTTTTGGAAAGATCTAAAAGGAATAATATTTCACAGTTAATAAAAAAATCACAAAACACTAAAAAAATAAATGAAAAAAATAAAAAATACTTTGGTCATTTCTTTTAACATACAAAATCATCTCTATCAAATAAGATGATGTGATTTTCTTATCGAAACTTCCTAGTTCCTCCACACGATTCTCTTCATCTGCCATATCTTCTTTTCAAAAAAAACTTTACAGTTTATAAGAGGAGATGAAGTCTCAAAAAACTTTGTAGTTTGCTTTAACTGCAAAGGGTTATTTATAGTAAAAAAAGTGAGTAGCTGTTAGTCGATATGTATTTTGTCAAAAATACATTAAATGTAGTCAAAGAAATTATATTTTCTATGGACTTTACAGTTTCTGTACGTTATCAATTTCAACAAATATTGTGTAACTTAAATTACTATCACAAAATTTAATAAATATTTATTCATATATAAAAAACTGCTCTCACACAAATTAGTCCCCCCAGTACTTGTGCTGGAGCCATACTGTTATGAAGGTGAAAATAACAGCATTTTAATATGTGGTCCTATACTCATAATTGTAAAGTAATCCCAGCGCTTGTGCTGGAGCCATACTGTTATGAAGCTGAAAATAACAGCATTTTGATCTGGGGTCCTATACTCATAATTGTAAACTAATCCCCAGTACTTTTGCTGGAGCTATATTGTTATGCAGTTGAAAAATAACAGCATTTTCATATGGGGGCTGCTATCAAATTAATCCCAGAATCATGAAATTTAATAATATTTATTCATACATTAATCCCCAATACTTTTGCTGGAGATATATTGTTATGCAGTTGAAAAATAACAGCATTTTGATATGGGGTCCTATACTAATGACTGTAAACTAGTTGGAAATTATAGACTAATAATTAAAAATGAAAACATAGAAACTTCACATAAAACGTCATAACAACTATAAGTTGATATGTATAAATAGAATAAATTCCATAATGTAATAACTGATGCAACTTAGAATTGAAAAGGCACCATCATATAATATTTGTGATGTTGTTTACTGAACAATCACAATTCAAAAAACAACAGTTATATTACACATATATAACTGCCCCAAAAACTCAGATATTGTTTATCTAAAACTCAGATATTGAACTAAAACACACAAATATGCTATCTTATTCAAGCATCTTCAACAGTAGAGCCAGAACTAGAACTAGAACTAGAACTTGAACTTAAAGATTCTAGTTCAGGCTGCCATATACTAACATTTAAAACCACACGATCTAAGGATTCCAGAACCCTAAAATGTGGCGTACTTCCTACTCCAAGATTGTTAGTACGAACAAACTCCCTCCATCCATTACAAAGTTTTCTCTGTCTTCTCACTTTTAGGTAGTTCATCTGGAAATGAATACCACGGCAAATAAGAGTGGCTGGAACATCACGTCTGGGAAGCCTAATTGCCAACCATACTGGCAAAATCTACAAAACAAAAAAAAAAGAAGAAATGCCATATTTTATAATAACATCAAACAAAAATAACACTTTAAAAAATGCTATGATTAACTTACAAACTGATCTAATTCAGCATCCAATTCACTTAACACTGCTTCGACGACTGTTCCCATCTTATTTATGAAAAATGTTCTCTAATATGCTGGGTATAACTTATTTATCTAATATTAACTTTTGTCCAGCTGTTATGGACAAAGAATAGATTAAAAATATCACAATAAATGTAGTAAAAAATGGTAGGTTTTGTATGGTCTTCCCTATTTCCTTCTAGTTTCCATAAATAATAAAGTCCAGACTTTTCGAATCCCCATATTAGGGAGGCAATTAAATGCTGGTATTTCTGTATTTTCATTCACCCAGACTTAAAAAAAGCTGGGTCGCCTTTTGTATTTACCATAACGTCCCAGTGTAAAGACTGGGTGAAGCATAACAAGACCAACAAACAAATAACACTTTAAAAGAAATGGTATGATTAACTTACAAACTGATCTAATTCAGCATCCAATTCATTCAAGACTGCTTCAACAACTGTTCCCATCTTAAAAATACAAAAATATTTGCCTCTTCTATTCAGTAACAAAGTAGTCTATTTATATTAAAATAATTATACAAGAAATCTTCTCTATTATACTGTATTGTCCTTCTGCTTTTGGATGATAGTAAAGATTCTTCCTTCTTTATGTAAAAGCTGCATATTGCTTGTTCTTTTCCTTTACGATGCAGAACTGGGGCCAAGTATAAAGAGCATTGGAAAAATAAAAATAAAAACTCAAATGTCCATGTGCATTAATTTACTTAATTTACAAACCACAGCAAAAACATCTGGGCCGTCCATGTACCTTAAAATACTAGCTCCAGAATAAACATCTGGGAGGGGTGTGTGATCCATGCGCCTTGTTTTACTACCCACAGCAAAAACATCTGGGGCATCCATGTGCCTTCAACTACTAGCCTCAGCATAAACATCTTAGCCATCCCCAGCATATTAGATAACATTTTTCACACAAAATAAATGCAAACTTACAGGCATTTTAATTAAGATTAACATAAAAATTACAGAAAAAGGATACTTCTAAAAACACAAAAGAAGTATCCTCAAAGTACAAGAAAAGATAAATTAAACTTGCAGATGGAAGCATTAAAAACATAACACTGATGGAATCCAAATCTTTTTTCTATTATCAAGTTAATACAACATAAGTTTATTAAAAACCATAACAAAAATAGTAAAATTAGTTCTCTGGTGCCCCTGGTGGAGTATGTACTTCATTATAGTTTGGGATTTGTCTGATTGCCCTCATCATCCTTGTCATTTTTCGCTCTTTCCTTTCAATCTTCTGATCTTGCCGAATAATTAATAATCGGAGGTGATCTACAGTACAAGTCAACTGCTCAATGTCTCCCTGCAACCCTGCAATCTCCCAATACAAATCACGCCCTGTTTGATCTGTAGAATGCACATTTTGAAGTGCATGTCCATTCTCAACTACATGCCCATTTTGAAGTGCATGTCCATTCTCAACTACATGTCCCATTTTGAAGTGCATGTCCATTCTCAACTACATGCCCATTTTCCTGTGGGAGAGACATTTTTTTTCTATATTCAATTTGAGACAAATTTGAGTGATGATTCTATATTCAAAGACTGTATTTATAGACAGATACGCACAACTGCACCCCTAAAAAAAAGGAATGTTTGTAACCAACTCATAACTGCAGACCCCTAATTAATTTGGTGAAAATAATTATACTAAGCAATTATACCAAGTATGTTAACTGGGGGCGCTGGTACTTCATAAGTAAACTCACAGTATTTTGGGCTGGGGATGGAAACGTATGCTAAAATACTTTTATACAAAGTCGCATAATTTTTGAACTGGGGCACAAGTACTTAAAAATGAAGAGTCCCAGTATTTTATAATGGGCACGAAGAGATTTTTCCATGCGCGGTGCTGGGTGTGCAAGTGCTTCATATGTAAACTCACAGTATGTTAACTGGGGGCGCTTGTACTTCATAAGTAAACTCACAGTATTTTGGGCTGGGGATGGAAACGTATGCTAAATTTCTTTTATACAAAGTCGCATAATTTTTGAACTGGGGCACAAGTACTTAAAAATGCAGAGTCCCAGTATTTTATAATGGGCACAAAGAGATTTTTCCATGCGCGGTGCTGGGTGTGCAAGTGCTTCATATGTAAACTCACAGTATATAAAAAAACTGGGATTGTTTACCTAGAATCTATGTCCCACACCGAAAAATTTATGAAACGTTGCAGTGTTTATATGGATTAATCAACTCTCCTTCAAGTAAATTAAAGTGTTGTCTTGGTAGAGTGCAGCATTTTTAGTGAAAGTTTCACTCTACCAAGACAATACATTAATTTTTAGCACGACTTTTTTTAAAACAATTGATAATGTACTAATAATTATACTGTCTGGGTATAATTGCATGTTATAAAAAAAGGAACACGATGATATACGACGTCGTTGCTTATCTATATTACTACTACATTATCGACTGTTTAAAAAAAATTATACTAAGTAATTATACACAGTATATTAACTGGGTGCACTGGTACTTCATAAGTAAACTCACAGTATTTTCGGCTGGGGGGGGGGGGATGGAAAACGTATGCTAAAATACTTTTATACAAAGTCGCATAATTTTTGAACTGGGGCACAAGTACTTTAAAATGCAGAGTCCCAGTATTTTATAATAGGCACGAAGGGATTTTTCCACCCCGCTCACAGGTATTGGTGCTGGGGTGCAAGTGCTTCATATGTGAACTCACAGTATATAAAAATACTAGAATTAAAGTATTAGCATTCCTATTTATGTACTTCAAAAGCTAATAAATAATAACAAACAAACAACATATTAACTATACATACTTCAAAAAATGTGTACATTGCATTGTTTATAAAAAAAGATAAATAAAGATTTAAAGAAGAGGCAGCCTTCCATGTTCACAAGCTAGCTTCTCATCATGCTCTCCATAATCATCATTCAATTTCTCTGGTGGAGTTTCATAGCCTTCATCTCTTTTTGATTTTCCATGCGTCAGTAGATTAGCAGCAACCATTCTCCTGTAAATAGTAATAGCTTGTACTCCCCATTCATATTTAAACAAATCCTGTCCGAGCATGAGTAGATCTGTAAAACTTGTTACAAAAAGACCACAGTCTGTGTCTCCTAATTGTTTTGGTGCTGTTTGATAAACAATATCAAGTTTCTTGTACGTCGTACCAAAATTAGGATATTTTGTATGAAAATCCTTCTCTTTTAGTAGCTGAGGTATAGCAATTGCATACATTGCCATCTTCATCTTCACAAAATGTTCATCCCCATCAAAAACTGAATCATAGACATCTATTCTATGATATTTTATAGAATAAATTCCCAACCAATAATGAGTGCAAGACATGTAATCATCAGGATCAACTAAAGTCTTCCTAATTGGCATAAATACTTTTTCGACTTGAGTCAATGCTATGCCACATTGATTAGTAGACCCATTCACACACTCATTTAGGTTATTCAGTGTAGTTCCTTCAAACTGTACTAGGTAAAAATCTAACTGAATCTTCTCTAAATCGTCCAATGTCAAATCATGAATTCCAAAAACAACTTCTGTTGGAGGTTTATATTGTTTTTTCTGTTGTTGAGCACGAGTCCTTTTTGGTGCTTTCTTCTTCACCTTCATTTCTTCAAAATCTTCTTTTTTCTTCCACTCTTTTTCCATTCTATCCTTCTTCTCTTTTATTCTCCTGGTCTTCTCTTCCTTTCCCATATTTTAAAAATAGGATTCAACCTTTGAAAAGAACAACGTCTCTACAAAAAAAATCAAAATTCAAGTCTGTTGTTGTGAACAACGCTGAGTAGTTTATGAAATGATATATATGTTTCTTCCTCAGATAGTACAGTATAACATCAACATGCTGCATGACAAAAAAAAAATCACAAAATACAAAAAAAAAAAAAAATTAGTTAACAAATATATATATAAAAGACTACAGAACCAATAATAAAAAAAAGCTGTAGAAAACCTCATTGGTAAGTGAATATCTTCTATCTGCAATCTCTCTAAACCACATTTTGCTCTTCACTGAAACAATATATAATCTAATTTTGTTCTGTGAATTGATGTCTGCAATTTTTTTATCATAAAGATCATCACCCCTGAAAAAGTTAAACACAAACAACATAAACAATACAAATTTACTAATATAATCTACAACGCCCTGTAACTTAAAATACACAATAACTAAAAAAAAAATAAAATAAAATAACTTACACTTTAGAGTTGCTGTTTTGATCAGTCACTTTCAAGCCTTGCTTCAACCATTTATCAAAAATTGCCAAACAATTAGACGTGGCATTGACAGTATGAAAAGGGCATACACGCTTATAAGAAGGCTTCCAATCACACTTTCCCTTTGGCTCAAAAGGCCTGAATGGAGATAATAAGTGGCGGCTAATCTTACGAACCCTATGTTCCCTGCCTAACAGCTCTCCTCCTTCTGGATCATTTGATGGTTTGTCTGGCAAAACAGCCAAATCCATAACTTTCTCTTTTTTCACTGAACACTGCATAGCCGGCTGTTGTTTAGATGAACACACATCTGCAAAATTCCTTGCACAGACATCTGTTCCAGCAAGCTTCGATTTCTCCCGAAAAATTAACTGTTCAGGTGTTTTCATGGCTGAATCCAAAGCAGACTCTTGCTCCAGTACTACAACAGATGCATCAGCAAGTGTCGTAATTTTTGAATTATCTTTCTCTATTAATGCCAATTCTGTACCACCCTTACTTTCTGAGCGATCGATATCCATAGAATCTGGCCTGACACTATCAATCACTGCTGCAGTCTCTTGCGATGGCTGTGTCAAGCCAATTGAAAGTGAAGGTGCATCTATGCAGCCAATATTCATGATGCTTTTGCTTGCTTCAGCCAAATTTTCACCAATTTTAGGTTTGAGGGGAGATGCAATTTCAGGAGAAGCATCATTATCACGTTTCTTCCTTTTGTTGCTGGAAAATGCTTTCAAAACCTTTTTTGGAGACAAATGCTCAACACCTTTTTTGAGACCTTCTTTAGAACCTTCTTGGGAACCTTCTTGAGAACCTTTATAAATAAAGATAATATATCACACATTTGCGAACAATAAAAAAGACAAAATAACTATAAAAAAGACGATTACATACCTTCTGGTGTAAAAACAAGACCAGCTATGCAAAGCTCACTGACAGTCTTAACTTCAAGTCGAACCTCAGCACTGTGACTGCATTGATTGACAACGTCTTCATTATTAGCTTTAACATTTGTTGCTTCTGTAAATGGAACAATACATTACATATGCATAGACAAAAAATGAGTCGCAATATTTAATAAATGGAACAAGACACACTATTCATCGACCAACCAACAGGGTATTTTATGCTGGAGTGTGGACCATGCAAAATATGCAAGATATTTTCACGTACCAGGAGTCAAAAACATTTGGTTATCAGCAAGCTTAATTGGTTGAGAACTTTCTTGAGAGACTTTAAAACAAGATAATTTGTTACACATTTTCAACAACAAAAATAGGAACACTAATTATTATATAAAAATTACTTTTACGTACCTACTGGTGTCCAAATACTAGATTCAATAAGATGCTTTAATTCATTAATTTGTTCTTTAACCACATCACTTTGCCCAGATTCACCATTATTACCTTCTGTAAAAATAAATAAGCACAATACATTACATTTCTCTATAGAAAATAGAAGTGCCAAAACACACATATTAAAAATAGATTTCCATTACTATAGACTTCCCAGACATTGCTGCTGGGGAACATATACTTCATATGAAAAAGTCACAGTATTTGTGCTGGGGCTATAGTGCTTTGTTATAGAAAGTCTCATAATTTAGAACTGGGGCACAAGTACTTGTTAAACAAAGAGTCCCAGTATTTTATTATCTGGGATATTAGCATATCATAAAAACACAGTATTAGTGCATAATATGTGGGTTCAATCTACCAACAAGTTTTTTTCTTCTTACCATTAAGTGTGGAACAAATTTTTTCATCACGAAGCTGAACATCTGTTGGATTCAAAGATATATCATCATCTTTAGATGGACACTTGTCCAATAAATCAGATGAAGGATTCTGTTTATCTGCATATACAATAAAAAAAATCATTACATTAAACAAAAAATTCCCTTTTACTTAGATTACGACTATATAGAATACTCTATTTGATTACCATGACTTTGTTGATGATGGTCTGAATTTGATGGCGCCTTTTCTAAACCATCTGTACTTTTTGCTTTATCAATGGGGTCGCAGGTATCAGCTTTCTAATCCACTAAAACATCCAATATCATTTCATTGCTTTTCTCTATTAAAGCACCTGAAATACCATGATCAATTTGTACACTACCAACAAGCTCAGGCCGATTATATGTTTCTTTGAAAAAACTATTGCGACCATCTGAATAATTCAAATTATCAACAAAATGACTCTTCTCATTTCTACTCCTGGTGTCTGATTTACTTACAGAAACACCAGAGTTTTCTCCAAGATCACTTGTCTTTGATTTTGCAACAAGAAGCAGTAATGAATCAAACTTTGCATTCAACTTATCTGTAATCCTCTTCTCCTTGTCAGCAAGATCTTTCTTCACACTATTTTCTGAGGAATTGATCATATGTTGAATCTTTGTCTCAGTAGGTAAGTTTACTTTGAGATTAGTTGTCAATCTCTGATAAAAGAAAAAATATTAAAACCACATAAGAAAAAAAAATTAAAAGACAAAACCTACAAAGAAGTTCACCTTTACAACTTCATTCATGTCAATAGATTCTGCTGTTGAACTAGTCTTTGAAGATGACTTTGAGGGTGACTTTGAAGTTGAAGCACGTTTAGATTTATGCCTTATTGGTCTCACTGCGGCATCATCCCAAAACTATTAAAAAGTACATTTCAAAACCAACAAAAAATTAAAAAAAGTAATAACAAACAAAAGCAAGTACTCGTAAAACTCACCTGTTCATTATGAAAGTAGTCATCACACAAGAGGGGTAATAGTACATGTGTAACGAAGCATCACAGGTTTGATCCTAGGGCGAACAGTAAAATACTGCCTGAACACAGGGAACACCTCTGCCACCCAGCAACAGAATAGGAAGGGCATACCAGGAAACAAATAAGTAGAAGAATTTGGCTTTATGATTGATTGCAAATGGTGTACCATTTGAAGATATATCTCAGTACCCCACTGATAACAGCTATGCACCTTCTTCATTATCAATAATAATCATATGTTGATCATCCACGACTCTAGGTAATGGCCGGCCCAATAAAACAGAATTAAGCAAATATGCCTCAGCTAGTTTAACAACATCATCTTGCTCTAATGGAACATCAAATCGTGCAGCTGACACTCTATTCACATTACCCTTGTTCTTTAGAGTCAGTATCACATAATTGGAATGATGTTCAATCAAATCAACCAAGTCATATAACTTTCAAGTCCACTTGCTGTCCTTTTTATTAACATCGTCTTCACGATTCCTGAAATACTTCTCCTTTAATCTACTCTTTGAAAGCTTAGAAATACTTATATCTACAACACTGGAAATATTAAGACCACTAACTACATGAAAATCATCAGCTGTGAAATCTACTATATCACCAAAAACTTTGAAGCTAAGCTTAGTGTTGTCTGAAGAAACTATTTCAGACTGCAGAAAATAATTTATAATCCTCCCAGAATATTTAACATTTTCCAAAATCATAAACTTGCCGAATGGCCCTTGCTTCAGTTTCTCCAGGTAATCGGCAGACAATAACCCTTCAAGTAATCCACGATACTCTGTGTCACCCTTCCACTGGCAATCACGATTTTTCCACTGCGCAAATGGAACCAATATACCATCGTCGTTTGGCAGATTATCCATACCCTCATCAGTTGGTATAATCTCCATAGCTGTAAGATTAGCACATGTATTAAAATAAAACAAAGAAAAATTAACACCTATATGCTTGCACCTAAAAAACCCCCAGACATTGGTGCTGGGAGCACAAGTAGTTCATGTGCAAAGTCACAGTATTTTTGTGCTGGGGGCCTATGATGCTTTGTTATACAAAGTCCCATGTTTAAGAACTGGGGCACGAGCACTTGTTAAACAAAGGGGTCCAGTATTTATTATGGGGCACACAAAAGAGCTTGTTGGCCAATCCAAGACATTGGTACTGGGGGTACAAGTAATTCATGTGCAAGGTCACAGTGTTTGTGCTGGGGGACAGCTTGGTGGCCCCACCCCTCCCCCCAGACATTGGTGCTGGGAGCACAAGTAGTTCATGTGCAAAGTCACAGTATTTTGTGCTGGGGCTCCCATGTTTTAGAACTGGGGCACAAGCACTTGTTAAACAAGGGGGTCCAGTATTTATTATGGGGCACACAAAAGAGCTTGTTGGCCAATCCAAGACATTGGTGCTGGGGGTACAAGTAGTTCATGTGCAAGGTCACAGTGTTTGTGCTAGGGGACAGCTTGGTGGCCCCACCCCCTCCCCCCAGACATTGGTGCTCGTAGCACAACTAGTTCATGTGCAAAGTCACAGTATTTTTGTGCTGGGGGCCTATGATGCTTTGTTATACAAAGTCACATGTTTTAGAACTGGGACACAAGCACTTGTTAAACAAAGGGGTCCAGTATTTATTATGGGGCACACAAAAGAGCTTGTTGGCCAATCCAAGACATTGGTCCAGGGGGTACAAGTAGTTTATGTGCAAGGTCACAGTGTTTGTGCTGGGGGACAGCTTGGTGGCCCCACCCCCTCCCCCCAGACATTGGTGCTGGGAGCACAAGTAGTTCATGTGCAAAGTCACTGTATTTTGTGCTGGGGCACCCATGTTTTAGAACTGGGGCACAAGCACTTGTTAAACAAAGGGGTCCAGTATTTATTATGGGGCACACAAAAGAGCTTGTTGGCCAATCCAAGACATTGGTCCTGGGGGTACAAGTAGTTCATGTGCAAGGTCACAGTGTTTGTGCTGGGGGACCGCTTGGTGGCCCCACCCCCTCCCCCCTAGACATTGGTGCTGGGAGCACAAGTAGTTCATGTGCAAAGTCACAGTATTTTGTGCTGGGGCCTATGATGCTTTGTTATACAAAGTCCCATGTTTTAGAACTGGGACACAAGCACTTGTTAAACAGAGGGGTCCAGTATTTTATCATGGGGCAACAGTCTATCCCCTACAAAGTCACGGTATATAGTTCTGGGGCAAAGGGTTTCACAAAAAAAACTGTTGCCCCCTTTAAAAATAACCCACCATTTACAATGGACAAGTACCTGTTAAAAACACAGTCCCAGTTTTTTATCATGGGGCAACAGTCTATCCCCAACAGAAGGTCACAGTATATAGTTCTGGGGCAAAGGGTTTCGCAGAAAAAAGCGTTTCCCTTAAAAAAACCCCACCATTTTGAAGGGAATCAAAAGCTTATACTGTACTCCAATAAAAAATCTAAACATTTTTCGAAACAAAATCAAAACCTAATAACCCATATACACGTACAAAAATGAAAAAAAACAATGCGAAGTAAACACAGTTACCTTAATATACCAAACAGCAAAACAAAGACCCAAACACAAAGCTTCAAAATCTCAAAAATAAGAAATTGGTGTATTTCGAAAGAGAGTTCGTATATTTTGATAGAATTCAAAAGTCACAGTATCAAAGAGAGAAACAAAAACCCTGAATAAGTTAAAAATAAGGAAGGGCAAAACCAAAATTTTCAAAGGGGTAAAACGACTTCGTGATACTATTATTTTTAAAAAACGCATCTAGTGGCTAATTCTGAGCGAATTTGTGAACAGTGGCTATGCATCACAAAGCGGGTGCCAAAGTGGCTTCCCCGTGAAATTTTTACAAAAGAAACATTTAAATTGGACCTGAAGTAGTAACATGTTTCTCATAAAAGTCATAGTAGATTGATACTTCTATGCCTGAAAATCCTTCAAATCATTGAATAAGAGAATTTTAGAAAATGGATTAAAAAAAATAAAAAAAATAAAAAATAAAACTCGGATAACTAGTTTGAAACACTAACTTGTTAGCAAACTATTCAAGCAATTAAATAATTTCAGAATTCAAGTAAAGGGAAGAATGATGCTGTTGCTCCCAAACGCACACGCAAGTATACGTGGTCGACAAGTAATAAAGTGATAAAATCGAGTATCGTTCCCATGAGGACTGTGCAGACTAATACTTAGTAAACAATTTCTAAACCAAACTATCCAGGGGTCTTGTTCTTTGATGGTGAGAGTTTTCGTAACCAAAAAACAGTAATTAAAGTGCTAGATGTGTAGTCAAGCAATGGTGTAATACTTTGGTTGTTAACAATATTAAGAGGACGGTCCAGGGTCAGAGTTAGGAACAATCCAGTTGATGTATCCAATTGATTCCACTTCTTAAATCCCGGGTTACTAACTGACAGAGTAAATGTAATTATGAAAACCTTTCAGTTCTTCACAATCTATGCAAGCTACTTCAATCCCTATATGTCTATGGGTTAAATCACATGCACGCATTAACGATCTCTGTAATGAGTTAAACTAGGCAAGCAAGTATATGTCTATCCTACTCACAAATTGGTTCCCCGATGCCCGGGGTCACAAACTAGTTCTATTCTTTCTTATTACGTAATTAGATTCTCTCTTTCGAGTTCAAACCAAAAACCATAGATGATGCATAATTATCGAGCTCTAACAATTATACAGGAGAAATCAAGAAAGAATAAGTAACCCGTTATGGGATTCAATCAATGGAAATCAATCTTCAAACAATCAACCTTCATGTAATACTCTAACCCTAGAACGTAATGTTTAGCCACACATATTCATAATCACAAGGCAAAGATTTGATGTAATAATGAAGTAATTGATGTAATAGATGAAAGATTAGGAATAAACCCTTGTTCAATGAGTATGTAGCTCTCAATATTGCTCCAAAGCAAGAACTCCCCTCAAAATCTAAGTAAATAACTATTTATAATGTTTACAAAACACTTAGTAAAAAGTTAGACCCAATGCTAGAAGGAATAGGGAGTAAAAACGCGCACAAGGGGCGCTATAACGGGCGCCCCGCGCCTCGTAAAGCGTGACAACAACCAGAGGACGCCAAAATCTGCACGCCTTGGCCCCGCGGCGCATGAGGAACCGCGCCTGGCAGTGGCGCGTGCTGGGCAGCGCGGCGCATGGCCTATGGCGCCAGGCCAAACTGCTTTTTCCTTGCTCCGCGACCTTGGTCGTGTCGTGCCCTCGTGTGTTCGATCCGATCTTCAATCAACCTCCAATCAATTCTTGCTCAATCAAGCTCCTAAAAGCTCCAAATGTACTGCGTAACAACCTACACACGCACGACATCAAATCAGTGTAAAACCACATTCACGAACTATAAAACGAGCGAATAACAAGCTCAAACATGCGGAAATATTAAGGAAACCTTGGCATAAAATGCCAAACATCACCACCCCACACTTGAACCTTTGCTCGCCCTCGAGCAAGTCACATCTCACTTCCCAACCTAGGTAAAACAGGTCTGCCTATGACTATGGTTGATACCGACTCACAAACTCAACTTAATGCAACCATGCTCCCACAAAATCACACCTATCTACTCAACCAAGAACCATCAACTTCACCTATTTCTTGCAGACCACGTGCCCTCACCAATATGAAAGAGAGTGCCCCTCCAAAGATCACACACAACAACAAACATCATGAATAGAACGGGGGCAATAACCAATGAATTCACTCACTCTCATGAAAATCTCACATGTCAAACACAACGTACCATAGGCTTGCCCGTAGTGTAGGACTCCACTAATGTAGGCTCACTCCAATCGGGATTAACTAGGACTTTAGAAAGGTCGTAATGTAGGGTAAGGGGCTGGTAGGATACATATGGGTAATAGTGACTACCTCCTTAAGCACTTTAATACATCACAATTCTCAACAAGCGACCCAATCAACACTTCCACACATACACCTTCTCAACAAGTAGCATTTTTTCTTTTTAAGCACACCCTAGCAAGGGATGGATATTCTTCTCCTTTTTTTTTCTTTTCACAAATTTTTTTCTTTTCAACTTTGCTATTTTTTTCTTTTCTTTTTCAATTCATTTTTTCAATTTCATTAACTTCCAACCTTGCCAATGCTTTTCACTACTTCACAATTTTCACAATTATTCCCCTTCATTAGCTCCACTCAAGAACCTCCCAACATCCAACCACAACTCCAAAGTAACAACACAATGTTAACTAAAGTGCTTAAGGAGTAAAGGGCCAAAAGAGACAATTTAGAACAAATGGGTAGGCTCGGGGTGTGGGTGCTAACAAAAAGGGTCAAAGAAATCACAACAACAACTATTTTTCAAGGTATATATGTAAGGGTAGGCAAATCAAGAGAAGGCCTTGTATCATTTTCCGACTAAAGCAAACCTAGGATTTCACTTTGCACACACACGGGGCAAGTTCTAGACATTAATATGCAACATGGAGCAAACAAGAACATGCCTTACACACACATTGCACATGATCCACACAAAAAGGTTCTATCAACAACTCTCAATCAAGCATCTAAAATGCAATTTGTGGAAATTTAAGCAGTAATGCACAAAGGTTCACAAATAAGTCAAGCAAGCAGACTCAAGCATATCAAGGGGGTTGTTCCATTTTTTCCTAGGCATGCATCACAATTAAAACCCAAGGACACCACAAATAGCACATGCAATCAATTCAAGTCCACCGGTATCAAACAAATCAAAGGCACCTAGCATTCTACCTAGTTCCTACGTCTAGGGTCATCTACAACTAACTATCCTAATCCTAAAAATAAAAACTACCCGGTTCAAAGGTCTCCCCGTGGAAAAGAACCGTGGCCATAAAAAAAACCACGGGGTGGATGACATGTACCACTAGTAAAACTAAAAGGAAAATCTTTTTGGAATTTTTTCATTGGTTTTCTAATTTTTTTTCATTTTTTCATATATTAAAGTAAGAAATAAATCAAAACAAAGTCAAGTGACAAAAGAAAAAGTCCTAAGGTACATGCATCCCTAACCTCAAAAATAGATAAAGGGCAGTACCCCACCCCACACTTAAACTAAGCAATGTCCCCAGTGCGACAAAGAAGTAAGTGCAAAAAGAGTAAAAGAAAACTGCCCTGATATCTGGGTGGTGCGCAGGAGTGTGGACCTAGGCCTCCTCCTCATCAGAGCCACCGCCCTCAGCATCAGTCACCTCAACCTCACTGTCCGGATCGTTAGCAACAACATCTGAATCCGTGTTCTCATCCTCCTCCGGAGGCACCACTACTGCTCGAGTCATGCCTAGCAAACACTTCGAGGTCTCCAGTAGAGGGACAGTGCGGTCAATAGCTGCAAAATCAACGCCCGACCGCCGGGCCATCTGCTCAATCATCAAGTACTGACGCGCAGACAAGTTGGCATCTGCTTCCCGCCACTCGTCAGCCGTCAGCTTCACCGGTGCAGTAGTGATCACACCCTTGACCGAGGAGATATCAAAAGGCTTCCCTATGTCAGGGACAATGCGATCCCCAATCTCATCTACGGGGACACCAGCCTCCTCCAAGTATCGGGTCAGGATGTTCCCAAAATACAGGCGACTACAAGAATCTAACTTCCGTTGCTCCCTCATCACCCGCAACATGTAGTAGCCTATATTCACAGGCCTCCCAGTCATAAAGAAGTAAACTATGCACGCCCGAGTCTTGGTGACCTCGAAATAATGAGACGATGGTAGTATGCGTGCATTGATAAACCTCATCCACACACGAGCCGGCTTGACAAACTGCGAGAAGTGCATAAACTTGTGTCTCCCGGCCGCACTGCGCCCCCACTTATGAGTGGAGCTCTTGCCACAAAGAGTGTCTCGCAGAGCCTTGTAGTCCGGCTTTTTAATAAAATCCTTCAGATCATCATAATCAGGGTCCTCGACCCCCAGAAAGGCATTCAATGCCGTATGATCCAGCTGCACTCTCACCCCCCTCACAGTCACCATATCATCCTCCTTCCATGCATCGTCCGGCATAGAGCTCTTGCACCAAATCAAGGTTGGCGTGCTCCGGACTTTCAAATACCGAGTCCCACTTTAAAGCAACAATCGCCTCAGCCACCCGTCGATACTTTTGCATAACTCTCCTTTTATCAATTGCTTGCTCGGGGATGTACCCCGCAAGCCTCACATTCTTGTACCACGTTTGGCACGCACCTCTCTTTACAAAGGAGATGCCATATTGTGTCTTACCTCCCGGACGTGGTATCAGCACCGCGTCCTTAGGCATCTTTGCCTTAGCCTTTGCCTTTGCCTTGGGCTTGGCCGGTGCCTTGCCCTTTTGTTTTGAAGAAGAAGGCCCGGCTTGGAGTGCTCTTTTCGGGGCCGAGGCGGATGAAGAACCAGCTTTGTGGGGAGTGGTCACCATGGTACTTGAATGTGTTAGAGTGATTGCACAAAGAGTTGCAATGATTCCAAGTGGTGGAGTTGAATTAGGGAGTGATTAGAGAGTGAATATAGTGAAAATAGTGAAGAAAGAGGTGTAGAAATCGGGGATAAGGGTATGGGGGAGACCGGGTCGCGGGTCAAGACCCGTTTGACCCGGAAAACTTAAAAAAATTTTGCCTTCCGCGTTTAGAGCCGCGGCGCAGAGCAGTCGCGCGCACTTTTCCTTGCATTCTGCCAAGCTTAGCGCGGTGGGAGGCGCGGGGCGCTCCCAACCGCGCCTGGCTTCTTTTTTCAACTTCCCTTTTGGCGCTTTGGGATGTGCGGGGCACTCCCGAAAGCGCACGAGCACGTTTTTTCGCACCGAATTCCGATTCCAAGTGCAACCCCAAGCGTGAGACATATCTCGAGACGTCCCGTACCCCTCAATGCATTAATTTCACCTTGTTTAGCTCACCCGATTCCTGCAAAAACGACACACAAAAATGACAAACTACGTGACACTATAAAACGAAAAAAAAACTAAACTATTACATGTACAAGCTCGGGTTGCCTCCCGAGAAGCGCCTTATTTAACGTCGTGGCACGACGGGTATAACTCAAGGGTCCCTCAAAGTAATGGAAGTGCGGTGATTCACCGCACCTCCCCAATAACGCTTCACCCTTTGACCATTAACCAAAAATGTGTTCTCAGAATCCGGTACTCTCAATTCAACCGCTCCATGTGCGGTAACACGAACAACTTCAAAAGGCCCCGACCATCTCGACTTCAACTTGCCCGGGAATAATTTCAACCTCGAGTTGAACAACAATACCAGCTGCCCGGGCTTAAAAGTACGACGCTCAATGTGCTTATCATGCCATTTCTTCGTCCGTTCCTTATATAATTTCGCATTTTCATACGCATGGAACCGGAACTCTTCAAGCTCATGCAATTGGAGCATCCTCTTCTCACCCGCTAAGGCCATATCAAGATTTAGCTTTTGAATTGCCCAATACGCCTTGTGCTCTAATTCAACCGGCAAGTGACAAGCCTTACCATAACACAAGCCTATATGGAGAGGTTCCAATAGCTGTTTTGAATGCGGTTCGATAGGCCCAGAGAGCATCATCTAACTTCATAGCCCAATCCTTCCTCGAGGCATTCACAGTCTTCTCAAGGATTTGCTTGATCTCTCTGTTAGACACTTCCACTTGACCACTAGTTTGGGGATGATAAGCAGTAGCCACCTTGTGGCGAACCCCATACTTAGCTAATAACTTATTGAACAACCGGTTACAAAAATGCGTACCTTCATCACTGATTATAGCCCGCGGTGTCCCAAAACGAGTGAAAATATTCTTCTTCACGAACTTCACCACCACACTCACATCATTTGTTGGAAGTGAAATAGCCTCCACCCATTTAGACACATAATCAACTGCTACGAGGATGTACTTATTGCCCATAGAAGGTGGGAATGGACCCATAAAATCAATACCCCAACAATCAAACAGCTCAATCTCCAAGATATTGTTCAAAGGCATCTCGTGACGCCTAGTAATAGTACCCGTTCTTTGGCAACGATCACATTGCTTCACTAATGCATGAGCATCTTTAAATTAAGTAGGCCAAAAGAAACAAGATTGAAGTACCTTTACAGCTGTTCGATCTCCACCAAGGTGGACACCATAAGGAGAGGAATGGCAGCTCTGTAGAATCGGCTCTACTTCTTCCCTTGGAATGCATCTCCTAGCTAGTTGATCAACTCCTATCTTGTACAAGTAGGGCTCATCCCACACATAAAATCTGCTCTCATGAAGGAGTTTACGCTTTTGCTCAGCCGTGGCCCCAGGGGGATACACATTACTCACTAGGAAATTCACCATGTCAGCATACCATGGCACTTCAGCTGCATCTAGAGCAAAAAGTTGCTCATCAGGGAACACCTCTTTAATCTCGAGCCCCTCATCTACATGATCTCTATTTTCCAGCCTTGACAAGTGATCAGCTACTTGATTTTCAGTCCCCTTGCGATCTCGAATTTCAACATCAAACTCTTGCAATAGGAGAACCCATCTAATGAGTCTAGGCTTGGAGTCCTTCTTTTCAAACAAATACCGGATTGCGGCATGATCAGTGTAGACAACAACACGAGTGCCAACCAAATAAGATCTGAATTTATCAAAAGCATAAACTATGGCTAGCAACTCCTTCTCAGTGGTAGTGTAATTAGACTAGGCTGCATCAAGCGTCTTGCTTGCATAATAGATGGAGTGAAAGATTCTTCCAATTCTTTGGCCTAGAACAGCCCCAATAGCATTATCACTCGCATCACACATCAATTCAAATGGCAAAGACCAGTCAGGAGCAATGATGATTGGTGCGGTCACCAACCTTTTCTTCAACTCTTCAAATGCCTTGAGACAAGCATCATTAAACACAAATTTCACATCCTTCTCTAACAATTTGCACAAGGGAGTGGAGATTTTTGAGAAGTCCTTTATGAAACGTCTATAGAACCCTGCATTGTCCCAAGAAACTACGCACCCCCTTAACAGAGATAGGTGGTGGTAATTTCTCAATAGCCTCAATCTTCACTTTGTCAACCTCAATCCCTTGCTTTGACACCTTGTGCGCAAGTACTATGACTTCTTGAACCATAAAGTGACATTTTTCCCAATTCAGCACCAGATTTGTTTCTTCACAACGGCTCAGCACAGCATCAAGATTTTTCAAACATTCATCAAAAGAGTCACCAGCCACTGAGAAATCATCCATACATACCTCAACAAATTTTTCCACCATATCAGTGAAAATAGCAATCATGCACCGCTGAAAAGTCCCCGGGGCATTACACAACCCAAATGGCATCCTCCTAAATGCATAGGTGCCATATGGACAAGTGAAAGTAGTCTTCTCTTGGTCTTCAGGAGCTATCACAATTTGATTGTAGCCCGAATACCCATCTAAGAAACAGTAATACTCGTGGCCTGCAAGTCTATCCAGCATCTGATCAATAAAAGGGAGTGGGAAGTGATCTTTTCTGGTGGCCTTGTTCAGCTTCCTATAATCAATGCAAATTCGCCACCCTGTAACTGTTCTTGTAGGAATCAACTCATTATGCTCATTCTTCACCACTGTCATGCCCCCCTTCTTAGGAACACATTGCACTGGACTCACCCACTTGCTGTCAGAGATAGGAAAAATAATACCAGCATCCAGCCACTTGATAACTTCTTTCTTCACCACCTCCTTCATAATTGGATTTAGCCTCCTCTGCTGCTCTATGGATGGCTTATGATCTTCCTCCAAGAGAATTTTATGCATGCAGAAAGAAGGACTAATCCCTCTAATAACAGCAATAGTCCAGCCAATAGCTCTCTTGCGCTCTCGCAATACTCGCAACACCTTCTCAACATGCACATCAGACAACAAAGAAGAAAGGATCACGGGCAAAGTATTACCTTCACCCAAATAAGCATAACGTAAATGTGCGGGTAAAGGTTTGAGCTCAAGATTAGGAGCTCTCTCAATAGACGGTTTAGCAGGAGTTAAGGTCAACGGTCTATCAAGCTCCTCAAATTTCTTCCACCCTGGGATGAATCTACTCTGCATATTAAGAACCTCCACATATTCTTCAGTATCGTCATCCTTCAGGATATCATCATCATCATCATATAAGAGTGCCCTTTCTAAAGAATCAACATTAGAAGCCAAGAATGACCTCTCATCAGCAGTCAACTCATCATCTATCACTTTTACCATGGACAACTCTTCATAGTGAGAAGGAAGCTGGGTAGCTCTGAACACATTAAATACAGCTTCTTCCCCATTTACCTTCATGATCATCTTTCCAGCTCTGACTCTAATAACAGCATCAGCAGTAGCCAAAAATCCTCTTCCCAAGATGAGAGGAACCTCAGGATCAGCTTCATAATCAAGAATAATAAAATCCACAGGTAATATAAACTGACCCACTTGTACCAGCACATCCTCAATAATCCCCTCGGGGCATGTCAATGATCTATCAGCCAGCTGCAAAGTCACAGTAGTGGGTCTTGGCTCACCCAGGCCTAGCTTCCTGAAAACTGAAGAAGGCATCAAATTCACACTAGCACCCAAATCACATAAAGCACGACCAACCTCATGTTCCCCAATTTTCAAGGGAAAGGTAAAGCTGCCAGGATCCTTCAATTTCTGAGGAAGCTTGCTTCTAACTCTGGAGCTACACTCCTCAGTGAGTGCAACTGTCTCAAATTCAGTCAGTCTTCTCTTGTTAGCAACAATGTCCTTGATGTATTTCGCATATTTGGGAACATCCCGCAAAAGCTCCACCAAAGGAATATTTACCTGAATTTGACTCAAGATCTCCAAGAATTTCTTGCATGCTGCATCAACTTTCTGCTTCTGAAGTCTCTGAGGGAAAGGTGGTGGTGGTCTCACAATAGCAGACTCGGGCTGCTTTGCTATCACTTTCTCTGCTTCTTTCTCCATTTCCCTATCAGCATTGGGCTCTAACTCACCAACAGGCTTCTTTGGCTTTGGGGGAACTTCTTCTAAAGCTCTTCCATTCCTCAAAGTAACTGCTTGCACAAATTCTGTAGGATTCTTCTCTGTATCACTCGGTAAAGCACCCCGAGGTCTATTATTTTGTGCTTCAGCTAGCTGCCCCAATTGTCTCTCAAGATCTTTCTGCGCATTGCTCAAATCTTTAATTGTTTGTGCCTGAGATGCTGAATCATCCATGAGCTTTTGCTGCCCTGCAAGAATTTTCTTAAGCATATCCTCAACTGAACTAGACTGCTGTGGCTGACTCTGCGACTGTGACCCCTGCTGTGCTGCATTTTGGGATCTCTCATTGCCTTGAGGCTGCTCACGACTATCCCTCCAAGAAAAATTTGGGTGATTACGCCACCCCGTGTTATAGCTGTTACCATATTGATTGCGATTCTGACCCTGTGATCTGTTCTGATTACCTACATAATATACTGACTCTGGATTAGATGGACAGACGTCAGTAGCATGATCCTCTCCACAAACCTCACAAAAAACATGAAGTTGTTGCACTGGGCTGCTGGTTGTTGAGTCTGCGGCAAAGTTAGCTTGCTGATTTGATTGGAGATAGCATCCATTTTCGCCCTTAGCTCTGAAACTGCATCCAATTGAAGTATCCCAGCAGATTTCTGCGTAGTAGCTCTACCAACACCCTGCCAATCAGGATTGCTCTGCGAAAACTTGTCAAGTAAATCATAAATTTGATCAAAATTTAAAGCCAGTACTTGACCTCCAGCAGCAGCGTCTACCACGATCTTAGTGTGTGCATTCAACCCCTCAACAAAAGTGTGTGCAATAACCTCATTGGATTGGTTCTGGTGTGGACAATCCCTCAATAGAGCCTTAAATCTCTCCCAGGCTGAGTACAAAGATTCTCCGTCTAACTGTCTGAATGACATGATTTCACTCCTCAGCCGGGCTGTCATGGCAGACGGATAAAATTTAGCAAAAAATTTCTTAGCCAAATCCTCCCAAGTAGTGATAGACCCAGGCTTTACAGCCTTTAACCACTTCCTTGCTGTCCCAATCAGTGAAAACGGGAACAGAGTCAAACGAATATAATCAGTAGGCACACCCGAGGGTGTATAAGTATCACTGATCTCCAGAAAGTTTTGAATGTGTTGCTGCGGATCCTCATGAAGAAATCCAGCATATTGCCCCGTCACATGCAGCAACTGAATCATGCCGGGCTTGATCTCAAAGTGCCCGGTAATAGCGGGCTTAACAATACTTGACGCTACTCCCCCCAGGCTGGGAAGAGCAACATTTCGCACTGCTATTGCTTGTTCTTCTGCCATTTCAATAGGTAAAGAAACAGGTACGATTGCTAGTGCTTCTCGATCTCTTGCTTCTCTTCGTAACCTTCTCAAGGTTCTTTCAGGCTCGGGATCAAAAGGTGCGAGTTGTTCGTCCTTTTTATTCCCTTCCATGCAAAACCTGTAGCCTGAAATAGCACAAGACACTCAACAAAAAATGAAACCTGAATAGAAATCATGTAATCGTTCAAAAAGAAATTAGTCAGTAATAGTCCCCGGCAACGGCGCCAAAAACTTGTTGCTCCCAAATGCACACGCAAGTATACGTGGTCGACAAGTAATAAAGTGATAAAATCGAGTATCGTTCCCACGAGGACTGTACAGACTAATACTTAGTAAAAAATTTCTAAACCAAACTATCCAGGGGTCTTGTTCTTTGATGGTGAGAGTTTTCGTAACCAAAAAACAATAATTAAAGTGCTAGATGTGTAGTCAAGCAATGGTGTAATACTTTGGTTGTTAACAATATTAAGAGGACGGTCCAGGGTCAGAGCTACGAACAATCCAGTTGATGTATCCAATTGATTCCACTTCTTAAATCCCGGGTTACTAACTGACAGAGTAAATGTAATTATGAAAACCTTTCAATTCTTCACAATCTATGCAAGCTACTTCAATCCCTATATGTCTATGGGTTAAATCACATGCACGCATTAACGATCTCTGTAATGAGTTAAACTAGGCAAGCAAGTATATGTCTATCCTACTCGCAAATTGGTTCCCCGATGCCCGGGGTCACAAACTAGTTCTATTCTTTCTTATTACGTAATTAGATTCTCTCTTTCGAGTTCAAACCAAAAACCATAGATGATGCATAATTATCGAGCTCTAACAATTATACAAGTGAAATCAAGAAAGAATAAGTAACCCGTTATGGGATTCAATCAATGGAAATCAATCTTCAAACAATCAACCTTCATGTAATACTCTAACCCTAGAACGTAATGTTTAGCCACACATATTCATAATCACAAGGCAAAGATTTGATGTAATAATGAAGTAATTGATGTAATAGATGAAAGATTAGGAATAAACCCTTGTTCAATGAGTATGTAGCTCTCAATATTGCTCCAAAGCAAGAACTCCCTTCAAAATCTAAGTAAAGAACTATTTATAATGTTTACAAAACACTTAGTAAAAAGTTAGACCCAATGCTAGAAGGAATAGGGAGTAAAAACGCGCACAAGGGGCGCTATAACGGGCGCCCCGCGCCTCGTAAAGCGTGACAACAACCAGAGGACGCCAAAATCTGCACGCCTTGGCCCCGCGGCGCATGAGGAACCGCGCCTGGCAGTGGCGCGTGCTGGGCAGCGCGGCGCATGGCCTATGGCGCCAGGCCAAACTGCTTTTTCCTTGCTCCGCGACCTTGCTCGTGTCGTGCCCTCGTGTGTTCGATCCAATCTTCAATCAACCTCCAATCAATTCTTGCTCAATCAAGCTCCTAAAAGCTCCAAATGTACTGCGTAACAACCTACACACGCACGACATCAAATCAGTGTAAAACCACATTCACGAACTATAAAACGAGCGAATAACAAGCTCAAACATGCGGAAATATTAAGGAAACCTTGGCATAAAATGCCAAACATCAGATGCAAACTCAGATATTTATGTATGTGGATCGAATAACTTCAGAATTCCAGTATACAAACTATACTGGATCGAATCACAGAACTTGTCAGCATATATGTATGTGGTTGCGTCAAAATGATGACTTCGGTTAATAGGCACGCCCCTCTAATCCTTCTCCACTTAAATATCAAACTATTTATCTGCAACAAGAACATGTGACGTGTGCCTATCACACATATCACAAACTGTGGTTTCACCACTATATTAAGGCCCCGTGGCTGTATTATTCATGTACTACCTTTTTGAGGTAGAAATACAAACAGGTAAATTTTCTAATCAAAGATGTATACCGCATAGTGCATTTTCATTTTTATGCTGATTGGTTAAGTTGGAATTCTTGTATTTCTTTGATTAGAAGTGTCAAACTGATGTGAGAAGATCCATCACTTTCTACAGCCCTTTTTGCCATTTCTCCAAGTTCTCCTAACCTTTTTCTGCTCTCACTTCCTTCTTTCTCCTTTTCCATCACTTCTGTAATGGCACTCGTTATTTGTTCCTTTCTCACTTGGACCTCAAACTTGTCTTCCTCTCCCAAATGCACAACTTCCTGAGATCCAACACTCACACCTATATTCAAGACATGTACTAAGAACCTTTCATTTAAAAACTGCTCCGCGAATAAAGGCCATGTGATCATAGGTACACCAGCAGTTATACCTTCAAGGGTCGAATTCCAACCACAATGAGTCAAGAACCCTCCGATTGCTGGATGTGACAGAATCAACACTTGTGTTGCCCAGCCACGGATCAAAAGCCCTCGTTCTTTCGTTCTTTTTTCAAATCCATTTTCCGATATCCAGTTCTCTATTGGTGCTTGTGTTTCCCCTGCTTTTATGTCTAAAATGAATGGATAACCTGATTCTTCTAGGCCTAAAGCTAACTCCACAAATTGTATAACTGTTATATGACTTAGGCTTCCAAGACATACATACATGACAGATTCAGGCTGCCAAGAATCAAGCCATTTCATCAAACATCCTTCTTTGTCAAATGAGGCCTTATTATGCCCTCTCTTAGCTTTATCTAAGCTGTCATTGTAACTAAGAGACAAAGGTCCAATACACCAAACTTTACCATCTTTAAATTCTCGGAATTTATCAACATACCTTTGTTCCAACTCCTCGAACGTATTGATTACAACCCCATATGCTCTTTTTTCAGCTGCACGTATTTTGTCACGAACATCTTGCACAGAAATGGATCCAGGATTGAATGCTCCTGGCAGCTGAGCTTTTGTTACTTCAATTCTATCAGGCAAATTAGGGATGACAAAAGGCCCTGACTCAGGAATTTTGTTTTGATCCTTCATGAAGTACAAGTTATGCATACACAACTGAGTAAAGCAACTCATTCCATCAAAAATGATTCTTGGAATTTGTAACTTATCAGCTGTCTCAGCTGTCCAAGCGACAAGCGTATCTGAAATTATGCAACTTGGCTTAGGCTTCATCTGTTCAAGTAGTTTTTCAGCCTGACCTTGTAGCATATCAAGTGCAACAAGGAAATTTCTTCGGAAAGCCAGAGAGGGCACTGCGTTTAGGCTTTCGCATCCTTCTGGCAATCCTGATTCTTTTGCTGGAAACTGGAGCTCTAGCACACGAATCAAGAGTCCTGAGCTAATGGCTCGATCAATTACTGCAGTGAATCGGATAGCATTAAGGGGTGTCAAGACTAAAGTGACTGTCACGCCTTGCTGTGCTATCAATTTGGCCATGTCTACCATGGGTATGATGTGACTTGTAGAAAGTAAAGGTATCAAAACAAAGTTTAACTCTGCTAATACTGCTGGTTCTAAAGCCATATTTAGTAAGAATTGAAAGTTTAGTATTAAATTGATTTAGATGTAAATCAAGAAAGCAGGTGGTTTTATATTGTAATTAGTGTTACTAGTATTTATTAAGGTTGTGATGTAAGAGCTTACATGTGCTTTAAATTTATATTTGCTCAATCGAAGGTATCCACAACATTTTGATTTTTAGTCTTTGTCTTGTAGCCTCACGTGTAGCAGTTTAATTCAACATTTCATGTGATAAGTCAGCAAGTTATATAATGGTCTCTTTTGTATGTGTACATGCATGATAGCTAATCGAATTATTATATTATGCTCCAAAACTATTAGGTCACAGAAGTACACTTTTCAGAGTAGAGATGATAACTGGACAGGTACTTACTCCTCAAAGTCGAGCTTTATCTTTCTTATCATCCCCCTCAATTAAGAACTCTTAAAATGTCATTAGAGTTGTCTTATGAAATCATTAAGGGTTTAATGCGTGGTGATTACTCAGTGAGTTGACAGGATTTAAGGTCATAGTCTGGAATAAGGTAAATACTATTGTTGATGCATCTGTGAAAACTGAAACTTAAGAATTAATATAGTAAACTTGAACCTGAGAACATTCTCAACACAACTTTTTCTTGAAAAATCAACGTCATTAAGTTGGTGCACAGATAAGCCTATCTAGTCTCATCTTGATAAAATCATTAATTATTTTTCCAGTGAAAACTGCATAGTTCAAGATGTAACTTGTAAGCATGCCCTTAACAGATTTAGAACATTTCTTTTAATATATGTTAGTAGTGTGCTTACGACGATCCTCAGGAGCAGCCCAATGCTCTCAAAATGCTGAATAGAGTCCCCTTATGATTATGTTTTGAGATTGTTGACGTTTCCCATTATAAATATTGATCTTCTATTCTGCATATAAATAAGGTGTTACTTCGGAGAGTAAAAAAGTATCATTTACACACCAAGATAGATCATTGTGGGGAAGCCAAGAAGTAGATTATAGAAGAATGACAAAAACCCAGTGAAAAGATACTCAACTTTGTTATACCCTTATAAAATGGAAGTGAACAGACTTTATGGAATACATAATTATACAATTTATATCCTATAGCTACCGCCACAAAAGTTCCTCTAAAAATTTGAAGATATACGCTCCTTCATCACTTGTAAAAGGTGGATCAAGATTTCTTCCAGGCTTCTCTTTCCTGCATTGGAATAAGAATGAAAATTCTAGTAAAGTCTTGTATATGACATCTACAATCTTATGTAGTAAATTGAGTTCAATAGTTTTTCTCTAACTTGTTCAATTCCAGTGCTTTAAATCCATTTACTCTTGCCCTTAGAACACCAAAGAAATCTGTCTTAGAAAACAAATAACCCCATAAGCTACTATCATTTGTGTTGGGTGTTCGAGAAAAGTCTACTACATTGGTAGCTGAAAAGAAATGAAATCTACAAATATGGTGTTTTGAGGGGAAGAGTATATAACCATATACAGGCACTCCTAATGGTGCGACCCTTTTGAGCAAACCGTGCAGGCTTGTCCAAAAGCAGATTAAGAGTATCTGGGCTAGTTTAGCGCAACATTTTGGAAGCCCTTTTTTATAGTCACACTATTGAGAGTTCTTACTAATAGATTGTCCAGGGAAGACGTCGACAAGCCCTTACAATGTGTTCATCTAGCTCGCTGCCAGTTCTGAAAATTTCCTTGCATATACCAATTCTGTCTCCCTGGTTGGCGCCCAGTAGAACTTCTACATACGACCATCACGTATAAGAGGGGCATACAATGTGAAGTCGTTACCAATGACTATACTCAACACTCTTTTTTCCTTAATAAAATCTGTTTTTCCTAAGAGAACCGAGCATCCTGAAAAGATTGTCACTAGTCACTATATAGTCCATCTGTTAAAATGTCAAAAGGGCCAAAATGCTAACTCAACAATTACATTTTCTTTTGGCTCATTTTCTGATCCAACTGGAAACAAGTTTTTTGCGTCCTGGTCATTTGCAACCCTTCTATGCACAATTTTTTTCTTTTCTTAATGCTTATCTTAGGTCCATGATTTACCTCTAATCTATTCATTTCCAAAATCACATAGTAAAAGATAATTTAGTGAGGGGAGGAAGACTTATATAACAAAACCCAAAAAAAAAAAAAAGGCCAAGCCAAGGGATCAGAGCTATTTTACAGAACTTCATAGAATCTTTAGTTGTAATTTTATACAGGCAATACATTGCAGAAACAACAATATAATGTTCAGCCACCAAAGAAAAAACAAGGTTTTCCCTGTGAAATTCTTCCCATATGCTCATCTTGTTGAGAGTAGCAAATGGATAGGAATCTTTAATTTTAAAATAGCGACTAGATAACCTTTTTAAAGCTAATCTTCCCCTTGGAGATACTTTAAATTAAAGCCTAACTTGCTTCACGCTCACTTTTTGTGTTTAATAATCATCTGTTTGCTGAGGCTCAATCATTAGTTCCCATAAATCTGTCTCAGAGTTTGTTTTGGTTATCTAGCTTTAGTTGTTAAAGCTAAGTGGTTAATGATAATTACTCAGTGACTTACTAGGACTTAAGGCTTAATAAAGAAAAAGGCTAATACAACTGTTGATTTATATGTGAAAACTGAAACTTAAGAGTAAGCATAGTAAAATAGAAATAAAACTAACATCTGAGTTAAACTAAGAACGCTTCAAACTGAAAAAAGCACGGTCAATAAATTGGTGTATAGATCAGTCTCTTTGTGATAAAATCAAAAAATATATTGCAAGTGAAGGCTGTATAGAACGAACAAGATTATTACTCGAATAAACTAGTCAACTGACGATACAAGATACAGTCCTTGGACAACATCTGTGGAGGTAAATGATTTTCAGGAAGGCCTCACGAACTAGAGAACTAACTAAACACGAGGTACATTTGCATTCACCAAACTAGAGTGCGGACAAGTTGATCGTGTACCTTATTTGAGACAGAAACACAAACAGGAAAAAAGAAAATGCACCTAGCTTTTTCTAATCAAAACAGTCCACTGCATACTAGTGAAATTCCATTTTATGCTGATTGGTTTAGTTGGAATTCCTGTATTTCTTTGATAAGAAGTGTCAAACTGATGTGTGAAAATCCACCACTTTCTACAGCCCCTTTCGCCATTTCTCCAAGTTCTCTGGATCTTTTCCTTCTCTCATTTCCTTCTTTCTCCTTTTCCATCACTTCTTTTATGGCATTCGTTACTTGTTCCTTGCTCACTTGGACCTCAAACTTGTCTTCCTCAAACCAATGCACAACTTCCTTAGATCCAACACTCACACCTATCTTCAAGACATTTACTAAGAATCTTTCATTTAAAAACTGCTCCGAGAATATAGGCCACGTGATCATAGGTACACCGGCAGTAATCCCTTCAAGGGTCGAATTCCAACCACAATGAGTCAAGAAACCCCCGATTGCTGGATGTGACAGAATCAACACTTGTGGTGCCCATTCACGGATCAAAAGACCTCTTTCTTTTGTTCGTGTTTCAAACTCATTTTCTGATATCCAGTTCTCGATTAGTGCTTGTGTTTCCCCTGCTTTTATGACTAAAATGAATGGATAACCTGATGCTTCCAGGCCTAAAGCCATGACCACAAATTGTTTAACTGTCATATGAGTTAAGCTTCCAATACATGCATACACAACAGATTCAGGCTGCCAAGAATCAAGCCATTTCATCAAACACTCTTCTTTGTCAAGTGCGGCCTTATTGTTTCCTCTCTGAGCTTTATCTAAGCTGTCATTGTTACAAAGAGACAAAGGTCCAATACACCAAACTTTACTATCTTTAAGTTCTCGAACTTTATCAACATACCGTTGTTCTAACTCCACGAACGTATTGATTATAACCCCATAAGCTTTTTTTTCAGCTGCTCGAAATTTGTCACGGAAATCCTGTACGGAAACTGTTCCAGGATCAGATCCAGGATGGAATGCTGCAGGAAGCTGAGCTTTCGTTACTTCAATCCTATCCGGCAAATCAGGGATGACAAAAGGCCCTGACTCAGGAATTCTGTTTTGATCCTTCATGATGTGCAAGTTATGCAGACACAATTGACTGAAACAACTCATTCCATCAAAAATGATTCTTGGAATTTGTAACTTATCAGCTGTCTCAGCTGTCCAAGAAACATATGTATCCGATATAATGCAACTCGGCTTAGGCTTCATTTGTTCAAGTAATTTTTCAGCCTCTTGTTGTAGCATATCAATTGCAGCGAAGAAATTTCTTCGAAAAGACAGAGAGGGAAGATCGTTCAGGCTTTCGCATCCCTCTGGCAATCCTGCTTCCTTAGCTGGAAACCGGATCTCTAATACTCGAATTAAGAGTCCAGAACTGATAGCGCGATCTACTACTGCAGTAAATCGCCTAGCATTAAGGGGTGTCGTAACCAAAGTAACTGTCACACCTCGCTTTGCTAACAATTTGGCCAAGTCCACCGTGGGTATGATGTTACTTGTAGAAAGTAAAGGTATCAAAACAAAGTTTAACTCTGCTAATGCTGCTTGCTCTGAAGCCATTTTTAGTAAGAATTGAAAGTTCAGTGCTAAATGATTGAATTGCAAATCAATAAACAAGGTGGTTTTATATTGTAAGTAGCGTTAGTATTGGTTAACGTTGGGATGTAAGAGGTTACTTTTTTAGTTAATATGCACAAGATGCGAGATGCTTTAGGGCTCCAAGTACGGATTGACTGCCATGTTACATGTGCGTTAATTAATATGCACAAGACACGGGATGCTTTAGGGCTCCAAGTACACTTTGACTGCCATGTTACATGTGCGTTAATTATTTTGGGAAGCATGGCGAGCTAATTGAAAAGGAAAATATTTAAACGGAAAAAAAAAAAAAAATTCACAAGACAAACACAAAATTTACCTCGTTCAGTAATTTTTGCTTAAGTTTACAGCCACACAGATAGTGTTTTATTTCACTTAGAGGGAAAGATTAAAATATTTGAAGGAGGATAGATGATCTACAACTGAGCGAATGCTGCATATTTATAGGCAAATATGTATCGTTAGGTGAGTATGAAAATACTGCAACTGCGACACCTATATTGCCTACAATTCTTTTGTTCATTCTAGGGATAGTTACCAAAACACTTGTCAACTCCCCTCTCTTTATTTTTGACTAGCCCTTTTTTTAGCCAGTATACACAAAACTAATACACAATGTGTACAAAGATAGCATAGTGTATACAAATAGTCTCCTAACGTATACATAGTATTTACACCCAATTTTATGGTGTATACAGTCAGATTTATCAGTTATACACAATGGATACACTCACTTTTTTTCAATTATATTTTGTGTATGCATACTTTATTTTTTTTGCAGTATATACATATCTTAATAGAATAGAATGTATAATATCCATTTATCAAAAAAAAAAAAAAAAAAAAAAAAGTCTCGACGGAGCAGCAGTTGCGTTTGCCAGAGCTCCGGTGAGCTATTGTAGTAGTTCCCTCGTAGAAGATTTGTAGAGCCGGAGCAGCAGCAGATCTACTGCACCAGCTCGCCGAAGCGAAGCAACAACGTAGGAGTAGTGGCGGAGAGTTCAACCGAAAACTGCAGCAGCGGCGCTCCCTCGCTGGTAGCAGCTGCGGACTGGCTGGAGGGGAGAAGAGGAGAGGGGCAGTGGGAAAACCTAGAAAAGGGGAAAGAGAGGCGAAGAATAAGGGAGATTTAGAAACCCTAAGGGAGTGGCTTGGAAAAGCAAAGAGGTGTAGTTTGGTGTTCATTTAAGGAAAAAAAGGTTAAAAAATATATAAGGGGGTTATGTAGTTGTGTATAGTAATTTTCCTTTCATTTTACTACATATGTCTATGCTTTCCTTTTTCTCTTCCTTCTCTTCTTTCTTCATTCATTATTTTTGTCTTTTTTTTTACTTTCTTCGACTTTTCTTTCTTTTATTATTTTCAACCCTTCTACATGATTTTCTTTTTTCTATCAAATCAATATGCACAAGATGCAAGATGCGAGATGCTTTAGGCTCTGTTAGCTTGAATAAGCTTGGAAATTTTGATTGATGACTAAGGAACATATCCAAGGACGTGTTTCTTTGGATCACTGCAGCTGAATAAATAATTATGCAAAATCAATTAAGCGAGAAAATTAGTTGTTATCCTAAAATCTAATGTTTATCTTGATAATCATGCAGAGATGTACAAGATAGAAAAGATTGCATAAGATTGGGATAAGGCTTGAAGATAACGGCTATCAAAGCAAGGCGTTCGAGTAGGACTCAAACACTTGAAGGGCTTTCGAGTTCTAATTGCTCAAGACATCTCAAGAGTTCAAGCCTATAAATTGAGAAGCATTTCAACTGTTGAAGGCACGCACAAATACAAAGAATTTAGAGCGGTAACATAGAAGTTATTCTGAATTGTATTTGAGCAGTCGTCTAACTATAGGGAACTAAGTGAAGAACCTGTTCCTTAGGATTGAGTTTATATTGTTTTCAGTCTTAGTTCATCTGTAATAGGATCTATCGAGTTGTACTATTTACTTTCATAGAAGTTTTGTAAGAGTACACATTATTCAAGTCCTGTACTTGGAGAAACTTCACTGATTGTGAAAGGGGTCACTATATGATTAGGATTAGTCCTAGGTTAGTAAGAAGGAAGTCTTGTAACCAAGTGAATCTTTCAAATAGTGAAGTTGAAATCCTACTTGAGAGAGTAGGTCGTGGTTTTTTGATCCCAAGTCAAAGGGGTTTTTCCACGCTAAAATTCTATGTTCATTTACTTATTTTTACATACAGTTAAACCTTGCTATAGTGGCAGCGTTTGTCTGAAACTATCATGGCTACTATAGTGAGGGGCTATTATATATGTATACTGGCATTTGACGTTTAGATCTCATTTAACTGTTATAATAAAAATGTATGCAAAAAATGCATGTTAATTTTAAAATCTCAATAGATTTATATATTTTATTAATTAAAAAAATATAACAATTAATATATTATTAATAAATTCATAACTAGTTGTACCGTACCGACATTAAGGAACTTATGCATTATAATTAATTAAAAATTTAAATTAATCAAGTTTGACGTAAGAATTCTACAATAGTAGGTTGTTCGTAAATTGAAGTCTCTAAGTGACAATATAACGCTTGAATTGGCGAAGATTTTTTATTCAAACTTTCAGCAAAAGGGTATTCAATAGCTTTTACTTGAAGGTTGTCTAAGAGCTTAACAGTTGACTCTTTTATCTCTGCCCAAATAGCAGTAGGTTGAGGCTCTTCATCAGCACTTTTGTTGTCACCTTCTGCTTCCGCTGTCTCTTGTTCTTCTGCTCCATTGACTTATCCAATAATCCTTCATCACTGTAAGTGTTCTAGGATTTGAGGTGCTGCGTCAAACTCCATATAAGAGGTAGCATCCATTCCTTGATTGGTGTTATGAGATGGGATTTGGGCTATAAGTGATGACACACTACCAAAATCCTCAGCAAGTTCTAACTTTTCGTTATTTACATTAGGGTTGTCATCTGTAGGTAGAATACCGGTATTTTTCCAACAATGGAGAATGGTAGAGGTCTTAACATCATTCCATGCTTCTACAAGAGTATTTTTCCAACAATGTGGATTTCAAACTATACATACTTGATATAATTTTTTTATAATTATTTTTATGGTATGGACGAGAAAAAGAAAATATATTTATGGTACAAATGATTATCATAAATATTTTATATTTTATTTTAAACATAATATATCTCTTATAAAATATAATTACATAATATTTTGAGTATGACTGTTATAAAGAGGTAATTTTACAAAGAGCGTACTGCTATAGTGAACGCCATTGCCGTTATAGGTAGAATGCTGTTATAGAGAGGTAAAACAAAACATGAAAAATTGGTTCTGGAGAAAATTAGGCCGTTATACTGAAATGTTGTTATAACAAGGGGCTGTTATAACGAGGTTTGATTGTATTCCGCACTTAATTAGTAAAGGAACACATAGAAGGAACTGGTCCTTCTGTAGTGGTGTGTCTTGGGAAATAACAATTGGTATCAGAGCGGGTTATCCTTGAAGAGGCTAACACCTTAGGATTAGAATGAGTGCACCACAAGGAAACTCTGAGGGTCAGTCCACTGTTAGGCCACCATTGTTCAATGGTAAGTATCTTGGTGGAAAAAAAAAAGAGGGATCACCTATAAGCTGAAGATTATGAACCGTGGGACATAATCACTGAGGGTCTATCATTCCTATGAAGAAGGATGTTGTAGGTAAAGATATTCCTAAAACTAGGAAGGAAGGCAATGGTGAGGACTTGAAGCAATGGGAGAAAAATGCCAGGGCTAAGAAATAGCTTATCTGTGGACTTGGTCCTGATGAATACACTAGGATCCAAGGATGCTCCACTGGTAAGGAAATTTGGGATGCATTGCAGGTTGCTCATGAAGGAACCAATCAGGTTAAAAGATCTAGAGGTACACTTCTCTTTGCTGAATATGAAAATTTTAAAATGAGAGAAGGAGAAACAATTTATGAAATGTACACTAGGTTTAATGCTATTGAAACTGAACTTATCTCTCTTGGAAGAATCTTAACTGTAGAAGATAGGGTTGAAAAGCTCTTAACTAGGGTACTTCCAAATTCTTGGGAAATTAAGGCATGTGCCATCATTGAAAGCAAGGATCTTAGTACTCTCTCCTTAGATGAACTTATTGGTAATCCAATAATATGTGAACTAAGGAAGAAAGTCAAGAACATAGGAGAACCAGTTACAACTGAATCTAATTTAGCTTTATCTGTTACTAACAATTTTGTTGATGATGAGAAGGAACTGGTCATTATTGCTAGAAGTGTCCAGAGATTCCTTAATAAGAAAAAAGGGATCTAGTGGACAAGGTAGATCTTCTAACATGAAATAGGGAGGAGAATGCTTCAAATATGGAAGCATGGAGCACTACATTAGCAAATGCCCAGTTATGGAAGAAGAATGGAGAAAGAAGTATGTTGAAAAAAGAAGAAAAACTAAGGAACAATTTCGAAAGAAAAATGGATCTCCCAAAGCTATGGTTGTAGGCTAGGAAGACAGTGATGATGAATTGGTTGATGATGAAGCAGATGATGAACTTGCTCTAATGGCTCTTGGAGATTCAAACAATGAAGAAGATGTTGAGGTATTTATTTCTCAACTAAAAAATAATATAAGAGGCATGCCTAGAGAGAGGATTGTCAAAGTGTTTCACATTGTGTTAGATGAACTTAAAACTCTAAGTAATGTGAAAGATCAACTGCATGATGAGATTGAATGTTTAGGAACTGAATACAAGAGAACTGTAGTAAAAAATGACTCCTTGAAAAGGAAAAACAACATGCTAAAGGAACAGGTCCTTACACTTGAATCAACTGTTCATGAATTGCAAAATATAAATTTAGAAACTGGTACAGTTGATAAAGGTAAGGACAATGCAAATTCTCACCAGCTTATCACTGAAGAGAAGTTGAAAGTGACAGTTGATGAATTGTACAAGAAAATGAAACGATAAGAACTTTGGAAGAGGACTTGATTAAAATCAAAGATGAACTGAACAAAACTGTTAAATGGAATGTTGTTCCCAATCGCACACGCAAGTATACGTGGTCAATAAGTAATAAAGTGATAAGATCGGGTATCGTCCCACAGAGACTGCTGTTAACTATTAACTGAATTAAACGATTTCAAATTATCTAGACAAGCAGAGTTGGTTTTGTGGATTAAAGATGTAACTAAGACTTTAAACTAAAATTATAACTAAAGCAAGTAATTTGATCAAAAGAAACAAATAAGGTTTTGGTTATCAAGGCGAGGAACTATTCCAGGTCATGGGATATCTGCTAATCCTGCTGAATTCTTCAGTTAATTTGAATAATTAATTCATCTGGGTTACTAATCGACAGGGTTAATTTTACTTATAAGAATCTTCCGATTTCCTACTCGTCTATTTAAGTTAATCTAATGCATATATTCCTATGGAATTAGAATTAACAAAAATGCATTAAGAATTCTTGTAAAAGTTATTAGGCAAGGCAAAAAGGTATATTCCTATCCTAGTTGCGAATCCGTTCCCCGATGCCCAGGTTCAAGAACTTGCCCTATTCAATCCTATTGCAATCTAGAATTCCCCTTCCGAAGTTCAATTCAAGATTCGTAGATAGTATTTAACTGCTGGCCAAACAATCAAATAATTGAGCACAGGATATGAATAAATAGCCCAAAGCGATAAATTAATTAAATCAAACTAACTTTTAAATATCAACATTCATGAAAAACCCATAACCCCAGAACGAAGAATTTAGCTACACGTAGTCATGGTAGAAATCCAACAATTAATTTGAAATAACATGAGTTGTAAGAGAGAAGAAGAATAAGAACCCTGTGTAGAATCCTGAAAATTGCTCCTAGCTCCTAGCCTTGAATTGTATGAATTGATGATCTAGAAATCTGATAAACTATGAGCTTATATAGACATTACAAATTCCTACTTTACTTGGAATTAGAAAATCATATTCTCAGTTGTTGTTCCAGCTTCATCTTATTGTAGGATCTTCTTTTCCCAGTTCTTGTGGACTTGTATTTTCCCCTTTGGCTTGTGAGGTTGAATTTCTAGTCCAAGTTGGCTTTGACTTGTTTAAATCATGAAAAGAATTGTCCAGATGAACGTTACTTTGGACTGACTCAAATCACATTCTTCCTTGGATGCCACCTTGGATGCTTAGCCTCAACTTAGCTTCCTTCAACTTTTGCACCACAAGCTCCCTTTCACTCTAAAAATTGCTACAAATCACCTGTTTAATCCATATGAAATCAAGTAGTGATATACCAAATAATCATATAGTGTTGGCCATAACTAATCACTAAAACGACTTCAAATATATTAGAATCCATAGGAATTTGACCTCAAAACATAGGAAAAATATGCCCAACATCACTACCCCACACTTAACCTTTTGTACGTCCTCGGACAATCCAAACTTAACAACTCACTTAGACAACTCACAATTGAACTTAAGGGACTTCAAAACTATTGTTATACCACATAGTTCTCATTTAAGCTCACAACACTAGAGTTCTTTTCTTTTTTTTTCCTATCGCCTCACTTAACTCAAAATACCAAAGCCTTCCACAATATCAAGATCACAACCCATTAAGTACATTCGGGAAACAAGATTGATGCATTAACTTAACTCTCATGCAAGTACCATAAATTCAAGGGTCCACAGTGTGTGTGTGATTGTTCTCCCTGCGACTTTAGTAATGAAACAATGGACCTAAGCAGCAAGACTTCCAAGAATTCACATAATTTCAAATAATTTACTAATAGATATCACAATTAACTTCATCTTCCATAATCAAACCTCAAAGGTCAACAACGGGGTATTGTCCATTATTTGTATAACACTTGGATGATTGGGGACCTAGGAAATCAACAGACACGTCAACCTCACTAGGGTGCCTTTGGCGTGTTCATACTCGAGGCTTTTATCACCCTTAACTGAGCATAGGAACATTTCCCCCATCCGTTTTCTTTTTTTTTTTTTCTTGTGCTTTGCACATGTTTTCTTTCGTTTTCAAGTTATCCTTCTTGCTTCATTCCCTTTCATAGGCTCTCAAATGATTTTCAATCATATCTTTCATTCCTTCTTTTTTTTTCCAATTCTTTTCTTTCATTTTTTCTATGTTCATTCTCTTCATAATTGCTAATCAAAGGCTAAGTTCACAATTATTTAAGTACATAGGGAAAAACAAAGTGCTCAAAATATAGTGGACACCATAGGATTTAGGTGCATGCACTCGAATTAAAGCTAAGAATCAGGCCTCTCCCTACTCTCCTAATGGTTCATTTTTCCATCATACAATGTGTCAGGCTCCAGTTAAAATGAATTAAGCTAAGCAATTTTTTTCTTCTCTCTCTTTTCTTTTTAAGCTATAAAATTCTAACTAACTACAACTATTCCTAAAACACCCGGTTCAAAATAAAAAAGGTCCCTGGAAAAGAACCGTGGCTTGAAGAAAAACCAATGACCCTAATACTAATATATTAATCTAAAAAGAAAAAGAAAAAAATTATCCTAAGAATAAAGACAACTAAAGCAATTAGACACCCCACCCCACACTTAGAACTATGCATTGTCCCCAATGTATAATAAAAAGAAAACAAGTAAGGTGGGTATAAGAAAACTCCCCTAAATCCGGTGTCTATGGCTCAGCAACACTGGTGGTAGAAGCCGTGTTAATTTTAGGAACAGGCATGCCATCAGTAGCACTATCACTAGCTGGAAGAGAATCAACATCACCAGGCGGTGCAAGTAGAGCCGAACTCCCTGAAGTAGTAGCCGGGGTAGACGTAGTCACAACAACCGAGTGAATGGTTGAAGCGTCTAATGCATCAATCAAGCTTCCCTCCGACACAGTAGTAGAAACAATGGGAGCAAGCTCAGGTCAAACCCTCTCGCCTCCAAATGGAGCAGCAACTTCAGTAGGCAGCGAACAAGACGTAGCAGCAGCAGAATGTGTCCCTGGTGCAACAATGATAGGAGTAGAAGAAGAGGGACCAGCAGTACATGGTGCAGAGAAGGCAGCAGCAGTATCAATCCTAAAGTGCTGGCACAATAATTGCATGAAGACTGCATTTTGAGCTTGTACCGCTTGAATGTTGTTAAGTTGTTCCGCCTGTCTTGCTTGCTCGGCTTTGATCTCCTGGTGCTCTGTATGATTCTGCTGGAACCATTGTGATGTAGTAAATTGAAACGTCCTAACCTTGGTTGAATCTTGCACATGTGTAATATCATACGCCTTAGGTGCAGGCTCTTTATCATCACCCAGTCTCTCTGGAACACCTAAGTGTCTAATGTATGCAGTCAATGTATTATCATAGAACAGACGCCATTTAAAATTTCTCCTTGTGCGCTGCATTTTCTCAAGCATAATCTCACCCAAGTGTTGCTCCATTTCAACCATTAGTGCATAGATCAAGAAGACTCTTTCCCTTGGAACATTCGTTTTATGTAAGCAAGGCACCAACCAGTTGCACACCTAATTAAGTACCACACGAGTGAGAGCGCACATGAACTTCTCTGCTAATGAATGATATTCTGTGGTTCCACTCTTCCACTGGGCATCATCTCTATTTGGACACACTATAGAGTTGAGGTGTGAGAAATCAGGATTTTCATCAAACTCATTGTACCTTTGCATAGAAACATGTGGCACTTGTAAGAAGTTGTTCAAATCTTGTGCATTTACGTCAACATCCACCCCACGAACTTGAATTACATTGCCATCAGTGTGTCTCCTGTTTGCGTACAACTCTCGCACCCATGTCAAATTTGCATAACCGAAGCCTTTCAAGATTGGACGCTATTTCTGCTTGTTATGAAGTGTCAATAAGAAGGAAGGCTGCTTCCTACTAAGAGCTGAAATGTGCAGTGGCTTTTCTGGAATGTAAGCCTTAGATGTGACAATTTTGTCATAAGCTCCGCGAGCCTTTGCACTCATGAATGTGCCTACCCAGTCCTGCTCCTCAATTGGTTCACCCTCATCTTCTTCACTCATGTCAACCTGCTCTTCGTCTTCATGATCTGATTCAGACTTGGAACCAGACTCATGCACCATAGGCTGTTTCCCTTTGCATTTTTCAGTTTCTTTCCCTATTTTTGAACTCTTCTTTTGCTTTATTGGGCGTTCTCCCTGGTTCTCTCTAATTACTATCCTAGGCTGCGAGGTTTGCTTCGATTTTTCAACTTGCTTTGCCTGTGTCGTCAGCTGGCTTATCTTGCTTCTGTTTCTTCCTTTGTTTCCTATTATCATTATTATCCGATGGTCTTTTGGAAGGTTGGCTGCTGGCACCACTTCTCAAGGCTCTCACCATTTTCTTTCTCAGTAAAGAAGGTACTTGGAACCTGCAGCCACAAGATTTACTTCAAAATTAATCTCAAGCTCAAATACAGTTCATGTAAAAGCTGCGGTTAAGGGTGACCATTTAAGAAGTTCACATCAGGATTCTAGCAGCTTATCCAGAGCATATGCAGACTGCTCAACAGGCAATAACAATTCGAAGCTGTAGACTATTGGGAATTAATTAACAGCTTGTATTTGAATTAGTTGACATAATGATAAGGATCAAAATACGCGGAAGCAAACTATACGAAAATCGAGCGGAAGCAAGTAAAGGATAACAAGAAATCAAGATTGGGAAGGCAAGAAAGTAGAAGAAAGAATCGAATTCAAATTACTAACGTTAATTGAATTCAAAAGGGGAGAAGGGAAACTTGAACCTTACAATGGAATCTAACTAGATGTCGATCTCCGTAGGTTCCAAGTCGAGACATAAACGAGCCTCGGGCTCACACAAGAAGGGCTCGGCCTCTTCAATGTTCTCTCTCAAGATTCTATCTTCAACAATGACTAACTTATGAAATAAATGACTAAGTGTGGTATTTATAGGTGTTCCACACTCCTAATATAATGTCAAAAATACCCCTAAAGTGGGTTAAAACAATAAAGGCCACGTAGGGCTAAAGTCGTCCAAAACATAGCAAATATACTTAAGAACCCGCAGCTTGCTCAGTCACTAGGCGCCCCGCCTGTTTCCTCTAGGCGGTCCGCCTACTAAGCCCTGGTGGTCCGCCTCTGCACTAGGCGGCCAAGGATCCTGAGGGTGTTCCAAAAGTGGGCGGCCGCCCCTTTGACTAGGCGGTCCGCCTACTCTCCTAGGCACTTGAAACGCGCCGAAATGTGTCTCCTAGGCTCCTCGTTCCATGGCCTAGATGCTCCTCCTCCCTTGGCGCTCCTTTGCATGATCTTTAAGTCGCTTTCGGGGGCCTTGGCGGTACTCTTTGTGCTCTCCAAGCTTGGCTCTTGATGGTTGGCGTTTTGGGTCTTATCATCCTCCCCTTCTTGAAAGGATTTCGTCCTCGAAATCAAACCATCAAGCCTACATTCAAAACAAGCACAAACAAAGCTTCCTACTACAAGAGTAGGTTAGTAGCAAAAGTGTGGGAAAACACACTCTTGTGATAGAGCCAAGCATCAATAACAATGATAAAGCACATGTTTCCAAAGAAAACAATAATCACTTGGCTTCCCCAATGGTTACACTTAACACATGATTCAACAAGGAGATCAATAGGATAGAGAATATGCAAGATCAAGCCATGAAAATTCCTATGATCCCGAAGTCCAATAAGGACACACCAAAACTTCCCACTACAAGAGTAGGAAAGTCCACCAAGAGTGAGTACAAATGATGTGAAAATCACACTTTTATGATAGAGCCAAGTATCAATACTAATCAAAAAGCTTATGTCTCCAAAGGAAACAACAAGTTCTTGGCTCAACAATGGCAAGTACTCACTACCATAACAAGCAAAGGGATCAATAATATAAGGAACACGCAAGATTAAGCAACTAAGTTCCTTATGACCTCCAAGCTTAGGGTCATCACATCGAGCTTTGGCATGCGCAACACCCAAGGTGTGGTTAACATGTGGGATGGAGTAAACCAAATAGTTCAATTGGCAACTAGCATCAAATACTCCACTCCCCTTCTTGGAAGCACTCTTACACACACCAAGAGTGGCTTCCTCACCTCCAAATCCATCACTAAGACAATCTCCCTCACTAGAAGTTCCAAACAATGGATTGTCTATAGAGCTCAACTTCCCAAACCATGGAGGTTTAAATCCAAAATCTTCTCTAGTTTGACACTCACCATCACCCTTTGGAGAATCCTCTTCAAACAAAGGGTTTGTGAAAACAAGTCCACTACCCATCAAAGGTAAAGCATCAAAACTAGAGTCCTCATCCACACTTGAGGAGTCATCGAATACAATTCGGTCCATCTCATCCACTAGGGACTCCTCAAGGTCGCTACCAACCTCACTACAACACATAGGTCCACCATTACCAAGCAATTCATCAAGGGAAAGGATAGGGTATTCACTCAACTCATCTTCCCCTTTGTCAAATATGGGTGGGGTGTCATAACAAGGTTCACAAGCAAGGTCAACTACACATTCCTCACTAATGAGAGGTTCAATGAAAATCGAGCTCACATCATGATGTGGCTTATCCTCCCTCTCAACTAGTGGTTCACAATCACACACAAGTTGACCATTCGACTCTACACTAGTTGCAAACACATTGTAATCATACAAATCATCAACTAGTGTTGAGTTAGCACAAATACTACCATGAGACAAGGAAGTAACATGTTCAAGGGACGAGCTATCACTTACCTTTGGGTGGCCATCTTGCTCACTCAATGCATTTGAAGTGTCATGGATTGTATCTTCACCTTGAAGCTTACATTGAAGAGTTTCTTCACCTTGTCTATCCTTCTTGGGACATGATTGAGGCTCCATTGATTGGCCTCCAAGAGTACCTACACAAGCATTCACAAAAGTAGAAGAAAAAGATAAAGGGTTAAGGTTAGAATAAGGGGTGTCCTCACTCTTTTTCCCCTCTTTCTTTTCTCTCATTTTCTTTTCAAGGTTAGGTGTAGATTCGGGTGGTGACATCCCACTCACATCACTCTTCACATCCTCTCCTTTTTCCACTCGAGGAATGTCACCGGGCACTCCCTTACTCCTCTCAATCTTTTGTCTCTCAAATTCGGGTGAGTTGGGACGAGGCCCAAGAATACCCATAGCCGGAGTAGGTGGAGTTTTAACATCAACCCGGAATCTAGGACTAAGAGACTCATCACTTGATGTCTCTTTCTTCTTCGTTGGTGAACTACTTTGCTTTGGAGCTTGTGGCTTGGGGTTCACCTCGCTGACATAGGTCAACTCTCTTCTTGCACTAGTCCCACCATTGCTTGTGGTTGTAGGACTTCTCTTCAATGGTGTCCCACCATTTCTCATGTTCATGGGCGTGCTTGGTTGTACCTCTCCTTTCCTAAGAAGGAGGAATTGTATCTTCCCTTGTGCTTTAACAAGATAGCCATCAAAGACGTTGGCGAACTCGAAGGCCTTATTGGAAAGCCAAGGCTTTCCCAACATGACATCACATCCCACTAAAGGACCTACTTTGCACTCCACTTCCTCTTCAAAGTTCCTTTGTGAAATAACTACCCTAGCCATTCCATCTACACAAGGTATCCCCAACCTTCTCACCACAAGATGGCTAATCCAACTTGCTTCACCACTATCCACTTGAAGCACATACCCATGATTCCCATTAAGGCTCACTATGAATTGACACCAATCTCCTTTTCTCATGAGTTCATCCATGTAATGCCCTTTACACATCCCCTCAATAGTACCTTCACTAATTGGGTACTTCTTCCTTTCACCACTACTAGCAATACCATAACCCATAGTGCGACTCATTCCATCTCTTCCCTCGGCCTTATTCTCTTCCATCTCATCCTCCAAGTGTTGGAGTCGAGTATCTATTTCCTCCATCATAGTCATGAGGCTCGGGAGGTAAGCTCCAACTAACTCCCAATCACTCACACCTTTCTCACCACTCCCACTTCCCTCCAAACCTCCCTTATGGCTCCTTGTACCTGCAAAAGACATGTTAAGAAAGTGCAAAGGTTAGTATAAACAACCTCACTTGCTCTCCCTTACCTTTGGTGGTGGCTCTCAACACTCTTTTGGGGTGCACACTCCCAAACCCCCACCCAAAGATGTCCTTATCTCTTTTAGGAACCACAATAGTAAGATCAATCAACTAGTATATCCAAGTAAAGGTCCGGGGTGGAGTTGATGCGACTCGATGTACGGAAGCTAGTTTAGTGCGCTCTTGAAGCAAGCAAATTCTACGACTATAAGTATAGACTTCAAGACACACAAACACCCTAAGAAATCAAGGATTAGTGTTAATAAAGTAGGACTAATACCTTAGAAACACTAACCAAGAGGTACGGAAGCAAACGGGACACAAAAAGACGCGAAACGAAGCCAAACGGAGCCTCCCCAGGAGTGGGCGGTCCGCCTCTGTAAAAGGGGCGCCCCGCCTACTCAAAATCCAGAGAGTGGCATAAAAAGAGGCGGTCCACCTCTTTGGAGTAGGCGGTCCGCCTACTAGGCTTCTCAGCACGGTCCGAAAATCGTTTTTTGGCTCGTTTAGCACTCAAAATCCAACGTTTTCGACTCGTTTTCGATTCTAATGATACCCAAAGGTGTATATGATGATTCTAAACAATCCCCAATAGGTTTTAACCCCAATCAATCAACAACAAATCAATTTTGATTCTTGAGCAAAAATCTAGGGTTCTTTGAAAATTTTGGGAATTTGATTTCTTCAAATTTTGAATTACACCACCAAATCTTGTAATTTTGGTATCAAAAGTTCGGGAATACAATAAGGAACAAACCCCAATGATTTTTAACGCATGGGTGTTCCAATCCAACAAGTTCCACCAATTTTTTTGTATTTTTCAATTCTTCAATTTTTTTGTTGTTTTCTCCTTTCAATAACAAGAACAAGGAAAACTAAAGATAGAATGAACAAGAACGTGGATTCGTAAGAACGAATTCCAATCCTTGCTCTGATACCAAATGATAAGGATCAAAATACGCGGAAGCAAACTATACGAAAATCGAGCGGAAGCAAGTAAAGGATAACAAGAAATCAAGATTGGGAAGGCAAGAAAGTAGAAGAAAGAATCGAATTCAAATTACTAACGTTAATTGAATTCAAAAGGGGAGAAGGGAAACTTGAACCTTACAATGGAATCTAACTAGATGTCGATCTCCGTAGGTTCCAAGTCGAGACATAAACGAGCCTCGGGCTCACACAAGAAGGGCTCGGCCTCTTCAATGTTCTCTCTCAAGATTCTATCTTCAACAATGACTAACTTATGAAATAAATGACTAAGTGTGGTATTTATAGGTGTTCCACACTCCTAATATAATGTCAAAAATACCCCTAAAGTGGGTTAAAACAATAAAGGCCACGTAGGGCTAAAGTCGTCCAAAACATAGCAAATATACTTAAGAACCCGCAGCTTGCTCAGTCACTAGGCGCCCCGCCTGTTTCCTCTAGGCGGTCCGCCTACTAAGCCCTGGTGGTCCGCCTCTGCACTAGGCGGCCAAGGATCCTGAGGGTGTTCCAAAAGTGGGCGGCCGCCCCTTTGACTAGGCGGTCCGCCTACTCTCCTAGGCACTTGAAACGCGCCGAAATGTGTCTCCTAGGCTCCTCGTTCCATGGCCTAGATGCTCCTCCTCCCTTGGCGCTCCTTTGCATGATCTTTAAGTCGCTTTCGGGGGCCTTGGCGGTACTCTTTGTGCTCTCCAAGCTTGGCTCTTGATGGTTGGCGTTTTGGGTCTTATCACATAACCATCTTACCTTTATACATGCTAAATTATAGCTTGGAGCGGCTCGCAAAGAATCCCACACTTAAGTCGTGTACATGTACTTTTTTTAAAAATTTTGCCGCAGTCCGAAAATAGAGAATTTTTGCCTAGGACTTCTGTCGAACACCTAGTGTGCATCGCTTTTCTTAACAGGTTTTTTGAATAACTAGAAAGTGTAACCCTCCCAAAAATCAACTGCTGGGAATTATAGTTTAGCAGCCTTGATATAATACGACACAATACATTAAATCTTTGTTGCATCAAACAAATTCAAAACGGCAGAATTTTGCCTCAATTTTTAGCAACAACAGTCCGTAGGGAAAGGGAAACGGGTCTGTGACAGAGAGATAAGTGAAGGAGAAGCTTACCTTGCTTCCTTAGATCGCAGTGATCAGTTGATTGTAGGCATCGATGTGGTTGTGTGTGATTGTGAAATAATGTTTGAAAGAGAGAGTTCAAAAGACGTAGAAAAAATAAGAGAAGGGTTAAGGAATTGGGTGTTAAAATTCCAGACTTATCCTACTTACCTGCGGGCGCTAGCTTGGACGCGTCACTTCCAGACCAATCTTAAGCACGCTGAGTTGCGCGCAATGAACCACACTTCACTGCCTAAACTTTGAAAAAGATTTTAATTCCAACGTTGAAGCAGGCGACTAGCAAGCGACGCTTGCCTTCTTATTCCCATAATTTTTGCTCACCTTTGCACCAGATATCTATGGTATAGTATCTCTGAATTTAGACATTCTCTTGTGCTATTTTTCCACTAGTTTCCACTGCTTCTATAGTTTGTTTTCTAGTCATGACTATCAACTAACCTTCATAAAACTAAACTAAGTATACTAGTAAAAATTTAACAACTAAATAAAACTAGAAAAATTTAATAACTAAGAAAAATTCGACGACTAAGAAAACGAAAGCGATAAAACTTGGGTTGCCTCCCAAGAAGTGCTTGATTTAACGTCGCGGCATGACGATACCCTTTGTCAAGTGTCCTCCAGAATTATAGAGCTTTTGTGACGCTCTACATCACCTCCTAAGTAATGTTTTATCCTTTGGCTATTCACCAAAAAATTTCTCTCCGTACCAAGTGCGCGCAGCTCGACTGCTCCATACGGCATAACTTTGACGACCTCAAACGGACCCGACCACCTTGATTTTAGCTTTCTAGAGTTGAACAAAAGAACAAGTTGGCCTGGCTCGAACTCTCGACGTTGAATATGCTTGTCGTGCCATCTCTTGGTCTTTTCTTTATATAGCTTGGCATTCTCATAGGCTTGAAGGTGAAACTCATCTAGCTCGTGAAGTTGTAACATCCGCTTTTCCCCTGCTAGTTCTAAATCCAAATTAAGCTTCTTAATCGCCCAATACGCTCTACGTTCAAGTTCAACTGGCAAGTGACACGCTTTACCGAAAACCAACCTATATGGAGAAGTTCCAATAGGAGTTTTATACGCAGTCCGATAAGCCCATAGCGCGTCATCTAACTTGGTCGCCCAATCTTTTCTATTCACAGTCACAGTTTTCTCCAAAATTTGCTTGATTTCTCTGTTCGAAACTTCAACCTGTCCACTCGTTTGAGGGTGATATGTAGTCGCAATTTTATGTCTCACCCCATACTTCACCAAAAGAGTCTTAATCAACTTATTACAAAAATGAGTACCTTCATCGCTTCTCATGGCTCTCGGGGTCCCAAAACGAGTGAATATGTGTTTTTTCATGAACTTGACTACTACCTTGGCATCATTAGTTGGAAGAGGGATGGCCTCTACCCATTTTGACACATAGTCGACCTCCAAGAGAATATATTTGTTACCATAGGACGGTGGAAAAGGTACCATGAAATCGATGCCCCAAACATCGAAAATCTCTACTTCCAAGATATTATTGAGAGGCATCTCTTGTCTTCTAGAGATATTTCCAGTCTATTGGCAGCGATCACAGCTCTTTACAAAGGTATAAGCATCTTTGAACAATGTCGGCCAATATAACCCAGATTGAAGCACCTTAGCGGCTGTGCGATCCCCACTATGATGTCCACCATAAGGCGACGAATGACAACTCTCTAGCACCTCATTTACCTCACTTTGAGGAATGCACCGTCTTGCCAATTGGTCCGGGCCTATTTTATACAAGTATGGCTCATCCCAGACATAGAATTTACTCTCATGAAGCAGTTTTTTTTTTCTGCTGTGAATTTGCACCAGGTGGGAACACTCCGCTCACTAATAAGTTAACTATGTCCGCATACAATGGTATCTTCGCTACGTGTAGAGCAAAAAGCTGTTCATCAAGGAAAATTTCATTTATTTCAGGCCCTTCATCTACATGTTTTCTATCTTCCAACCTCGACAAGTGATCGGCAACTTGATTTTCGGTCCCTTTTCGATCTCGAATCTCTGCATCAAATTCTTGCAGTAAAAGGACCCATCGAATCAGCCTCATCTTGGAATCCTTTTTATCAAATAAATATCGAATTCCGGCATGATCAGTGTAGACAATAACCCCAGTACCAACCAAGTAAGATCTGAATTTGTCAAAAACATAAACAACTGCCAATAGCTTCTTCTCGGTGGTAGTGTAATTTGATTGAGCGGCGTCAAGGGTCTTGCTCGCATAATATATAGAGTAAAAAACTCTACTCTTTCTTTGCCCAAGAACAGCCCCAACAGCGGTGTCACTCGCGTCACACATCAACTCAAACGGTAAAGACCAATTCGGAGCAATAATAATTGGTGCAGTGACTAACCTCTTTTTAAGCTCTACAAACGCCTTCATACATGCTTCATCAAATTCAAACTTTGCATCTTTTTCTAGCAATTAGCACATGGGATTTGCTATTTTCGAGAAATCTTTAATGAATCGCCTATAGAAACCTGCATGTCCCAAGAAACTTCGTACACCCTTAACAGAGGCAGGAGGTGGTAATTTCTCAACCGCTTCAACTTTTACTTTGTCAACCTCGATCCCCTTCTTTGACACTTTATGCCCTAGTACAATGCCTTCTTGCATCATAAAGTTGCACTTTTCCCAATTAAGTACCAAGTTTGTTTCTTCACAGCGGCTAATCACGACATCCAAGTTTTTCAGACAGCCATCAAAAAAGTCACCAAAAACTGAAAAATCATCCATGAATACCTCAACATATTTCTCTTCCACGTCGGTGAATATCGCTATCATACATCTCTGAAAGGTTTCAGGCGCGTTACATAGTCTGAAAGGCATCCTTCTAAAGGAGTAGGTGCCATAAGGACATGCAAACGTAGTCTTTTCTTGATCTTCCGGCGCTATCACTATCTGATTGTAGCCCGAGTATCCATCTAGAAAACAGTAATATTCGTGCCCGGCTAGCCTATCCAACATCTGGTCGATGAAGGGGAGTGGAAAGTGATCTTTTCTAGTGGCTTTATTTAATTTTCTATAGTCAATGCAGATTCGCCAACCCGTGACTGTTCTTGTAGGAATTATCTCATTATTCTCATTCGTCACAGCCGTCATACCTCCCTTCTTTGGAACACATTGGACTGGACTCACCCAATTGCTGTCAGAGATTAGAAAAATAATTCCAGCATCAAGCCACTTAATAATTTCCTTCTTTACAACCTCCTTCATGACTGGATTTAGTCTTCTTTGATGCTCCACACTAGGCTTGTGGCCTTCCTCCAATAAAATTTTATGCATGCAAAAAGAACGACTAATCCCTCTAATATATGCAATGGTCCATCCAATTGCCCTCTTATGCTCTCGTAACACCCTCAGTACCTTCTCAACTTGCACCTCAGACAACAAAGAAGAACGAATTACCGGCAAGGTATTACCCTCACCCAAGTAAGCATAGCGTAAGTGAGCCGGTAAAGGTCTGAGTTCGAGAATAGGAGCCTCCTCAATAGATGGTTTAGAAGGAGCTAATGTCAGCGGTCTATCGAGCTCCTCGAACTTCTTCCACCCTTGAACATATTGGCACTCCATGTTGAGAATCTCTAACTATTCCTTAGTTTCATCATCATTGAGTACATTGTCCTCACATACTAATGCTCTCTCAAGAGAATCCTCGTTAGATGCGAAAAATCCATTCTTAGACTCAGTCAACTCTTCGCCCACTACTTTTACCATAGATAACTCTTCATAATGCAATAGAAGTTGAGTAGCGCGAAACACATTAAAAACAGCTTCTTCATCATTCACCCTCTTGGTCATCTTTCCCGCTCTAACTTGAATCACAGTATCAGCAGTAGCCAAGAATCCCTTTCCCAATATGATATGAACCTATTTGTCAGCCTTATAATCCAAAATTATAAAATCAACTGGAAGAATGAATTGGCCTACTTGCACAAGAACATCTTCAATAACTCCCTCGGGGCATGTCAATGATCTATTAGCTAACTGGAGAGTCACTGTGGTTGGTCTCGGTTCACCCAGGCCCAGCTTCCGAAATACCGATGATGGCATTAAATTCACGCTAGCACCTAAATCACATAAAGCTCGTCCAACATCATGTTTACCAATTTTTATAGGAATAGTAAAACTCTCAGGATCTTTCAATTTTGGAGGAAGCTTACTTCGTACTCTAGAACTGCACTCCTCAGTAAGTGCAACTGTCTCGAACTCGGTCAATCTCTTTTTATTAGCCACAATATCCTTGATGTACTTAGCATATTTGGAACATCTCATAAAAGTTCCACCAAAGGAATATTGACTTGTACTTGACTCAAGATCTCCAAAAATTTCTTACAAGCTGCGTCAATTTTCTGCTTTAGAAGCCTTTGAGGGTAAGACGGTGGTGGTCTAACAACATCTCGTTTGGGCTGCTTCTCTACCACTTTTTCGGCTTGTTTTTCAGTTTCTTTTTCATTGTTTTTGACACGACCCGGAATTCGGTGAGGCCGTGCGGGCACCCGACATCCTCCCCTAGACCCGTCGGGCGAACCCCTACCAATTAAATCAGGAAAATAAATATAACAATTCACAATTAAGGACAAGACTTAAAACAAAAACACAGACATGCTGATATCTTTAAGCTGTACAAAAGAAATTACAGCTGCCTACCCAACATACTAGGTTTAGGGTTATCCAGACTAGACATCTAAGAGTACAAAGAAGACAAATACCTCCTGAAGGGAGCAAAATGCAACTGAAATAATAACCAATAAACTGGTGGCCATCCGGCATAAAAGCTGGCTCACCCTGACAGTTGAAGTCGTCTTCGCTCCTTCACAACGTGGCGAACTCAATCCTGGAGCGAACCTGCCGAAACGAAATAGATAGACAAGAAACAAACAACAAACAAGGGTGAGTCAAAAGGACTCAATAAGTGGGGCAGACTAGCCACCTCAAAGAATAGGATAACTAGCGAGGGAGAAAAGAAGCAGATAAACAAAATTCCTTTTATTTAAATTATGAAAAGGCAGAGCCAGATAATAACTAGAAACACGTATGGAATCACAAACTCATTAAAACCAGGAACGTAAGATAGCCAGAACATAGAGGTATCTCAAACATATTAACAATCAGAAATACATCCTGTTGCGGCGTGCAACCCGATCCATATATCCATCCTGTTGCGGTGTGCAACCCGATCGATATATTCATATTGTCGAGGCATGCAACCTGATCCATATATTTATACCGTTGCGGCGTGAAACCCGATCCATATATTCATACCTTTGCGGCGTGCAACCTGAGATACGAGCCAGAAATATATAGGCAAACTGAGATACGGTATACATACTGCATATATAAAACACAGCACGATAGTCACACAATAGTCAGCACGCGGTGCAATGAAATGGGATGAATGCAGTATGATGCAATGGTGTCACATGTGCCAAATAGATGGAGCGGAATCCTCCTGCTCCGGGGGCGGAATCCTCCTACCCTCAATATGATGCAATGGAGCGGAATCCTCCTGCTCTGAGGGCGGAATCCTCCTACCCTCAATATGATGCAATGGAGCGGAATCCTCCTGCTCCGAGGGCGGAATCCTCCTACCCTCAATATGATGCAATGGAGCGGAATCCTCCTGCTCCGAGGGCGGAATCCTCCTACCCTCAATATGATGCAATGGAGCGGAATCCTCCTGCTCCGAGGGCGGAATCCTCCTACCCTCAATATGATGCAATGGAGCGGAATCCTCCTGCTCCGAGGGCGGAATCCTCCTACCCTCAATATGATGCAATGGAGCGGAATACTCCTGCTCCGAGGGCGGAATCCTCCTACCCTCAATATGATGCAATGTGCATACAAATGCAACACGATGTAATAATAACCCATCACCAGCGCGGGACTCTCATCGACAGCTGGAAAGTATATACCAACTCACAGCCAAAGTACAATACTCAGATTCTCAATGCAATACCAATAACAGGACATAACATATAATATAAAATATAAGTTCAAAGCTAAGGCGTAATGAGTACGCCTATCGGCAGCTACACACATAAAGAACACGTGGTAGAAAATCCACGAGGCCAGGTGCCTCCAAAGAAATGGATATAAACACTTACCTTGTTACAAAGTTAGTACATCCACTCAATAACCGCTTGTCCTTTGGTTCCATTGCCAAATGATCCCACTGTGTTCAATAAGCAGAAAAATATATCACATTAGACTAAAGGCTTCATTCCTCAGTTCTTAGGGCAATCCAAGTAGGAACCTGATACCCTATTCGCATACGCAATACGCAGGCCAGGCCTATATACGGGGTTTATGGTCACATAACCAAACCCTAAATAAATTACATTTATAAGTTTCCCATAATTCACTGAGTACGAATATATAATCAATTTCATTATCGGGGTCCATTTGACCCTTCAAACTATCAATTTACGTCATTAGGGCGACGTCTAATATCCCTATTTTTACCGTAAAAATATATTCAAACATACGTAATAAACTCAAATAATATATTAGGATCATTACCTGAATGTTTCAGGGTGAAAATTCTACTTTTTTCCGGCCTCTTTTCTCATTTTCTAGCATTTTCTGGCCCCTTCTCCGCGTTAACTTTTGCATTTTCTGTTTCTGTGAAGTTTTTGCATTTTGAGCTTCAACATGAAGCTTACTGCGTAAGGGATGTATATCCCCTTTTCCCACCGACCCACTAACTTTTCTTTTTGTCTTTTTGTCTCTTTTCTTTTTTTCTTTTTTTTATTTTCTTTTCTTTTCTTTTTGCGATGAAAATTAAAACGATACCCTATGATATTCGAAATAATTCCAACTTTTGCATACAAGTTATACAAAATATATGTAACATACTCGCGAAGACGGATCTGAAATTGGACTCCCGAAACTCAAGATGCGAATTTAAATGAAAAAAAGTCAAATTATTTAATTTTCGTCATTTTAGCGGAAACTAGCCGAACGACCTCGAAATTTACTTTCGAAAGTTTATAAAAATCACAAATAATCATACGAACCTAACGGCGCTTTCGGATTTCGAATCGGAGCTCATTCGGCAATACCGAGCTCGAAAATCTCTTTTTAATATTTATCGCCAATAAAAACCGAAACCTTCATCCGATGCCTACCAAACGAGGTCTGATTTAGCTCAAATTTTACAGACAGGTTCTAATGGATATTACGAGTATTTTAAAATTATCGGCAAGCCAATCGGAGTCCTAACTTCCGAAACGACTGACCGAGGTCGTTTCATTCTCCTCCACTTAAACTCTCGTTCGTCCTCGAACGAGCCTAAATCTAAAGCAAGATTTACGCAGATAACAAGATAACTTGCACAGCCTTCATAAACCACTCCACGGACATTATCTCATAATTACAAAATCAGAGTTATAACACGCACATCAAATTCTTGGATAAAAACATAACTAGATAATATGATAACGTCATCGCCCAGCTTATTCTGACTAAGCTGATCCTTCCTCGATCACGTGAGGAGAGTTCTACATTTTCGAAACAAAGATACACGAAACTTTGAATGGGTTAACATGATTCAGCCGATAATTACCTCTTCGATATACCTTTCAATATAGAACAGGTCGATGGAACTAAGAATTAGCTTACGCTTCAGCAACGCCTTAGAGATTTAATATGATGATTCGGTATCAATTGGAGGAAGACTCCTCCACTTAAAGTATAAACTCATACAACTAATTTGAATAGAAATAGTCATCCTCGCACAACCTGCTGGACTAAAGAAGATTTAGCTAAAAGTTGCACATAGGCAAACCTAAACTACCAAACTACCCTTTCGAGTGTCCAACTAGCTGCAACTCTTGAGTTCACAACTCCATACCTTTGCCGTAAACACCATCGCCCGAAGGATGGTACTTCTATATAAAAATTTCGGCAGAGTTTCCCCTGAAACTGGATGATCCGAAAAACAGAACCAGCGCTATACTATACACGGGAATGGATACCCGGATAAACTAATAACATAAACATTTAAAACGGATAACAAGATGAGACAACTGGACCAAAAGAATAATATTCTTCCAAAACAATAATATGCTAATCCAGCCACAATAACACGTACTCTTGCTCAACACGGGGAGCATCGCAAGCAGTTACGAACCGCCCAAGCTCACTGGTGCTGGACGAAGAAGATATGTAAATGGACCGAGGATAGAAATAATTAGAGCTTCAGGAAGCTCATCTTTTTATTTGCTTGGCTCCCAGAGCTACACTACTTCCGAGTCAGGCTAACCAAAGAACCGCAATTGAAGAAATAGACATTAAATGAGCTTTATAAAACAAAATCTATGTCAATTTAATCTCCCCATAAGAAGGAAACTCTGACAATTTACCTGAAACCCCTTTATAACCCAGACAAGCTCATAGGATAACATGATTTTATTAGCGTTTTGAACCAAAAGGAGACACATAGATCGAGCATTACTTACTAGCCACTTTACACTGGAAGAAACGATAACACTTGCTGATGGTGAAGAATTAGGATCCCATTATCCTACCAATACGAAATTCCGAGAAGAGAGGTAAACTGATTTGATATAATAACACAAGGTGGCATAACGGGATGCCAAGCAAGAAATAGCAATACTCACCGTCAAATCTCTTATGTTTAGATCAAATAAACTAGTAGGGTCTCATAAATGCCAGGAATAAATCGTATCAGAAACTCACCCTTCTACCGCAACCGATTCTTAACTACGACAATATCCAAGGAAACCGTCGAAACATGATATGACAGACCATCTCCAGATCTATCGAAAGAATCAAATCCTAAGGAAAGAAGAAATACATGGGTCTACTACATCGGATGCCTCAGCATCCTGCCAGACTAGCAGTTTATAGAACTGCCTCTGCAGCTGAGCTATGCAACTACTCTGATAATCACCTTCTAAAGAACAACTGCCACCACACTCTCAACCTCTACCGGATTGTAGCATTTCTTTTGCTGATTGAGATCTAAGTAAAATCCCCCGCGACTGCGTAGATGCCTGATGACAAAAAAAAGACGATTGCTAACTTGTCGGAGTAAGGGAAAACTCCTCAAAAGGATAGCCAGGCTCACAACAATAATATCACCTTTTCGCTGAATATGAGAACTGGACAGATTGTTGATAGTTGTAAAGAAAAGACTGAATCTGATCTTGACGAGCTACTAGCACACTCTAAGAATTACGTGACACAAGCTCAAATAACATGGAAGGTGACCTCCCAAAATAATCAGAACTCTTACCTCCAAATGAGGTACCATGGTTAACCACTAGGGCCACGGGATCTCTTGCTCTCCCACTCTAACTCTTCCCGCTCTAACTTATGATATGCCTAATATCTTTGAGCAATATCAACAACGATATCAAATGAAATCCCAGCCTCAATTTTTTTCGAGCCATCTGGGATCTCAAGGAAAAAAGAAAGGTCATCAATAAATCTTTAAATATCTCGAAAGGCTCATGGGCTAGTTCAAATGCATATTCGGCCATTTTATAGAATTCAATCTTATATTTTGTAACCAACAGGCTAACCGACAGGCTACCCTGTCAAATCCACTCGAACTGGTAACACTTTTCATCTCGTTCGCTACTCGAAAGGAACTTTTCCACGAATCTAGAAGAAAAATCGAACAAAGCTGGCTAATAAAGAGAAGTCCACCAATTCAACACTGGACCTCTGAAACTGGAAAACAGAATAATCGACACCATACCGCTCGATATAACAAGAGCCCGAAGGATATGCTGACATCATTTTATTTTAAAAAGAATCACGAGGTTATCTGATATCAGAAGGTTCAACCGCGTAAAATAATGCAACCTCTTTGGGCACTCGGACCCAATAATTACCTCCGCTGGCTAACCAGCCAGAACAATTGATGGCGCAACACATGCTGCTTGTAGAACATAATTTACCGCGACAATACTAAGAATTGGAATAGGAGCTCCCTGAGATCGAACATCTGTATCTGCAACAACCTGATAAGCTTTCTAGCGAATAATAAGTACTTGCGGTATCTGCGTCGCCAAGATTCTCGTAAAAGCATCGTAGAGAGCCAAGGGAACCACAAGGTCCTGCTCCCTTGCCCATCGCAAGCTCGAACAGCTGGGACCTCCGTAACTAGGTTGTCAGCACGATAAGAAAAACTCTCGGGGCTTCGTCAGTGCTAGCCCCTTGCTAGACTGCTTCGTCTTAAACTCATACCGTTTGTTGATTTATCGCACGAGGTTTCATAATTACCACGAAGGAATTAATGAAAATACTTTTGCATCCTAGACCGACGCACGATCAGAAAAGAGGGAAGTGAAACTTCCTAAATGTCATCATAGCCCCTCGTAGATAAGTACGGACGTCTACGTACCCATCAGCGAGACTCTACTAGACACTGTCTTAGTCTGGATAGGCTCTAAACCGGGCTCTGATACCAACTGACACGACCCGGAATTCGGTGAGGCCGTGCGGGCACCCGACATCCTCCCCTAGACCCGTCGGGCGAACCCCTACCAATTAAATCAGGAAAATAAATATAACAATTCACAATTAAGGACAAGACTTAAAACAAAAACACAGACATGCTGATATCTTTAAGCTGTACAAAAGAAATTACAGCTGCCTACCCAACATACTAGGTTTAGGGTTATCCAGACTAGACATCTAAGAGTACAAAGAAGACAAATACCTCCTGAAGGGAGCAAAATGCAACTGAAATAATAACCAATAAACTGGTGGCCATCCGGCATAAAAGCTGGCTCACCCTGACAGTTGAAGTCGTCTTCGCTCCTTCACAACGTGGCGAACTCAATCCTGGAGCGAACCTGCCGAAACGAAATAGATAGACAAGAAACAAACAACAAACAAGGGTGAGTCAAAAGGACTCAATAAGTGGGGCAGACTAGCCACCTCAAAGAATAGGATAACTAGCGAGGGAGAAAAGAAGCAGATAAACAAAATTCCTTTTATTTAAATTATGAAAAGGCAGAGCCAGATAATAACTAGAAACACGTATGGAATCACAAACTCATTAAAACCAGGAACGTAAGATAGCCAGAACATAGAGGTATCTCAAACATATTAACAATCAGAAATACATCCTGTTGCGGCGTGCAACCCGATCCATATATCCATCCTGTTGCGGTGTGCAACCCGATCGATATATTCATATTGTCGAGGCATGCAACCTGATCCATATATTTATACCGTTGCGGCGTGAAACCCGATCCATATATTCATACCTTTGCGGCGTGCAACCCGAGATACGAGCCAGAAATATATAGGCAAACTGAGATACGGTATACATACCGCATATATAAAACACAGCACGATAGTCACACAATAGTCAGCACGCGGTGCAATGAAATGGGATGAATGCAGTATGATGCAATGGTGTCACATGTGCCAAATAGATGGAGCGGAATCCTCCTGCTCCGGGGGCGGAATCCTCCTACCCTCAATATGATGCAATGGAGCGGAATCCTCCTGCTCTGAGGGCGGAATCCTCCTACCCTCAATATGATGCAGTGGAGCGGAATCCTCCTGCTCCGAGGGCGGAATCCTCCTACCCTCAATATGATGCAATGGAGCGGAATCCTCCTGCTCCGAGGGCGGAATCCTCCTACCCTCAATATGATGCAATGGAGCGGAATCCTCCTGCTCCGAGGGCGGAATCCTCCTACCCTCAATATGATGCAATGGAGCGGAATCCTCCTGCTCCGAGGGCGGAATCCTCCTACCCTCAATATGATGCAATGGAGTGGAATACTCCTGCTCCGAGGGCGGAATCCTCCTACCCTCAATATGATGCAATGTGCATACAAATGCAACACGATGTAATAATAACCCATCACCAGCGCAGGACTCTCATCGACAGCTGGAAAGTATATACCAACTCACAGCCAAAGTACAATACTCAGATTCTCAATGCAATACCAATAACAGGACATAACATATAATATAAAATATAAGTTCAAAGCTAAGGCGTAATGAGTACGCCTATCGGCAGCTACACACGTAAAGAACACGTGGTAGAAAATCCACGAGGCCAGGTGCCTCCAAAGAAATGGATATAAACACTTACCTTGTCACAAAGTTAGTACGTCCACTCAATAACCGCTTGTCCTTTGGTTCCATTGCCAAATGATCCCACTGTGTTCAATAAGCAGAAAAATATATCACATTAGACTAAAGGCTTCATTCCTCAGTTCTTAGGGCAATCCAAGTAGGAACCTGATACCCTATTCGCATACGCAATACGCAGGCCAGGCCTATATACGGGGTTTATGGTCACATAACCAAACCCTAAATAAATTATATTTATAAGTTTCCCATAATTTACTAAGTACGAATATATAATCAATTTCATTATCGGGTTCCATTTGACCCTTCAAACTATCAATTTACGTCATTAGAGCGACGTCTAATATCCCTATTTTTACCGTAAAAATATATTCAAACATACGTAATAAACTCAAATAATATATTAGGATCATTACCTGAATGTTTCAGGGTGAAAATTCTACTTTTTTCCGGCCTCTTTTCTCATTTTCTAGCATTTTCTGGCCCCTTCTCCGCGTTAACTTTTGCATTTTCTGTTTCTGTGAAGTTTTTGCATTTTGAGCTTCAACATGAAGCTTACTGCGTAAGGGATGTATATCCCCTTTTCCCACCGACCCACTAACTTTTCTTTTTGTCTTTTTGTCTCTTTTCTTTTTTTCTTTTTTTTATTTTCTTTTCTTTTCTTTTTGCGATGAAAATTAAAACGATACCCTATGATATTCGAAATAATTCCAACTTTTGCATACAAGTTATACAAAATATATGTAACATACTCGCGAAGACGGATCTGAAATTGGACTCCCGAAACTCAAGATGCGAATTTAAATGAAAAAAAGTCAAATTATTTAACTTTCGTCATTTTAGTGGAAACTAGCCGAACGACCTCGAAATTTACTTTCGAAAGTTTATAAAAATCACAAATAATCATACGAACCTAACGGCGCTTTCGGATTTCGAATCGGAGCTCATTCGGCAATACCGAGCTCGAAAATCTCTTTTTAATATTTATCGCCAATAAAAACCGAAACCTTCATCCGATGCCTACCAAACGAGGTCTGATTTAGCTCAAATTTTACAGACAGGTTCTAATGGATATTACGAGTATTTTAAAATTATCGGTAAGCCAATCGGAGTCCTAACTTCCGAAACGACTGACCGAGGTCGTTTCAGTTTTGTTCTAGTTCACCAACAGACTTCTTTGGTATTGGAGGTACTTCTTCTAAAGCTCGCCCATTCCACAAAGTAACGGCTTGAACATATTCTTTTGGATTTTCCTGACTGTTGCTAAGCAAGGCACCGTGTGGTCTAGTAGCGTTCTAAGTTCTTTTGAGCATTAGCAAGATCCTTTATGGATTGTGCATTGGCTGTATTATCGGCTAAAATTTTCTATTGGCAGGCTAACATCTGCTTTATCAACTCTTCGACTGAATTGGATGTCTGCTGCGGCTGGGCTTGAGGTTGCGAATTTTGATAGTTATTCTGAGCTCTCATATTACCTTGATTGGCTTGGTTACCACCCCAAGAGAAATTTGGATGGTTATGCCAGTTGGGGTTGTATGTATTACCAAACTGAGTCTGATATCTATTTTGATTTCCCACATAATAAACTGACTCTGGGTTGGTAGGGCAAACATCAGTAGCATGATCTTCTCCACAATCTTCACAAAAGCTTTGGAATTATTGCACTTGTTGAACACGTTGAACTTGTTGTTGAGTTGGAGGTATTGATAGCTTACTGATCTGGTTGGCTAAAGCATCCATCTTTGCAGTTAGCGCTGACAAGGCATCCAATTGAAGTACTCCAGCTGTCTTTTGACTTGGAACTCTACCATCACCATGCTAGTCGGGATTACTTTGAGAAAATTTATCTAGCAGTTCGTAAATCTCATTAAAGTTCAAAGCCAAGACCTGGCCACCCACAGCAGTATCTACCACGATCTTTGTATGAGCATTCAGTCCTTCAACGAAAGTATGAGCCAACACCTCATTAGACTGGTTGTGGTGTGGTATATCTCTCAACAACGCCTTAAATCTCTCCCAAACTGAATATAAAGATTCTCTGTCTCGTTGTCTGACTGACATGATCTCACTCCGTATCTTAGCAGTTTTAGCAGAGGGATAGAATTTAGCCAAAAATTTCTTAGCCAAAGCTTCCCAAGTTGTGATAGACCCAGGCTTTTCAGCCTTTAACTACTTCTTTGCTACCCCAATTAATGAAAACGGGAAGAGTGTCAATCGAACATAATCAGTTGAGACGCCTGCTGGAGTGTAGGTGTCGCTGATCTCCAAGAAATTCATGATATGTTGTTGTGGATCCTCGTGTAGTAATCCAGTATATTGCCCCGTCGCATGTAATAGCTGTATCATGCCGGGCTTAATCTCAAAATGTCTAGTAATCACAGGTTTAACAATACTCGGAGCCACCCCATCCAAACTAGAGAGGGCGACATCTCGCACGACTAAAGCTTGATTGTCTACCATTCCTACAGGTAAAGGAGCAAGTACTAATTCAAGTGCTCTACGATCTCTTGCTTCTCTCCTCAACCGATGTAAAGTCCTTTCAAGTTCGGGATCAAAAGGTTCGAGGTTGTCGTCCTTCTTATCCTTTCGCATGCAAGAACTATTACCTGAAATATCACAAAAAATCAAAACAAAATAATTAAGCCTGAATAGACAGTAACTAATCGTTCAAAAAGAAAATAGTCAATTATTCAGTCCCCGGCAGCAGCACAAAAAACTTGTTGTTCCCAAACGCACACGCAAGTATACATGGTCGACAAGTAATAAAGTGATAAGATCGGATATCGTCCCACAGAGACTGCAGTTAACTATTAACTGAATTAAACGATTTCAAATTATCTAGACAAGCAGAGTTGGTTTAGTGGATTAAATATATAACTAAGACTTTAAACTAAAATTATAACTAAAGCAAGTAATTTGATCAAAAGAAACAAATAAGGTTTTGGTTATCAAGGCGAGGAAGTATTCCAGGGTCATGGGATATCTGACAATCCTGCTGAATTCTTCAGTTAATTTGAATAATTAATTCATCTGGGTTACTAATCGACAGGGTTAATTTTACTTATAAGAATTTTCCGATTTCCTACTCGTCTATTTAAGTTAATCTAACGCCTATATTCCTATGGAATTAGAATTAACAAAAATGCATTAAGAATTCCTGTAAAAGTGATTAAGCAAGGCAAACAGGTATATTCCTATCCTAGTTGCGAATCCGTTCACCGATGTCCAGGTTCAAGAACTTGCCCTATTCAATCCTATTTCAATCTAGAATTCCCCTTCCCAAGTTCAATTCAAGATTCGTAGATAGTATTTAACTGCTGGCCAAACAATCAAATAATTGAGCACAAGATATGAATAAATAACCCAAAGCGATAAATTAATTAAATCAAACTAACTTTTAAATATCAACATTCATGGCAAACCCATAACTCCAGAACGAAGAATTTAGCTACACATAGTCATGGTAGAAATCCAACAATTAATTTGAAAAAACATGAGTTGTAAGAGAGAAGAAGAATAAGAACCCTGTGTAGAATCCTGAAAATTGCTCCTAGCTCCTAGCCTTGAATTGTATGAATTGATGATCTAGAAATCTGATAAACTATGAGCTTATATAGACATTACAAATTCCTACTTTACTTGGAATTAGAAAATCCTATTCTCAGTTGTTGTTCCAGCTTCATCTTGTTGTAGGATCTTCTTTTCCCAGTTCTTGTGGACTTGTATTTTCCGCTTTGGCTTGTCAGGTTGAATTTCTAGTCCCAGTTGTCTTTGAGTTGTTTAAATCAAGAAAAGAAATGTCCAGATGCACGTTACTTTGGACTGACTCAAATCACATTCTTGCTTGGATGCCACCTTGGATGCTTAGCCTCAACTTAGCTTCCTTCAACTTTTGCACCACAAGCTCCCTTTCACTCTAAATATTGCTACAAATCACTTGTTTAATCAAAACGAAATCAAGTAGTAATATATCAAATAATCATATAGTGTTGGGCATAACTAATAACTAAAACGACTTCAATTTAGAATCCATAGGAATTTGACCTCAAAACATAGGAAGAATATGCCCGACATCATGGAACAAGTCCTTTGAAGCATTAGAATGGCTACAGGAAAATCAGAGTAATAATAGGAAAGGTATTGGGTTTATGAAATCACAATCATTGTCTAAATGGGATCCAAAGAGTAAGTACCTGACTCTTCCTGAAAATTGGGTTTGCACACATTGTGGGAACACTGGTCACCTGAAATAAAATTGTCAAGCCTTGGTAAAAGCTACACAAAGGAATAGGTCTGATAAACCTGTCCAGAAATATGTGGCTAAGAAAATTGTTCACTCAAAGAAAGCATTAACATTCTGGGTTAAGAAAGATGTGATTCATCCTTTTTCTCAAAAAAAGGAATCCAAACTAGTTTGGGTTCTTAAAGTTAACCCCTGATTCTTTTGCAGGCTAGAGTGAAAGTTAGGAACCACAAATGGTACCTGGATAGTGGTTGCTCAAGACATATGATAGGACATAAGGAACTTTTCCTTTCACTCTCAGCTTTTCAAAGAGGAAGTGTTTCCTTCGGCAATTGTAAGAAAGGAGAAATTATTGGCATTGGAAAGGTAGGTAGGTCTGATTCATATAACATTGATAATGTTTTTCTGGTAGATGGACTGAAACATTGTTTACTAAGCATATCTCAATTGTGTGACAAAGGTAACAATGTGTCTACTGGTTGTTTTGTGATTAACCAAGCATCTGGAGAGCTCATCTTGTAGGGAAATAGATATGGAAACATCTATAAGTTGGATCTTTTATCACTAGCTGATAGGAGTATGAGTTGTTTAAGTGTAATGCAAAATGATCCCCTCCAATGGCACAAAGGACTTGGTCATGCTATTCTAGTTTCTAAGGACTTGGTGATAGGTCTTCCTAACATCAAGTTCATGGAAGAAAGAGTTTGTAATGCTTGTGCTAGGGAGAAGCAGGTAAAATCATCTTTTAAACCATAGAAACAGGTCAGTACTACCAAACCTTTGGAACTGGTCCATATGGATCTTTGTGGACCGATGAGAACAATGAGTAGTGGGGGTAAGAAATATGTCATGGTACTTGACACGACCCGGAATCCGGTTAGGCCGTGCGGGCACCCGACATCCCCCCTAGACCTGTCGGGCGAACCCTTACCAATTAAATCAGGAAAAATAAATATAACAATTCACAAATAAGGACAAGACTTTAAAAAAAAAACACAGACATACTGATACCTCTAAGCTGTACAAAAGAAATTACAGCTGACTACCCAACATATTAAGTTTAGGGCTACCCAGGCTAAACATCTAAGAGTACAAAAGAAGACAGATACCTCCTGAAGGGAGCAAACTGCCACTGAAATAATAAACAATAAACTGGTGGCCATCCGGAATAAAAGCTGGCTCACCCTGACAGCTGAAGTCGTCTTCGCTCCTTCACAACGTGGCGAACTCAATCCTGGAGCGAACCTGCCGAAACGAAATAGATAAACAAAAACAAACAACAAACAAGGGTGAGTCAAAAGAACTCAATAAGTGGGGCAGACTAGCCACCTCAAAGAATAGGATAGCTAGCCAGGGAGGAGAAACAGATAAACAAAATTCCTCTTATTTAAATTGTAAAAAGGCATAGCCAGATAATAACTAGAAACGCGTATGGAATGACAAACTCATCAATAACCAGGAACGTAAGATAGCCAAAAACATATAGGTATCCCGAACATATCAACAATCAGAAATACATCCTGTTGCGGCGTGCAACCCGATCCATATATTCATCCTGTTGCGGCGTGCAACCCGATCCATATATTTATACTATCACGGCGTGAAACCCGATCCATATATTTATACCGCTGCGACGTGCAACCCGATCCATATATTTATACCGTTGCGGCGTGCAACCCGATCCATATATTTATACCATTGCGGCGTGCAACCCGATCCATATATTTATACCGTTGCTTCTTGCAACCCGATCCCCGCAACCCAGAATACGAGCCAGAAATATATAGACGCAATGCACGTATAAGCAGAACAGTAGTTATGTACCACAAGTCTACACAATGGTATGAAATGAAATGAAATGAAATGAGATGAAATGAAATATGATGCAAAGAGTCGCATGTGTAAAATGAATGGAGCGGAATCCTCCTACCCTCAATATGATGCAATGGAACGGAATCCTCCTGCTCCTAGGGCGAAATCCTCCTACCCTCAATATGATGCAATGGAGCGGAATCCTCCTGCTCCTGGGGCGGCATCCTCCTACCCCTCAATATGATGCAATGGAGCGGAATCCTCCGGCTCCTGGGGCGGAATCCTCCTACCCCTTAATATGATGCAGTGGAGCAGAATCCTCCGGCTCCTGGGGCGGAATCCTCCTACCCTCAATATGATAGAATGGAGCGGAATCCTCCTGCTCCTGGGGCGGAATCCTTCTACCCCTCAATATGTGCAATGTAATACGTATGAATGCAATATGATGCCATGCAGTCACCTATACCTGATACCTATCTCTGGCGCGGGACTCTCATCGTCTACCAGGAGATATATGCAATAATGACCCTTCACTGGCTCGGGACTCTCATCGATTACCGGGAAGTATATGCAAAAATGACCCTTCACCGGTGCGGGACTCTCATCACCAACCTGGAAGTTTATGCAATAATGACCCTTCACCGGCTCGGGACTCTCATCGATTACCGGGAAGTATATGCAATACTCAAAACCAGAGTGCAATGCTCATATGCTCAATGCAATACCAACAACAGGGCTTAACATATAATATACAATGTAAATTCAAAGCTAAGGCATAATGAGTACGCCTATCGGCAGTTACACACGTAAGGAACACGTGGTAAAATATCCACAAGGCCAAGGGCCTCCAAAGAAATGGATACAAACACTTACTTTGTTACAAAGTTAGTACATCAGCTCAATAACCGCTTGTCCTTTGGTTTCATTGCCAAACAATCCCACTCTATTCAATAAGCAGAAAAATATATCAAATTAGGCTAAAGGCTTCATTCCTGACGTCTTAGGGCAATCTGGTTAGAAACCTGATACCCTATTCGCATACGCAATGCGCAGGCCAGGCCTATATACAAGGTTTAAGGCCACATAACCAAACCCCAAATAAATTACATTCATAAGTTGCCCATAACTCACTGAGTACGAATATATAATCAGTTTTATTATCGGGGTCCATTTGACCCTTTAAACTATCAATTTACGTCATTAGGGTGATGTCTAAGATCCCTATTTTTACCGTAAAAATATATTCAAACATACGTAATAAACTCAAATAATATATTAAGATCATTACCTGAATGTTTCGGGGTAAAAATTCTACTATTCTCCGGCCCCTTTTCGTATTTTCTGGTATTTATTCCACGGTGTCATCTCATTTTTATGTTTCTGATGTATGTACGTATGTTTCTGAAATGCAAGACAAGGGATTAACTTAATCCCTTCGTCCACCGACTCCAATTTCTATATTTTGTCTTTTCCCTTTTTTTTTCCCTTTTTTCCTTTAAAATTCGCTGCTACGATAAAAATTAAAACGGTACCCTACGATATTCGAAATAATCCCAACTTTTGCATACAAGTTATACAAAATATATGTAAAATACTCGCGAAGGCGTATCTCAAATTGGACTCCCACAACTCAAGATGCGAATTTAAATAGAAAAAGTCAAATTATTTAACTTTCGGCATTTTAGCGGAACTAGCCGAACAACAGTGAAATTCACTTTCGAAAGTTCACAAAAGTCACAAATAATCATACGAACCTAACGACACTTTCGGATTTCGAATCGGAGCTCATTCGCCAAAACCGAGCTCGAAAATCTCTTTTTAATATTTATCGATAATAAAATCTTAAATCTTCTTCCGATACGTACCAAACGAGGTCTGATTTAGCTCAAATTTTACAGACAGGTCCTAATAGATATTATGAATATTTTAAAATTATCGACAGGCCAATCGGAGTCCTAATTTCTGAAATGACTAACCGAGAACGTTTTATTCTCCTCCACTTAAACTCTCGTTCGTCCTCGAACGAGCCTAAATCTAAAGAAAAATTCGTACAGATCGCAAAAGAACTTGTACGACCTTCATAAGCTACTACACGGGTATTATTTCCTGATTACAGGATCAGAATTATAACACGCATATCGAACTTTTGGAATAAAATATATCTGGATAATATGATAATACCATTGCACATCTTATTTTGATTAAGCTGATCCTTCCTCGATTTCGAAAAGAAATTTCTACATTTTCGAAACAAAGATACACGAAACTCTGGATGGATAATCATGATTCCGCCGACAAATCACCTCGTTAATATTCTTTACGATATAGAACAACTCGATGGAACTAAGAATTAGCTCATGCTTGAACTACGCCTTAGGGATTTAATATTAGGATTCGATATCAATTGGAGGAAGACTTCTCCACTTAGAGCATAAACTCATACAACTAATTTTAATAGAAATAGTCCTCCTCGCACAGTCTGCTGGACTAAAGAAGATTTAGCTAAAGGTCGAATGTAGGCAGACCTAAGCTACCAAACTACCCTTTCGAGTTGCCAAACAGCTGCAACTCTCGAGTTCATAACTCCATACATTTTCTATAAGCACCACCGCCTGATGGATCAAATCAAAGGTCAAATGACGCCTCTCATTACCCTTAGTAGCCTTGAAAAACGATAATGTGCTTACCCGGCTACCTTGGCATGCACTCTGGCTCAACACAGGGAACATCACAATAGGTTACTGACCGCCTAAGCTCATCAGTGCTGAATAAAGAAGAGATGGCAACAGACTGAGGATAGAAATAATTAGAGCTTCAGGAAGGTCATTTTTTTATTTGCTTGGCTCCCAGAGCTACACTACTTCTGAGTCAGGCTAACCAAAGAATCACAATTGAAGAGATAGACATTAAATAAGCTTTATGGAATGACATCTATGCCAATTTAACCTCCCAATAAGAAGGAAACTCTGACAATTTACCAGAAAACCCTTTTATAATCCAGATAAGCTCATGAGATAACATGACTTTACTAGCGTTTTGAACCAAATGGAGATACGTAGATCGAGTATTACTTACTAACCACTTTACACCAGAAGAAACAATGACACTTTCTGATGGTGATGAACTAGAATCCCATAATCCAACCAACACAGAATTTCCGAGAACAGAGGTAAACTAATTTGATATAATAATAGAAGGTGGCGCAATAAGATGCCAAGCAAAAAATACTGCCACTCACTCCCAATCTCTCACATTTAAACCTGATAAATTTGTAGGGTCTACAAATTCAAGGAATAAATCATACTAGAAGTTCACCCCTCTACCGCAACCAATTCTTAATAGAAACAATATCCAAGGAAACCATGGAGCATGATATGACAGACCATCTCCAGATCGATCGGAAGAGTCAAATCTTACTCACATATAAGGGAAGGAGAAACACATGGGTCTACTACATCGGATGCCTCAGCATCCTGCCAGACTGGCGGTTCATAATACAGCCTCTGCGGCTGAACTATGCCGCTACACTGATAATTACATTCTGAAGAATAACTGCCACCACGCTCTCAACCTTTACTGGATCGTGGAATTTCTCTGGCTGATTGAGATCTAAATGAAATCCCTGCGACTGGGCAGGTGCCTGAGGGCAAGAAGAAGGACGACTGCCTACTTGCCGGAGTAAGGGAAAACTCCTCAAAGGATAACCAGACCCACGACAATGATAACACCTTTTCGCTGAGAATGGAAACTGGACAGATTATTGATAGCTACAAAGAGAAAACTGACTCTGATCTTGACGAACTACCTGCACACTTTGAGAATTACGCTCTACAAGCTGAGATAATATGGCAGGTGACCTCCCAAAATAATCAGAACTCTTACCTCCAAATGAGGTACCATAGTTGCCCACCAGGGCCGTGGGATCTCTTGCTTTCCCGTTCTAACTCTTCCCGCTCTAACTTATGGTATGCCTCGAACCTTCGGGCAATATCAACAACAACATCAAATGAAATCCTGACCTCAATTTCTCGAACCATCTGGGATTTCAAGGAAAAATAAAGGTCATCAATAAATTTTTGAATCTCTCAAAAGGCTCATGAACTAGTTCTAATGCATATCCATCCATTCTATAGAATTCAATCTCATATTCTGAAACACCAATAGGCTAACCGATAGGCTACCCTGTCCAATCCACTCAAACTGGAAACACTTTTCATCTCGCTCGCTACTCGAAAGGAACTTTCCACGAATATAGAAGAAAAACCGAACCAAGTTAGCTAATAAGAGAGCGGCCCACCAATTCAAGGCTGGACCCTGAAACTGGAAAGCAGAATAATACACAACATATTGCTCGAGATAACCAACAGCCTGAAGGATATGCTGACATCATTTTATTTTAAAAATTTACGCAGGGATTAACTGATGCATGGCTTAAGAATATCGGAAGGTTCAACCGCGTGAAATGATGCAACCTTTTTAGGCACTCGGACCAAACTGATACCTCGGCTAGTTAACCAGCCAGAACAATTAGAGGTACAACACATACTACCTCCGGAATATAATTTACTGCAGCAATATTAAGAACCAGAAAAGGAGCTCCCAGAGATCGAACGCCTACACATACGGCAACCTGATAGGCTGCCCAGCAAATAATAGGTTCTTACGGTATCTGCGTCGCCAAAATTCTCGTAAAGTATCGTAGAGAGCCAAGGGAACTACAAGGCCCTGCTCCCTTGCCCATCGCGAGCTCGTACAGCTGGGACCTCTGTAAGTAGATCGTCAGCACGATCAAAACTCTCGGGGCTTCGTCAGTGCTAACCCCAGGCTAGACTGCTTCGTCCTGAACTCCTTCCGTTTCCTGATTTGTCGTACGAGGGTTCACAATTACCACGAACGAATTAACGAAAATACTTTTGCATCCTAGACCGACGCACGATCAGAAATGAAGGAAGTGAAACTTCCTAAATGCCATCATAGCCTCTCGTAGATAAGTACGGACGTCTACGTACCCATCAGCGAGACTCTACTAGACACTGTCTTAGTCTGGATAGACTCTAAACCGGGCTCTGATACCAACTGACACGACCCGGAATCCGGTTAGGCCGTGCGGGCACCCGACATCCCCCCTAGACCCGTCGGGCGAACCCTTACCAATTAAATCACGAAAATAAATATAACAATTCACAAATAAGGACAAGACTTTAAAAAAAAAAACACAGACATACTGATACTTCTAAGCTGTACAAAAGAAATTACAGCTGACTACCCAACATATTAAGTTTAGGGCTACCCAGGCTAAACATCTAAGAGTACAAAAGAAGACAGATACCTCCTGAAGGGAGCAAACTGCCACTGAAATAATAAACAATAAACTGGTGGCCATCCGGAATAAAAGCTGGCTCACCCTGAGAGCTGAAGTAGTCTTCGCTCCTTCACAACGTGGCGAACTCAATCCTGGAGCGAACCTGCCGAAACGAAATAGATAGACAAAAACAAACAACAAACAAGGGTGGGTCAAAAGAACTCAATAAGTGGGGCAGACTAGCCACCTCAAAGAATAGGATAGCCAGCCAGGGAGGAGAAACAGATAAACAAAATTCCTCTTATTTAAATTGTAAAAAGGCATAGCCAGATATTAACTAGAAACGCGTATGGAATGAAAATCTCATCAATAACCAGGAACGTAAGATAGCCAAAAACATATAAGTATCCCGAACATATCAACAATAAGAAATACATCCTGTTGCGGCGTGCAACCCGATCCATATATTCATCCTGTTGCGGCGCGCAACCCGATCCATATATTTATACTGTCACGGCGTGCAACCCGATCCATATATTCATACCGCTGCGACGTGTAACCCGATCCATATATTTATACCGTTGCGGCGTTCAACCCGATCCATATATTTATATCATTGCGGCGTGCAACCCGATCCATATATTTATACCGTTGCGTCGTGCAACCCGATCCCCGCAACCCAGAATACGAGCCAGAAATATATAGACGCAATACACGTATAAACAGAACAGTAGTTATGTACCACAAGTCTACACAATGGTATGAAATGAAATGAAATGAGAAGAAATGAAATATGATGCAAAGAGTCACATGTGTCAAATAAATGGAGCGGAATCCTCCTGCTCCTGGGGCGGAATCCTCCTACCCCTCAATATGATGCAATGGAGCGGAATCCTCCGGCTCCTAGGGCGGAATCCTCCTATCCTCAATATGATAGAATGGAGCGGAATCCTCCTGCTCCTGGGGCGGAATCCTCCTACCCCTCAATATGTGCAATGTAATGCGTATGAATGCAATATGATGCCATGCAGTCACCTATACCTGATACCTATCTCTGGCGCAGGACTCTCATCGTCTACCAGGAGATATATGCAATAATGACCCTTCACTGGCTCGGGACTCTCATCGATTACCGGGAAGTATATGCAATAATGACCCTTCACCGGTGCGGGACTTTCATCGCCAACCGGGAAGTATATGCAATAATGACCCTTCACCGGCTCGGGACTCTCATCGATTACCGGGAAGTATATGCAATACTCAAAACCAGAGTGCAATGCTCATATGCTCAATGTAATACAAACAACACGGCTTAACATATAATATACAATGTAAATTCAAAGCTAAGGCGTAATGAGTACGCCTATCGGCAGCTACACACGTAAGAGACACGTGGTAGAATATCCACAAGGCCAAGGGCCTCTAAAGAAATGGATACAAACACTTACTTTGTTACAAAGTTAGTACATCAGCTCAATAACCGCTTGTCCTTTGGTTTCATTGCCAAACAATCCCACTCTATTCAATAAGCGGAAAAATATATTAAATTAGGCTAAAGGCTTCGTTCCTCATATCTTAGGGCAATCTGGTTAGGAACCTGATACCCTATTCGCATACGCAATACGCAGGCCAGGCCTATATACAAGGTTTAAGGCCACATAACCAAACCCCAAATAAATTACATTTATAAGTTGCCATAACTCACTGAGTACGAATATATAATCAATTTCATTATCGGGGTCCATTTGACCCTTTAAACTATCAATTTACGTCATTAGGGCGATGTCTAAGATCCCTATTTTTACCGTAAAAATATATTCAAACATACGTAATAAACTCAAATAATATATTAAGATCATTACCTGAATGTTTCGGGGTAAAAATTCTACTATTCTCCAGCCCCTTTTCGCATTTTCTGGCATTTATTCCACTGTGTCATCTCATTTTTATGTTTCTGATGTATGTACGTATGTTTCTGAAATGGAAGACAAGGGATTAACTTAATCCCTTTGTCCACCGACTCCAATTTCTATATTTTGTCTTTTTCCCTTTTTTTTTCTTTTTTTCCTTTAAAATTCGCTGCTACGATAAAAATTAAAATGGTACCCTACGAGATTCGAAATTATCCCAAATTTTGCATACAAGTTATACAAAATATTTATAACATACTCACGAAGGCGAATCTCAAATTGGACTCCCAAAACTCAAGATGCGAATTTAAATAGAAAAAGTCAAATTATTTAACTTTCGGCATTTTAGCGGAACTAGCCGAACAACATCAAAATTCACTTTCGAAAGTTCACAAAAGTCACAAATAATCATACGAACCTAACGGCACTTTCGGATTTTGAATCGGAGCTTATTCGCCAAATCCGAGCTCGAAAATCTCTTTTTAATGTTTATCGATAATAAAATCTGAAATCTTCTTCCGATACGTACCAAACGAGGTCTGATTTAGCTCAAATTTTACAGACAGGTCCTAATAGATATTATGAATATTTTAAAATTATCGGCATGCCAATCGGAGTCCTAATTTCTGAAACGACTAACCGAGGTCGTTTCAGTACTAGTTGATGGTTATTGTAGATTTAGTTAAACTATTTTTCTTGCATCTAAGGAAGAAGCATTTAATGCATTTTCAATATTTACTATGAAAATTCAAAGAATACTAGATAGTCACATTGTTGCTATAAGGTCAGATCATGGTACTGAGTTTGAGAATCAAATGTTCTTCAATTTCTGTAATGAAAATGGTATTGATCATAACTTCTCTTCACCTAGAACTCCAAAACATAATGGAGTAGTTGAAAGGAAAAATAGGACCTTAGAAGAAATGGCTAGGACCATGCTATTATCTGGAAACCTTCCACAAAGTTTTTGGGCTGAGGCTATTAATACTGCTTGCTATATAATCAATAGATGCATGACAAGACCTTTGTTAGAAAAGACCCCCTATGAGTTACTTAAAGGAAGAAAATCTAATATTGCACATCTTAGGGCTTTTGGTTGTAAATGTTTTGTTCACAATAATGGAAAGGATGCGTTAAGAATATTTGATCCTAGAAATGATGAGAGAGTTTTTTGTTGGTTATTCACATAGCAAGTCATATAGAGTATTTAATAAGAAAACTATGAAAATAGAAGAAAGCATGCATGTTAAGTTGAATCTGACAATTTACAAGAATAGGTACATGAGGATAAAGAAATTGGAATGTTGAGGCATGGTGAACCTGTTCCTCAACATTTGCAATCTGTGTCAGGTGAATCAGTGGGAAGTGAATCACAAGGAACTGTTCCTTTAACTGAAACCGGCAAGGGTAGCACAGAAGTAGGGGGAACAAGTGTTACTCCTCAATCTGGAAATGCTACTACATCAGGAACTATTCCTCAATATAAACACTCACAGGATGGACTGGTGCTAAAGCCTTACAGATATCAAAGTTCACATCCTGTGGATCAGATAATTTCAGATAAAGCTGCTGGAATTCAAACAAGATCTGCAGTGAAGAATCACAATCTGTGTGCCTTTAGTGCCTTCTTATCTCTTGTTGAACCCAAAAATGTAAAAGAGGCACTAAAGGATGCAGATTGGATCAATGTTATGCAAGAGGAGTTGAATCAATTTCAAAGAAGCCAAGTTTGGCATCTGGAATCTAAGCCAAGGAACAGGTCCATCATAGGAACTAAATGGGTTTTCAGGAACAAACTTGATGAGGATGGCATGGTAATCAGAAATAAGGTCAGACTAGTTGTTCAGGGATATAGCCAAGAGGAGGGCATTGACTATGATCAGACTTTTGCTCCAGTTGCAAGATTGGAAGCAATAAGACTTCTTATAGCCTTTGCTGCTTACATGGATTTCACTCTACATCAAATGGATGTTAAAAGTGCCTTTCTGAATAGCTATTTAAAGGAAGAAGTGTATGTCAGACAACCACTAGGTTTTGAGAATGAACAGTTCCCTGAACATGTCTACAAATTAGAAAAGGCTTTGTATGGACTCAAGCAGGCACCAAGGGCTTGGTATGAAAGGTTATCAAAGTTCCTACTTCAGAATGGATACAAAATAGGTAAAATTGATAGCACGTTGTTCTTACAAGAAAAAGGTAAATATCTCTTAATTGTGCAAATTTATGTAGATGATATAATCTTTGATGCTACTTGTCAAAACTTCAGTAAGGAATTTTCAAGTTTGATGGGGAGTGAGTTTGAGATGAGCATGATAAGTGAACTCAATTTTTTTTTTGGGCTTACAAATCAAGCAAACCTCAAATGGAACTATGATCCACCAAAAAAAATGTGTTAAGGAATTACTTAAAAGATTTGACATGGACAATGCTAAGGAAATTGATACACCAATTGCCACTGCCACTAAGCTAGAACTTGATGAACATGGTAATTCAGTTGATCAAAAATTGTATAGAGGCATGATTGGTTCTTTGCTCTATCTAACTGCTAATAGGCCTTATATTGTGTTTAGTGTTAGCTTATGTGCTAGATTTCAATCATATCCTAAAGAATCAAACCTGAAAGCTGTTAAAAGAATTTAAAGGTATCTGAAAGGAACATGTTCCTTGGGACTTTGCTATCCTAAAGGTGGAAATTTTAATCTTGTTGGATATACTGATGCTGACTATGTAGGTTTTCTGCTGGATAGGAAAAGTACCTCAGGTATGGCACACTTCCTTGGTGAATGTTTGGTTTCATGGGGAACCAAGAAACAAAATTTAGTGGTACTTACCACTACAGAAGCTGAATATGTAGCAGCTGCCTTATGTTGTTCTCAATTGTTGTGGATAAAGCAACAATTACAAGATTTTGGTATTGATGTAGGAACTGTTCCTATCTAATGTGATAACACTAGTGCAATAAACATGACTAAGAATCCAGTGCATCACAAAGAACTAAACACATTGACATAAGGCATCATTTCTTGAGGGAAAATTATGAGAAGGGGTTGATCACTATTGCCTTTTGTCCTACTGATAAACAAATTGCTGATATTTTCACAAAGGCATTAAGTAGAGTTCATTTTGAAAGGAACATGTTAGAATTAGGAATGATTAAATTCACCTAAATATACTTAGCTTTACTTCAAAAACTGGCTAGAAAATTTGGTCCAAAATAGAATATATTTAAGTCAATTTGAAGCTTTAGCTCAGTTTCATAGTTAATTGTATACTCTATGTAATGATTTCTACTTACAGCTTGCTAAATTTTTGATGATGTTATCCTTATGTTCTTAGAATTTCAGATTATGCAATTTGATTGAAATTGGGTATGAGAACTGTTCCTTGTCACCTTCTCACGTATGTCCTACTTTATTTTTCAGAAATTATTAGAGTTTGAAGGTCATAGGTAATTAGAAGAGTTTAAATTCCACTCCGAACTCTATCTCTCTGAAATTAGTCCCATCAAGGAACCTTTCCACACTCCATCTTCCACTTGAACTCTAATCATAACAGCTATAATTTGTAATGTTCAAGAAACCTAATCAGTTTGGAACTCTATATAAGCAAGGAAGCTGAAAGATAAATCATTTTACACTCCATCTCTATCACTATTTTCTGCTTCTATATAAACTATTAAGTCCTCATCTCATATTCTCATCAAAGCTTTCAAAATTTCAGAAAGAGTGATTCATGATCTTTTAAATCAGATAATCACAATGTCTCTCTTACGTGAAAACACTTCATCCACTCCCACCACTGAACAACCACTAATCACAAACCCTACTTCACCCATGCAAACAAATTTACCTCACCCAGAAAACCAGAACCCTTAAAATCCTTAATTTGAAATTCCGGGAGAAGGATCATGTCCATCTGTTGCTGAGACACTGGAACACATGGAGGAATTTTCTACGGCCATGATCCTATATGAATTTAAGGTAAATTATGCTGAACCTTTAAATGTTGTCGATGATCAGGGAAAAAAAGTAGAAGAGTTAGGTTTGTTTGTACCTGAGGGAGAGGGGGAAAAAAACTGTGAAGGGAATAGAGGCTCCCATGCATGAGTCTCATGGGTCTCCAGAGGCTGCTTCTAGAGCACCCATGGATGATGTAGAAATAGTGGATGTTGATGAGGTCATTAGTGACAGTGATAGGCCCATAGTTGATTTAATCAATGTGAGAGGATTGAAGAGGAAGCTAACAAAGCAGGGGCCTATTGATCCTACTGAACTTGCTGAAATCAATGCTAGGCTTAAAAAAATAAGTGATAGTTACAAACCAGGACTCAAGAAGAGAAGCCAAGGGGAAAGTTCTGCTAAGGGTAAAGGAACTGTTCCTTCTACCCAGACTCCTGTAAGTAGAGTTAGGAGAACCAGAAGCTCCGTGAAAGTTGTTGATGCACAAATGTATGAAGCTCTTGAGAAAAGCAGAATGGGTAAGAAAAAAAGGTTCTTGAGCCTGTTGTGCCAATTGAGGATTCTGAGGAGGAAGAAGAAGAAATTGTTCCTTTGACCAGAAAAAGAAGAGCATCTCAAAGGAAGTCTGCACAGACTGATGAGAGATCTTCTAGTGCTGGTCCTGTGTCAAAGAGAACAAGGTCTTATAAGAGAGCTTTGGTAGATGAAAGTACTGATTCTGATGGTGATCAAAAAGAGGATGCTGAAAGTGAGAGTGATAGGGAGGAACCTAGAAAGAATATGCACACTGATTATGACAAAAGAAAATTGTTCAAATGCAAGGTGCTTGATGATATGGAAGAAGAAGGCATGGGTTGATTGTTGCAAAAATTGGAGAAACAATGCTGGAAGAACTTGGTCCTTAAGATCAGAGGGAAGGTAGCCAGAGATGAAGTGGTTGAATTCTTTTTCAACTGCTCCATTGATGAAGGTAGAATCAACAGTTCTGTGAATGGAAAGGACATTACATTTGATGCACAGGAGTTAGGAGAAATGTTTGATATACCTTTTGAGGGATATAATGACTACACCAGAGGAGGCTGGCCTGATTTGACAAATTTGCCTACTGCCCTGGATATTACATGCAAGTTCACTGAAAATTGATGTTTGGCATTTTATGCCTATATTCTCTTAATATTTCCTCACGTTTGAGTACTTTATTCGCACGTTTTCTAGTTAATGAATGTGATTTTGCACTGATTTTGTGCCGTATGATTGTAGGTTGTTATGAAGTGCAATTGGAGCTTTAAAGAGCATGATCGAGCAAGAAAAGATTGGATTTGGATTGAGGATTGGATCGAATATGTGAAGGCCTGCAGACGAAGGAAGCAGGAAAATGGCCTGGCGCCATAGGTGGCGCGGGGCACCCCAAAAGCGTCCAAGCTTCTGGTGCCATAGGTGGCGCGGGGCGCCCCAAAAGCACCTGGATTTCGACGGGTTCTGCTTGTTACAGCGCGTTCTGGAGCGCGGGGCGCCAGCTACAGCGCCCCTGGAGCGTTTTTGGACTTCCTATTTCGTCTAGGCTTAGGTGTAACTTAGTACTAGGCCTTTGTAAACCCTATAAATACTCTTTTACTTAGTCTTTGATGGGAGTTAACACGTTGGAGCAATTTGAGAGCACCATACTTCATTGAACAAGGGTTTAATTCCTAATCTTTCATCTATTAATCTATTTCATCTTTATTTCATCAATTCATTGCCTTGTGATTATGAGTATGCGTGGCTAAATCTTACGTTCTAGGGTTAGAGTATTTCATGAAAGTTGATGTTTGAAGATTGATTCCCATTAATTGAATCCCATAACGGGTTACTTATTCTTTCTTGATTTCACTTGCTTAATTATTAGAGTTCGATAATTATGCATTATCTATGGTTTTTAGATTGAACTCGAAAGAGGGAATTTAATTACGTAATAAGAAAGCGTAGGGCTAGTTTGTGAACCCGGGCATCGGGGAACCAATTTGTGTGTAGGATAGACATATACTTGCTCGCCTAGCTTAACTAATTACAGAATTCGTTAATGCGTGCACGTGATTCAACCCATAGACATATAGGGATTAGAGTAGCCTGCATAGACCGTGAAGAATCGAAAGTTTTTCACGGGTACATTTAATCTGTTAGTTAGTAATCCGGGATTTGAGAAGTGGAATCAATTGGAAAACTTAACTGGATTGTTCATAACTCTGACCCTGGACCGTCTTCTTCATATTGTTTACAACCAACGTTTGCCCCATTGTTTGACTAAACTTCAACCATTTTAATTATTGTTCTTTAGTTAATAAAAACTCTGACTATTGGAAAAAGACCCCTGGATAGTAGATAGAAATTATTTGTTAAGTGTCAGTCTGAATAGTCCTAATGGGAACGATACTCTACTTATCATTTTATTACTTGTCGACCGCGTATACTTGCGTGTGCATTGGGAGAAACAAGTTTTTGGCGCCGCTGCCGGGGACTAAACAATTGACTGTTTTCTTTTCAGACGATTTATTATTTTCTATTCAGGTTTAATTTTGTTTTGAGTTTTGTGCTGTTTCAGGTATTAGGTCCTGCTTGATCTTTACCTACAGGAATGGAAACAGAACGAGCTTTAGTTGTGCGAGATGTTGCTCTCCCTAGCCTAGAGGGAGTAGCCTTGAGCATAGTTAAGCCTGAAATTACTGGAAACTTTGAGATTAAGTCCGGCATGATACAACTGTTACATGCGACTGGACAATTTGCTGGATTACTTAGTGAATATCCGCAGCAACATATCCAGAATTTCTTGGAGATCAGTGATACTTATACATCGACGAGAGTTCCTATTGATTATGTTCGCTTGACATTGTTCCCATTTTCACTGATTGGGGCAGCAAAGAGGTGGTTAAAGGCTGAAAAATCTGGGTCTATCACTACTTGGGATGATTTGGCTAGGAAGTTCTTAGCTAAGTTTTATCCATCTGCCAAGACAGCCCGGGTGAGGAGTGTAATTATGTCATTCAAACAGACAGAGGGAGAGTCTTTGTATTCAGCCTGGGAGCGGTTTAAAGCTTTACTGAGAGATTGTCCACACCATAAGCAATCAAACGAGGTTCTTGCACATACTTTTGTGGAGGGGTTGACTGCGCATACTAAGATCGTAGTAGATGGTGCTGCTGGAGGCCAAGTACTGGCCTTAAACTTTGACCAGATCTATGAATTACTAGATAAGTTTTCGCAGAGCAATCCTGATTGGCAGGGAGATGGTAGAGCTATTACGCAGAAATCTGTTGGGGTACTTCAGTTAGATGCAGTTTCAGAGCTGAGGGCGAAGATGGATGCTATTTCCAATCAAATTAGCAAGCTAGCTCTGCCAAAGGCTCAGCAACCAATGGCTCCAGTGCAACAACTCCAGAGTTTTTGTGAGGTTTGTGGTCAAGATCATGCTATAGAGGTTTGCTCCTCTAATCCAGAGTCAGTTTATTACGTGGGTAATCAAAACAGGCAGCAGGGTCAAAATCATCAGTTTGGTAATGCTTATTATCAAGGCAACATGAGAGCCCCAAATAATTACCAACCACTTCCAGCTCCACCACAGCAGGTTAGCAATTCAGTTGAAGATATGCTGAAGCAGATAATGGCAGGCCAGCAGAGAGTGATAGCTGACACTGCAGCCAATGCACATGCCATACAAGATCTTGTCAATGCTCAAAGACTCTTGAGCACCAGTTGGGGCAGTTGGTGGGAGCAGTAAGTACTGTAGAAAAAGAGCCTGAACAATGTCTTGCATTGACTATAATTGAAGATGGAGAGCTGATGGCCAAGACTGAGGAGAGAGCTGAAATAGAAAAAGTTGAAAAAGTGGAGAAGGTAAAGAAGAAAGAAGAGAAAAAGGAGGCACCTCTGCCGCCTCCACCATTCCCGCAGAGACTTATACCATCGAAGGATCTGGCCCAGTATCAAAAATTTGTGAGTATGTTGAAAGAGCTTCAACTTAACATTCTTTTGACTGATGTGTTTGAATTGATGCCATCTTTTGTGAAGTTCTTAAAAGAAATTTTAGACAAGAAGAAAAAGTCTCAAGAGATAGATACAATGGAGTTAGTTGAGGAGTGCAGCACAATCTTGAGCAAGCTAGCTCCAAAACGTCAAGATCCTGGGAGGTTTACTATTCCTTGCACCATTGGAGGGCATAATATCATGGGTGCATTGTGTGATCTGGGTGCGAGCATAAATCTCATGCCTCTATCTATTTGCAAAAGGTTAGGGCTAGGAGCAATCAAGCCCTCGTCAGTTACTCTTAAGATGGCGGATGAATCATTCACTCACCCCGATGGTAAGTTGGAGGATGTGTTGCTAAAAGTTGGTAAGTTTACATTCTCTGCTGATTTTGTAGTCCTAGATTATGAAGAGGACCTAAAAGCTCCAATCATCTTGGGGAGACCATTCTTAGTCACCTCGAAGGCAATTATTGACATGGAGCTGGGAGAGATGACTTTTAAAGCGCATAGAAAAAAGGTTACTTTCAAGGTTTATAATGAGAAGGAGCACATAACTAAGGTTGAAGAGTGCTCTATGATCGAATGTGGATGTAAACCAATTGAAGTGAAGATGGGTTCTCTCAAAGAAAGGAAGAAAGCAAAGGTTCGTCGTAAGAAGAGAAGACGTAAATGCTGGAAGTGAGCTGAAAGTGATGTCGTGCCACGACGTTAACTAAGGCCCTTCTCGGGAGGCAACCCGAGTTTGTACTTGTATTATTTTATTTATAGTGTCTCGTAGTTTTTTTTTCTTTGGATTGCAGGTTCATGTAATGTCGAGTTTAAGTGTGGGGTGTCCTTACCCCTGCCTAATATTGATGACCTGTTGGGGAAGTCTGAGTACATCATACTATACGGAAGCTTGGAGGATGCTAGCACCTAGGACTAGAGGGTTCAGGGAAGCTCTTTCACCTGTTGTACTTTTTATTTTTAGCACTGAGGAGGCTGCATGTTTTAAGTGTGGGGTGGGGGAACTCCCCTTTATTTTGAGGTTAGGGATGCATGTACCGTTAGGATTTTTCTTTGTCACTTGACTTTATTTTTATTTATTTCTTGCTTTAATATATGAAAAAATGAAAAAAATTAGAAAACCAATGAAAAATTTCTAAATGATTTTCTTTTTAGTCTCTGTTAGTGGTACATGTCATCCACCCCGTGGTTTTTCTTATGACCTCGGTTCTTTTCTACGGGGAGGCCTTTGAATCGGGTAGTTTTTATATTTTTATTAGGATTAGAGTAGTTAGTTGTGGGTGGCCCTAGAGGAAAGGAATAGGTAGAATGCTAGGTGCCTTTGATTTGTTTGATACCGGTGTACTTGGACTTATTGCATGTGCTATTTGTGGTGTCTCTTGATTTTAAATTGTGATGCATGACTAGAAAAAAATGGAACGACCCCCTTGAGATGTTTGAGTCCACTCACTTGACTTTGTTGTGAACCTTTGTGCATTTGTGCTTAATTTTCCACAAGTTGCACTCTATTTGCTTGATTGAGAGTTGTGATGCAGCCATCTTGTGTAGATTGTGTGCAATGTGTGTTGTGAGGCATATTCTTATTGTACTTCATGTTTGCATATTTGTGTCTAGAACTTGCCCCGTGTGTGTGCAAAGCGAAATCCTAGGCTTACTCTAGTCGGAAAATGATACAGGTCTTCTCTTGATTTGCCTACCCTTTTTATATACACCTTGGACTTGATTGTTGTGATCTATTTTACCTTTTTGTTGGCACCCACACCCCAAGCCTACCCACTTGTTCTAAATTGATTTCTTTTGGCCCTTTACTCCTTAAGCACTTTAATTGATAATGTGATATTATTGTGGAGTTGTGGTTGAAATATTGGGAGGTTTTTGAGTGGAACCAATGAGGGGATATTTGAAAAAAATTCGTGAAGTAGTGAAGAAGCATTGGCAAGGTTTGGAAAGAAGTGAATAGAAGAAAAACAAAGAAAAAAATTTGATTGAAAAATTGAAAAGAAAAAAAAAGAGAAAGGAAAAGAATATCTATCCTTGATAGTGTGTGCTTAAAAGAAAAAAACTGCTACTTGTTGAGAAGGTGTGTGTGAAAGTTGTTGATCGGGTGGCTTTGATGAGATTTGTGCTTAAATTAATTGTGATGTATTAAAGTGCTTAGGGAGGTAGTCACTATTACCCATATGTATCCTACCAGCCCCTTAGCCTACATTACAACCTTTTTAAAGTCCTAGTTAATCCCGATTGGAGTGAGCCTACATTAGTGGAGTCCTACACTACGGGCAAGCCTATGGTACATCGTGTGTGACATGTGAGCTTTTCATGAGAGTGAGTGAATTCTTTCTATGCTATTGTCCCTGTTCTATTCTTGATATTCATTGTTGTGTGTGATATTTGGGGGACACTCTCTTGCTTCATTTTGGTGAGGGCACATGGTTTGCATGAGATAGGTGAAGTCGTGGCTTCTTGGTTGAGTAGATAGGTGTGATTTTGTGGGAGCATGGTTGCAATGAGTTGAGTTTGTGCATTTGAGTTGTCTTGGGGTGGTTGTTCTCATGTTTTGGTGTTTGATAAATTGTTGGCATGATTGTTGGACCCATAGTAGTCTTGTATGTATTTGTTCAATGGTCGGTATCAACCATAGTCATAGGCAGACCTGTTCTATCTAGGTTGGAAAGTTATTTGTGATTGCTCGAGGGCGAGCAAAGGTTCAAGTATGTGGTGGTGATGTTTGGCATTTTATGCCTATATTTCCTTAATATTTCCTCACGTTTGAGTACTTTATTCGCACGTTTTCTAGTTAACAAATTGCACTGATTTTGTGCCGTATGATTGTAGGTTGTTATGAAGTGCAATTGGAGCTTTAAAGAGCATGATCGAGCAAGAAAAGATTGGATTTGGATTGAGGATTGGATCGAACATACGAAGGCACAACGCGACGCGAGCTGCAGACGAAGGAAGCAGGAAAATGGCCTGGCACCATAGGTGGCGCGGGGCGCCCCAAAAGCGCCCAAGCTTCTGGCGCCATAGGTGGTGCGGGGCGCCCCAAAAGCGCCTGGATTTCGATGGGTTCTGCTTGTTGCAGCGCGTTCGGGAGCGCGGGGCGCCAGCTACAGCGCCCCTGGAGCGTTTTTGGACTTCCTATTTCGTCTAGGCTTAGGTGTAACTTAGTACGAGGCCTTTGTAAACCCTATAAATACTGTTTTACTTAGTTTTTGATGGGAGTTCAGACTTTGGAGCAATTTGAGAGCACCATACTTCATTGAACAAGGGTTTAATTCTTAATCTTTCATCTATTAATCTATTTCATCTTTATTTCATCAATTCATTGCCTTGTGATTATGAGTATGCGTGGCTAAATCTTACGTTCTAGGGTTAGAGTATTTCATGAAAGTTGATGTTTGAAGATTGATTCCCATTAATTAAATCCCATAACGGGTTACTTATTCTTTCTTGATTTCACTTGCTTAATTATTAGAGCTCGATAATTATGCATTATCTATGGTTTTTAGATTGAACTTGAAAGAGGGAATTTAATTATGTAATAAGAAAGCGTAGGGCTAGTTTGCGAACCCGGGCATTGGGGAACCAATTTGTGAGTAGGGTAGACATATACTTGCTCGCCTAGCTTAGCTAATTACAGGGATTGGAGTAACCTGCATAGACCGTGAAGAATCGAAAGGTTTTCACGGGTACATTTAATCTGTTAGTTAGTAATCCGGGATTTGAGAAGTGGAATCAATTGGAAAACTCAACTGGATTGTTCGTAACTCTGACCCTGGACCGTCTTCTTCATATTGTTTACCACCAACGTTTGCCCCATTGTTTGACTAAACTTCAACCATTTTAATTATTGTTCTTTAGTTAATAAAAACTCTCACTATTGGAAAAAGACCCCTGGATAGTAAATAGAAATTTTTTGTTAAGTGTCAGTCTGAATAGTCCTCGTGGGAACGATACTCTACTTATCATTTTATTACTTGTCGACCGCGTATACTTGCGTGTGCGTTGGGAGCAACAAAAATCCTCTTGAAGAGAAACCAAGGGCAGTAGAGAAGTGTGAAATGAAACCAAATCACCAACTTCTGTTTGAGTTTGTTAACAATATAATGTTTCCTAGGCAAGAGAAAGGGGACTATCCAGTTTCTTGGACCTGGTCCTAATGGAATTGCTTGATAATGAGAAGCAGATTAATTGGCCCATGTTTATGGTGCATTTGATCACTAGGGTAGTGACTGGGAAGAAGAAACATGCTCTTCCATTTGGATTCATTCTTACTGACTTGTTTGACAAGTTAGGCATTCCTTTGAAGAAAGTGAAAACTGCTACAAAGAAAGAAATATTTGGAGCTGCTACACTGATCAGTTGTGACATGACAGTAAATGCTGAGGCTACTGTTGTTGGTACTTAGAAGGGACAACTGAACAACAAATTTAGGGTTTTGAGACAGTAGATTGGTGTGCAAGCTGCTGAGATTAAGAGGTTGGAGGAGGAAAGGGACTTTTGAAAAGCTGAAGCTGCTAAGGAAAAAGAAACCAATGAAGGGATGCTTCAAAAGATGTTTGAATTTCTGCTGGAAAAGTCTCAAGGACCTGGTCCTTCCACTACCTGATACCCAAAACCAAAAAGCTATCTTTTGTCCAGTGGGATTTAGATTAGTTCTAGTTTCCTAGCCTTCTTGTCTTTAGTTTTTGACTAGTTTAGCAGTACTTGCTTAGTTTGTTTCCTCTGTTTAAAAATCTTTTTGCTTATGATGTCATATCTTCGATGGCTAATATCATTTCAATGCAGTTACTTTTGTTGGATTATGTTTGCATCTTGAGTTGCCTGAATGGCTATAAGTTGATTACTTTTATTGCTTACAATAATTCTGAGTTATGCAACCTTTTCAATGATGCCAAAAGAGGGAAGAGTAAGTATGATTTTGTTTGTGATATTTATAACTAGTTTAAGAAGGCGATCCTTACTGATAAAATTGATTTCTGCTAAAGGTTGCTTTTAAGTTGCAAGTTGTGGTTCAGGACATTAAGGACACGAAGTAAAGTCTATGAGTTTGTCATCATAAAAAAGGGAGAAAATGTTAGCTTGAATAAGCTTGGAAGTTTTGACTGATGACTAAGGAACAGATCCAAGGACGTGTTCCTTTGGATCACGGCGGCGGAATAAATAATTATGCAAAATTAATTAAACGGAAAGATTAATTGTTATCCTAAAATATAATGTTTATCTTGATAATCACGTAGAGATGTACAAGATAGAAAAGATTGCATAAGATTGGGATTAGGCTTGAAGATATCGGCTATCAAAGCAAGGAGTTCGAGTAGGACTCAAACACTTGAAGGGTTTTGGAGTTCTAATTGGTCAAGATATCTCAAGAGTTCAAGCCTATAAATTGAGAAACATTTCAACTATTCAAGGCACGCACAAATACAGAGAGTTTAGAGCGGTAACATAGAAGTTATTCTGAATTGTATTTGAGCAGTCGTCTAGCTATAGGGAACTAAGTGAAGAACCTGTTCCTTAGGATTGAGTTTATATTGTTCTCAGTCTTAGTTCATCTGTAGTAGGATCTATCCAGTTGTACTATTTACTTTCATAGAAGTTTTTAAGAGTACACATTATTCAAGTCCTGTACTTGGAGAAACTTCACTGATTGTGAAAGAGGTCACTATAGGATTAGAGTTAGTCCTAGGTTAGTAAGAAGGAAGTTTTGTAACCAAGTGAGTCTTTTAAATAGTTAAGTTGAAATCCTACTTGAGAGAATAGGTCGTGGTTTTTTTATCCCAAGTCAAAGGAGTTTTTCCATGCTAAAATTCTTTGTTCATTTACGTATGTTTACATATTCCGCACTTAATTAGTAAAGGAACACATAGAAGGAACTGGTCCTTCTGTAGTGGTATGTCTTGGGAAATAATAGGCTCAAACTACAAGATGCTAGATGCTTTAGTGCTCTAACTACAAGATGCAAGATACATTTTGTTAATCCTTTTCTTGTAGCCTCATGTGTAAGACTCCAACTCGGCATACATTTTTATGAGTAGAGATGAAGTCTAGACATCCAACTAACAATAGTGTCACCTAAGAACACGTATCTTGTGGTACTTTTTTGACTATCTAGATCACCACCTATGATTGCATCAGAAAACCCTTGGAAGATAATATTTCTCCTCTTGAAACAAAGTGTCAAGCCGGAAGTGCCTTTGAGGTAGTAAAAGCTCTATTTTACCGCTTCACAATGCTCTTTTCCTTGGTTTGATATGTATCTATTGACAACTCCAACTGCATGGGCTATGTTGGGTATGGTACGCACTATAGCATACATCAAGCTTCGTACTACAGAAGCATATGGTACCTTCGACATGTATCTCCTTTCTTCATCTGTCTTTGGTGATTTCTCCTTAGACAGATTGAGGTGGCTTCTTAGTGGAGTGCTTCTAGTCTTTGCATCATGAATACTGAACCTGCTAAGTACCTTCTATATGTACTTTTCTTGAGATAGCTTTAAGCTTCCTTCAGACCTATCTCTGTTAAATCTCATCTCGAGCATTTGCTTAGCTGGTCCTAAGTCCTTCACTTCAAACTCCTCCGCCAACTATTATTTGACCTTGCCGATATCATCTATACTAGATCCTGCAATTAGCATATTATCAACGTACAAAAGTAAAATTATATAGGATTCATCAAGATTTTTGATATAGAAACAATGGTCCAATTCACATCTTTTGAACTCATTGTTATGCATGAATCTATCAAATTTCCTATATCACTACCTGGGAGCCTGTTTCAGGACATACATAATTTTCTTCAACTTGCACACAATATTTTCTTTATCATGAATATAAAAACCTTCAGGTTGCTTCATGTAGATGTCTTTCTCAAGGTCACCATGTATGAATGAAGTTTTGACATCTAGCTGCTCCAAAATGAAAATTTTTGACAGCTATGATACTTAGCACCAACCTGATAGTAGTTAATTTGACTATAGTGGAGAAGATCTTGGTGTAGTCACTTCCCTCTTTCTGCTAAAGCCTCTTTCTACTGATCTTGTTTTGTATCTATTCTTACCATCATGCTCTTCTTTGACCATGTACATTAACTTGTTCTTCAATGCCTTATTTTCTTTTGGTAACTCTGTGAGTGTCCATGTTTTATTCTTGTGAAGAGAATCCATCTCTTCATTCATGGACAATTTCCACCTGTCTGAGTTCTTCACCTATATTGCTTCATCAAAATGCTCTGGTTCTCCTCCATCAGTTAAAAGTAAATAATGGAGGGAGAAAACCTATTAGGATCTTTATAAAATCTTTTTGATCTGCTAAATATAGGCTCCAGAGTAACCGATCCAAACTTCAGTTGTAGTTCGGGCTGCAAATTTGATTCTGATTCTGATTCTGATTCCATCTCTTGTTCCGGTTCTGATTCTGTTCCTGATTCAACTTCTAGTTCAGCATCTCCAATTTCAGAGTGTGTTTCATTTCTTCCAGCCATTTCATTTTTTGATATTTCTTCCAACTCAACTGTTTCAGTTGTTGGTCTCCTGGTGTTAGCTGATTCTACTCCAAACATGTCCTTGTACATATAACATTTTCATTGAAAGTGACATCCCTGTGTCTCATGATTTTTTTATTTTGGTTATCCCAAAATCTATAACAAAAATTATCATCACTATAGCCAATAAAGAAACACTTTTTGGCTTTAGGATCAAGCTTATCTCTATCATTTGAGTTTATATGTACATAAGCAACACAACCAAATATTCTCAGATATGAGAGATTTACCTTCTTTCCTGTCGATACGTCATCAGGAATTTTCAAGTCCAACGGTACTGAGTGTCCCCTGTTTATCAGGTAAGCTGCCGAGTGAACAGTTTCTATCCAAAGCATTTCGGCAAACATGAATATATTCTCATACCTGTCTGATTTTCAACTTCAGCTTTCCACTTCTTAAAGGTAACAAACACGTCAGATTTATTTTTCAAAAAATAAACCCATACTTTTCTCGTGGAATCGTCAATGAAGGTGACATAATAGTGTAAGCCTCCAAGAAAATTCACAAGAGTTGGCCCCCATACATCCGTATGCACTAGTTCCAGCTTCTCCTTCTTTGGTGTCCTTCTCGTCTTTGAGAAACCAACTATCTTTTGTTTCCCGTCGACACAATCTTTGTACAAACCTAGTTCAATATGTTTGAGGTTTGGCAACTTTTCATTGGATGTTAGCAGCTTCACTCTTTTCTCACTCATGTGACCGAGCCTTCGGAACCACAATGCTTAGTTGCGATCACTGTCAACAGATGCTACAATATCCCTCTGTACTGCAGTTGCATACAATGTTCCTTTCTTGGAGCCTCGTTCTATAACTGAATTTCCTTCGGTTATCTTCTAAGATCCATTACCGAATACTGTTCTGTATTCTTCACTGTCTATCTGACCCACAGATATCACATTCTTCTTGAGATGCAGAACATGTCTTATATTTTGCAACTTCCATAGCGTTCCTTGTGTAGTCTTTGTATGTGCTTCATATTTCCTCACCATATCCAAAGGTTCATCGTCTACGAGATAAAACCTTCCCAAATTTTCCAGCAACATAATTATGCAATAATTTTTTGCATAGGGTAGAGTGAAAAGATGCACTCGACTCCAGAATCCAAGATTTAGCTGGACTATCTACACAACAAATTAGCACATCACCAACTTGTTCAGCAGCATTTGCTAAACTATAATCCATTGGATGATCTTTCTTCTTCTTTGGTTCTCTGCATTGACTACTGTAGTGGCCCTTTTTATCGTAATTCCAATAATTAATGCCTTTGCGATTTTTGGATTGACCTCCTCTCCTCAACTTTGATCTACCACATCCTTGACTTTGTCCTATTTGGGTGCTTCTCCCCTGCTTTCAGTGTTTGAGCAGATCCTGAGAGTCACTTGATTCTTTTCGGGGAATATCTTCAGTTAGAATCAAATCACGAATATCATCCAATTTGAGCTTGGAATTTCTTGATGAACTGCTAACTGCAGTTACAGTTGCATTCCAACTCTCCGGTAGGGATGATAGCAAAATCAGCGCCTTGACTTCTTCATCAAATGTGATAGCAACAGAACTCAACTGATTTAAAATTGTATTAAACTCATTGATATGTTACGTGACAGATCCACCTTCTATCATCTTTAAGTTGAACAAGTGGCGCATCAAATAGACTTCATTTGAAGCAGATTGCTTCTCATACATATTTGATAGTGGTATCATTAAGCCTGAAGTGGTTGATATGTTAGTATTTTGTGCAGAATCGCAACTCCTTTCACTTAGTGTTTGTGTCTTAAAGCGTTATTATGTGAGTAAATCTTATGTTATTCCCTGTGTTTCAGGTTATTAAGAGAAATTGGTATACAAAGCTGAAGGAAATGTGAAAAAGGGTAAAAACAAGTGCAATTTAGCTACAAAATTGAAGAACACAGAGATAAGGCAGCAGCTGGATCGGTGCCTCGCCGAATAAGTGGCTCAAGAGGTTAGCCATCTGTTAAAGCAGGAAAGAGTTTTGGCCTTCCAGCCGACTAAAGGGCGGACAACCGAATGAGTTGCTGAAAGCAAGTGGCGACCCCACAGAAAAAGAGGCGCACCCGCTGCTGTTCACAGAACACCTGAAATATCTGCGAAGCACAAGAGTTGTCCGCAAATACAACGGCACCTTGCCGAACCTAATCAAAGGGAAAAGTTAGTACTTGGGGTCATCGGTGAGCTAGTAAAGAAGAAGGCGGCTCGCCGAATATGCGGTGGCCAGGTGCGAAACAAGTAAAATGGCAAACTTGTAAATATTAGACTAGTTTTGAAACCAATGCCTATAAATAGGCTGTTATGCCTCCGAGAAAAGAGAATATTTTTGAGCTTAGAATATCACTTTACATGTTTTTGAATATTCTTGGAAGCTAGGGAAGGGTTTCAACTTGAATTTCATTGTAAGGATTCTATTTTTCTTTAATATATTCTTATATGATTCTTGCCATTTCATCTTCTACTATGTGTGTTAGACCCTAGTATGAGTAGCTAAACTCCATCGTACTTTCTTAACTAGGGTTTAAGGCACGACCGTACTTGAACCTAACCCTACTTTGCTTTCATCAACCGAAAGGGGTTAAAGGCGTAGGTTAATGGAGACTAGCGAGAATTTGGGTTACATTGGTTGCGGTCTACCCCATCTAAAGGGGAAGACCTAAAAAGGTCACCCCCGCTCGGGTCTTTGGACTAGGGTTTCTAGCACATCATTATTGACCCTAACGGGCTTGGTGAAGAAAATCCTCCTTATCCCGAGAGGGTTTTGAGGAATGCATTAGAGGTCCGACCATTGACGTTACCCATGAGATTTGTGATGTTAATGCAAGTATTTAGTTATGAGAATCTAGTTTGATTGGGTAAAACCCTAGCTCATTCTCATTGTTTACATCAATCTTAATTATTTAGTTTTTTTACGTTAGTTATAGCCATAGTTAACAAATCTACTTTTATTACTTAGGAATACACGGACAATTCTTAGATTCCATTAATATTCATCCTAAGACTAATAGATTACTTTGCTAATCTCCCTATGGCAATCGACCCCAACTCTTGTTGGGTACTATTACTTTTGACGACCGCCCCACACCCCTTGCGGTGAGTGAATTGAGCGTGGATCAAATTTTGGCGCCGTTACCGGGGAGCTACGGTACATCTATTAGGTTGTATATTTTGTGTTCTAGTCTTGTTAGTTGTTCCTACTATTTTACCTTGTGCTTTGTTTTACCGTGTGTAGGTGAATTCAAGTTTGAGAAGAAATCCAAATAGAGCTATGAGGAACCCCCTCTACAATCGTGCTAATGAGAGAGTTCCATTTCCAAATGCTCCAATTGCTCCGAATGATTATTATGAAGAGTCCGAAGAAGATTATGATGACACTTCTCTTAGTGAGGAGAGTTATGGAATTCATGATGTTTTTGAGGAGAATGATGATTCTCAAATTGAAAATGAAGCCTCAATTGATGGAATTCTTCATGGAAATGCTCAAGCCAATGAGAGAGTTCGTTTTTGTAACAATGATGGTGTTGCGGGCAATGCAAACCGAAGAGGCAACAATGTTAATAGAGGAGGCCGAGGTGTAAACCGAGGAGGCCGTGGTGTTAAAGCTAATCAGAGAGCCAATGTCAATCGGGTGAATGTTCGCAATAACAATCGGAACAAAAGGAATGCAAGGGGTGGTTGAAATGATAATCAACATGTTCTAGAATTGGAAGATTCGGAAGAGGAAGTAAATTTGGACACTTTTGCAAGTGCCATTGTGCCACCACCAATTCGTGGGAATATGACTTTCAATACCCCACAAGTGATCCTTCATGGTTTTGATCAAAATGGACATTTTAGTGGAAGAAAGCATGATGACCCAACGGAACATTTGAGGAATTTTGTGCAAACATGTCATCTCTATAAGTCGGCACATTGTATGGAAGAGTCTTTGCGCCTAAGAGTCTTTTCCTATTCTCTATTGGGGAAGGCTAAGGCATGGTTGAACAAGCTACCAAAGAATTCAATTTACCCTTGGGAGGAACTTGTGAAGAAATTCTTAGCAAAATTCTTGCCAAAGGCAAGCAAGCTTCAATGAGAGATAAGGTGTATATGTTCAAGCAAGATCTTACCGATTCATTATATGAGGCTCAAGAGATTTTGCTACATTGCCCAACTCATGGTTTTGAAGATGATATGCTCTTACAATATTTCTACCAAGGGCTCAACAAGAATAACCAATCGGTCGTAAACAACTTATGGAGGTGCTATTATGGACCATACTTTTCAAGAGGTCAAGGAAATTCTCAACAAAGTTGCCAAAAAATCTCAAGATTGGCAATCAAGAGCTCAAAACCCAAGTGGTGAAAGAGGAATGAACCAAATGATGATGAAAAGATTTGAAGATCAAGCAGAACAAATGGCTCAAATCATCACCAACATTGAGCTTCTTAGAGGTGCCAAAGAAGAAAAGGAAAAAAAGGTGAACAAAGTAGAAAATCTTCAAGTTACAAATGCGGGCCATCAAGTGGTGCCAATTAGGTATGTCAACCCTGGAGGCCAGCCTCTAACCCTTCTTCAAAGAAGGAAAGAGGAATATTTTTCAGAACAATGTTTCAATGTCCATAATGAGGAAGAAGCCAACTTTGTGGCTTTCCAACAAGGTTGTTATCAAAGGCCTTATCAACAAGGCCAATGGAGGCAAGATCAAGGAAGAAAAAGTTGGAACAACAATCAAGGTGGAAGGGGAGTTGGTGCTTCTCAAAATTATGCACCAAGAGTTCCTTAGAAGCAAGGTGAGAATGAAGGGAGAAGTCAATCAAAATTGGAAGAAATGATGGGAGAAGTCCTCAAGAATCAAGAAATCTATACCGGTGATATCAAGGAGATAAAGCAAACGGTCAATTCTCATAGCACTTCCATCAAGGCTCTTGAATCACAAATAAGCACCCTTTCTCACCAAGTGAACCAAATACCTCAAGGAGCATTACTAAGTGATACGGTAGTAAATCCTAAGAGGAATGTGAAAGATCATGTGATGGAAATTATGACAAGGAGTGGAAAAACATGGGAGGATCCTAAATCAAAAGAAGATGTGGATGAAGTAGAAATGCAACAGGAAGAGAAAAACAAGGAGGATGAGTTACACCAAGATGAAGAAATGATGTGGAAGCAGAGATTCCAAGGCATGAAATTGATGATGATGCAATCCCTCAAGGACCAATCCTGAAGTCACTACCCCTCAAAAAGTCAAACCAAAGAAACTCCACCACCCAAACAAAGCCTTCCTAATCCAAGCTCCATTCCTAAAATTCCACTTCCTTTCCCGTAAAAGAGTATGAAACAAAAACAAGCATCTCAAGCTAAGAAAATTTAGCATAAGATAGCATCAACATCCATCAACCTCTCTTTGGTTGATACATTGAGCCAAATGCCAAATGTTCCAAAGCTTATGAAAGATCTTGTGATCAAGAATAATTATGAGGATTATGAGCCAAGCAAGGTGACTCATCAATGTAGTTCAATTGTCTCAAAGCATATGGAAAGGAAGATGGAAGACCCCAGAGCCTTCACGGTTCCATGCACAATTGGAGGGACACATTTTCCAAAAGCTCTATGTGATCTTGAAGCAAGCATCAATTTGATGCCATATACGGTTTACAAGACTTTGACAACCAAGGAAGTTCCTAAGGCTACAAATATGAATTTGCAAATGGCCGACCGCTCCATGAAGCAACCAATTGGAGTTGTCACCAATGTTCTAGTGAAGGTGGAGAAATTCATATTCCCGGCAGATTTTTTTATACTTGATTGCCCGGTGGACTTTGATGTCCCTATTATTCTTGGGCGTCCATTTCTAGCTATAGGGAGAGCACTTTGTGATGTGGAGAAGGGGAAACTTACGTTTCATTTCAATGATGAGAAGGTTGTGTTTCATATATGCAAAACATTACAATAACCGATGGAGGAGGAAAACACTTATTCTTATATGGACATGGTTGTGGATGCACTTGTATAAAAAGAGACTGTTCTAGTGAGTCAAGCAGATGAATTGGCTTTTGAAACATGGATATTGATAGTGAAGAGAGTGTCGCCGAATGTGTAAAGGCATTGGAAGGACTTGGCACTAGACCCTATGTTCCCAAAAAGCTTTCCTTTTACTGGAAGGACTTGGCACTAAACCCTATGTTCCCAAAAAGCTTTCCCGTGATCTTGAAAATCGAACCACTCCTCCCACAAAGCCCTCCATTGAAGAACCTCCGAAACTTAAACTCAAAGTACTCCCAAGCCACTTGAGATACACTTTTCTAGGCTAAAACTCCACTCTTTCCATAATCATCTCTTCCCACTTAACCAAAGAACAAGAAGACCAGCTAGTAGGAGTGGTGGGAAGGAGAATTAAAGTAATTGGATGGACTCTTGCGGACATAAAAGTAATTGACCCGGGAGTATGCACTCACAAGATTCATCTTGAAGAAGGATGTAAACCAACGGTGGAACATCAAAGGAGGTTGAATCCTCCAACGCAAGAAGTTGTCTAAAAGAAGAATATAAAATGGTTAGATGCGGGGGTGATTGTTTCACTCTCCGATAGTGAATAGGTCTCACCCGTTCAATGTGTGCCCAAAAAGGAAGGGATGGCGGTAGTTTACAATGAAAAAGGTGAAGCTATATCAACTCGAACCGTGACCGGTTGGCGAGTATGCATGGACTACCGTAAGCTCAATAATGTAACAAGAAAAGATTACTTTCCCTACCTTTTATTGACCAAATGCTTGATTGTTTGGCAGGCCGAGCTTACTATTATTTTCTTGATGGATATTCGAGGTACAATCAAATTTCAATTGAAGCTACTGATCAAGATAAGACAACCTTCATATGTCCTTATGGTACTTTTGCATTCCGCAAAATATGCCTTTTGGACTTTGTAATGCCCCAACTACTTTTCAAAAGTGCATGCTTGCAATCTTCCATGACATTGTGGAAAATTTCTTAGAAGTGTTCCTGGATGATTTCTCCGTAGTGGGTGATTCTTTTGAAGATTGTTTATCTAATTTGAAGAAAGTCTTAGAGATGTGTGAAGAAACCAAACTTGTGCTTAATTGGGAGAAATGCCACTTTTTTGTTCAAGAAGGAATAGTTCTAGAGCACAAGGTATCTAAGAAAGGAATTGAAGTTGATCATGCAAAGATTGAAGTTATCTTCAAACTTCTACCTCCTACAACCGTCAAAAGAGTAAGAAGCTTCTTGGGATATGCGGAATTTTATCGCCGCTTCATCAAAGATTTCTCCAAGATTGTTAATCCATTGTGCAAGTTGTTGGAAAAAGATGCTAAGTTTTAATTCAATGAAGCATGTTTGAAAGCCTTTGAAGAGGTTAAACTGAGATTGACAACCGCACCGATAATGGTGAGTCCAAAATGGGACCTTCCATTTAAGCTTATGTGTGATGCTAGCGATGTTGCATTGGGGGCTGTTCTTTGCCAAACGGTTGAGAAGATGTTTCATCCTATCTATTATGCTAGCAAGACCATGAATGGAGCTCAAAAAAATTATAAGGTGACGGAGAAGGAGTTGCTCGCCATTGTATTTGGCTTTGAAAAGTTTCGATCTTACTTTGTTGAATCTAAGGTCATTATCCATACCGATCATTCTGCAATCCGATATTTGATGGCCAAGAAAGATTCAGAAGCAAGGTTGATTAGATAGGTACTTTTGTTACAAGAATTTGATCTTGAGGTACTTGATAGAAAGAGAATCGAGAATCGAGAATCAAGTAGCGGACCACTTATCCCATTTGGAGGGGGACGGTCGCCCAAAAGAAACCATTGAGATCAATGATTCTTTCTGGATGAGAGGTTATTGGCGGTATCTTAGGAGGAAACTCCTTGGTACGTGGACTTAGCCAATTATGTTGCATGTGGAGAGATCCAGAGGATTTCTCACTCAATCAAAAGAAGATGTTGATCAAAGATGCCCGACAATACTTTTGGGCTGATCCCTTTCTTTTTTCAAAGTATGTGTCGATGGAATGATAAGAAGATTTGTTGCCAAAGCCGAGCAAGGAGCTATTCTTGAAGGATGTCACTCTGCTCCTTATGGAGGACATCATAGAGGTGTTAGAACGGAGGCAAAGGTACTTGAATGTGGTTTTTTTTGGCCTACTTTGTACAAAGATGCTTATGAATACACAAAGAGTTGTGATCAATATCAAAGTACGGGTGGAATCTCAAGAAGGCATGAAATGCCCCAAAACCCCATTGTGGAAGTGGACCTCTTTGATGTATGGGGAATCAACTTCATGGGTCATTCTCTAATTTCTTATGTATGAAGTATATCCTTGTGGCGGTTGACTATGTGTCTAAATGGGTTGAGGCAATGGCCTTACCAAACAATGAACCTAGAAGTGTCACCGCCTTCCTCAAGAAAAGTATTTTCACAAAACCCCTCACACCATCATAAGTGACGGGGGCACCCACTTTTGCAATCGGGCATTTAGCTCTTTGTTGGAGAAATATGAGGTAAGACACAAGGTTGCTACACCTTATCATCCCGAAACAAGTGGCCAAGTGGAAGTGTCAAATCGAGAGATCAAGCAAATTCTAGCGAAGTCAGTTAATGTGAACCGGACGGATTGGTCGAAAAAGTTGGATGATGCCTTATGGGCGTATCGCACGGCATACAAGACTCCTTTTGGGATGTCACCATTCCAGTTAGTTTTTGGTAAAAGCTTGCCATCTCCCCCGTGGAGTTGGAGCATAAAGCTCTTTGGGCATTGAAAAAGCTCAACATGAATTGGGTAGAAGCTTCCAAGTCCCGGGTTGAAAAGCTACATGAACTTGAGGAAATGAGGTTTATGCCCTATGAAAATGCAAAGCTCTACAAGGAAAAGATGAAGATCATCCATGACAAGAAGATATGGAACCGTGCATTCAAGGTGGGGGACATGGTGCTTTTGTTCAATTCAAGATTACATCTATTTCCCAGAAAGTTGAAATCTAAGTGGAATGGATCTTTCAAAGTGGTGGAAAAGTAACCTTATGGATGGGTCGAGTTGCAAGAGAAGGGAAGTTCCAAAACTTTCCGAGTGAATGGTCAACGAGTGAAGCACTACTTGGGATGTGAAGCCGAACCTGGGAAGGTCGCTTGCATCTATGTCTTGGATCCTTGAAGGATGAGGTTACACCGTCGTGCCGCGACGTTAAATCAAGCGCTTCTTGGGAGGCAACCCAAGTTTTACTTTTAGCATTTTTAGTTTTAACAATGTAGTTAGTGTAAAAATTTCATGTGAAATTCTGTGATGAATGCATTTGATCTTGGTTGAAGTGGTGTTAGTGCAGGGAAATTGCAAAGACTGAAAACCAAAACAAGTTGAAGGAAGTTGAAAAGTGGGGAGGACCGCCGAACGAAGGGCGGAAGCCAAATTGCGGTCCACCAACTGAAGTGCTGGCCGCCGGATTAATCCGTGAGGAAATATTTTCTGCGGAGTGGGGGAGTACTCAGCCGTTCATTCGGCGAGTCTCCTATACATCTCTGCAGACCAGTCGGCGGACCAACCCACTTGTGCACACTCGGAGGACTTAAATCCTACATGCCGATGATCAGGCAAGCCGCCGAAAAAGCAGCAAGCCGCAACTTCCATGGGCCTGGTCGGGTTACCCGACTATAAAAGGCCATAAGGTAAGTTTTCTTTACACTTTTCACCCCAAACCATAAAAATCAAGCACCGCATCACTTGAAAACACTATTCCAACACACCACAATCTCAAACAACACTCCAGATCACTCACGCACACTCGATCTCACCGAAGCACCGTTAATCCTTCAACCTGATTTACATTTCATCTCAGATCCAGTAAGAATTTGACTCCTCGCTTTAAAATTTTCATGTTTTACATATAGGGTAGTTAAGAACATCATGTTGGGGGTAGAATTTGGTGAGTAAGTTGTTATCCATGTTAGGTTAATTTTAAGGTTAGTTCTTAGAACTTGAATTCATGAAATTGAAACACTAGAGTGTGTACATATGGGATTTATGTGATTTAAGTGAAGAGAGGAGAAGAAGAAGAGTGTAAAAGAAAATAAATCAAAAATTAAACTTGAATGATACCTGGAACATACCTTGTTTTGCTTGAAAGCTTGAAAAAGTGAATTTGCATGAAATTTGGTTTGAATATCTGGTCTCGTTCTTCAGAGAGCGTTTGAAACTGAAAGGAAGTTGAAAAGACCACTTTGGAGTGTGTTTGGGGGGGTGGTGTTAAGGGAAGTGAGAATTGGAAAACTTGGAATCTATGCACTGTAGGTAAAATGGACCAAGGATTCGGCAAGCCGCCTATGAGGTAGCATGTCGCACAATGAAGTGCGAAAGACACTCGGCGTGCCTGTAAAAGCTAGTGCGAGGCTGCCGGTGTCATCAGTGAGCTCCCAAATTGTACGAGTGAGGCTTTCCAATCGCAGGTTGAAAGGCAACTCACCGCTCCATGTTTTAAAAAATTATGCGAGTCGCCGAGGTAAAAGTGTGCCTCGCAAGTTGAAAGGCGAAATGAGTAGGCGAACCCTCAGTTTCATCTGCGGGCCGCCGACTCTCACAGAAGGTTGGAAATTTCTGCGGCTTTAATTAGCGTCTCACACTTCATGTGGCTACCCACTAGTACTTCTCAGCACTTGTTTTTGCGGACCGCCCCTTCATGTCTGCGAGCCCGCCTCTTATTCTGCTGCCCGCCGTTTCAATTGCAATACATGAACTGTTTTTTAAAAATTTCCAAGTGTTCCATTCCATTCCATTCCATGATCTTCATATGTTAGTTTAAATTTAATCTTAGCCTAGCTTAGGAATAGGATAGTCTAGTGATTCAGTGACTCACATTTCTCTTGAAGTTGATCTTGCCCAGATACCAAAATGGCATATCAAACACCATACAAACTAGCAAGAAGGGACACTCCTCCCCCAAACAGTTCTTCAGAGATGATCCTTCAAGCAATGATTTTTCCGATGATGAACTATGTGAAGCAACTTTCAGTACAGATGGAGAGCATGAGGTGCTCATTTGTGAGAGAAGAGTAGTACTTGATAGAGTAAGAGAACTCAACCCGATATTCTACAAAGCATTCCGTGAAACAGGATGTAGTGACATCTTCACAAGAAGATTGGGGGCAGCATGGAATAGAGTTGGTGCAACAATTACAACCCAAGACCTTAACTTCGAAGCCAAGGGTTGGAATGCTATTGTGAGCTCAAGAATCCTACCAACGAGAGAGAGATCAACATAGTTACCTTGAGAAGGGCAATTATCATTGGATGCATCATGAGTGGGATACCAATAAACCTGGGAGCTGAAATAGTGCAAGTTATGTTTGAAGCGGCAAAAGCTGGTGATGGATACTTCCCCTATGCCAATACCTTGACAGATTTTCTAATGGGCCAGGGGTGTGATACTTTGGGTAATGATGACTATGCATTTGCAAGAAGGGGTTTTAATTTGTATACTATTGAAGATGAAAACAACCCACTTTGCCCAACACCTGCTGCACCCAATCACGGAACACCATCACAAGCTGATCGACCATCTTGTTTAAGAGCTCCCCCACCTCAAGTGCATCAAGCTGAAGCTGCTATTGAAGATACAAGAGTTTGGAGTCCAATTGTGCAAAATGCCTCGGATGCAACCACCTCCACCTTCCTCACGCAAGGTCAATCTAATTAAATTTGACCAACTAAGTGAAGCCATCGATGGACACACCAAAGAGATATTGAAAATCAACAAGCGCATTCATGTATTTGCAATCACACATCGAGATATGGAAAACAGCGTGAACATATTGTGGAGCGAAAGGGAGCAGAGACGAGAAGGGTCAGACCAACAAACAGCCCCAGAATCTACGCACCAAGTAAATATAAGAAGAATGCAAGCAGAGGCACTTGGAGATTTAGGTGTGCTCAGAAACAGGGAACTTGACGAAGAAATCCAAATAGATATGGCTAGGATGGCTTCAATGGAGGAAGCAATGAGAGCAAGAGCAAGGAGAGGGCAATGAAGTCAACAAGCCCCGAGAAGACATGTTGAAGGCATAGGCAAAGACATTGTCCGAGATGAATAGGGAATCCTTCTTTCCCTTCTTGATTAGCAACATCATCATCAACTCCCACTGGGAAAATCCAAAGTACAACAAGTGAGAAGGAAAGACCAACAACTCCACTTGGGAAGGACAAAGCTCCTCCACCATCATCATGACCATCTTTAGGGAGCACTCTTACTCCTTACCTATTGAACTCTTGTTTTTTTTTTTGTTTATACAAAGCAACTTCTCATGTTGGGGGTGGAGTAACTTATCTTTTGTTTGATATGTCCTAAACTATTTTCATATTTATGTGTCTTTATGTTTATATGGATATTTAACTTAGGATGTTTAATGTAGGTTGTTTATATGATGTTTATATTGATGTGATGTTTATATTTATGTTCTTGTCTTTAGTTATGTCCTTAAATGCATAGTGTAATTGTTGTTGTTGTTGTTGTTGTTGTTGTTGTTGTTGTTGTTGTTGTTAATATCATATGAAAAATCCTAAAACATCAAAAAAAAAAAAACCCCAAACAAATTGAAAATTTTTGAAAATCCCAAAAAGAAAAATATTCCAAAGGTACTCCCATTAACTACGCTTGGGATGTTTCCTTCTCTCCTCTGATTCGCACTTGTTGCGATATGTAGGCAACCCTCGTGAAACTCATTTTTACTTGAGCCCGAAACAACAACCACCCATTGTAAATACCACTTTTCTAAATAGCCTAGGATCGGTAAATAACCTTATTGATTTTCTTTGACTCGGTTCTTTTCCCAAGAATGCAATTCTTTTAAACCGGGCACTTTTTAGGACTCTAATCATAGAAGTGCCATCCTTGTTTTGTGACTTGTTTGATACCAACACATTAGGAGCACACATGAGAAAGTTTGTAGATTGTTTGTTGAGAGTTGCACCTATAACCTTTAGGTTCTTTTAATCACTTTATGCATGTGTAGTAAAAGCTAAATCCTCACCTTAAGTGTTGGAAAGTTGATGTTCTTATCTCTTGTCCCGTATGCTAGTGAGGTGAGTTCTCACTTAAAGCTTGTTAATTGCATATGCATATTAGAACTTGGTTTGTTTGTCCTTGACAATGAATGAAGTGTCAAATGAGTGGTTGGATAGGATGATAGGCATTTCTTTCACCCGTTTGAGCCTTTCAAGCTACCAAATAAAATTAATCCTCCGTTAGCCAACTGTGAGCCTTAACATCTTTTCTTTTGATAGCCATGTAATTAGCCCGAGCCAATTCTAAGTGCTTAATAGCACTAACCCTTTTTTTGGCCCTACCTCCTTGAGGCATTGAAAGACGTGTAACTTAGACTAAAGTCTAAGTTTGGGGGAGGGGAACAAAGAAATGAAAGCTAAGTGACTCTTTGAAAAGGAAGATGGTTGTGTAAAGAAAAGTTGCAAAAGAGGAAAGAGGAAAATCAAGAAAAGTATAAAAATAGAAAAAGACAAAAATAGAAAGAGAAGTTAGTAAAAGAGTAAGAGCCACAAAGCAAAAAAAAAAAAAAAATCAAGAATGAAAAATGGGAATAAGAGCTAAATGTGAAAAGAAAGCTCGAGGTGAAATGTTTGCAAAGATAATGTAGTGCCCAAGGAGGGAATTTAGTCACTCTTTATCCAAATTATACCCTACCTTTATCCAAAAGCCTACATTACAACCTCAGAAGTCCTATTTGATCCTCCATTAATTGACATGAAAGGAAATGACAAGTGACACTAAGGCCAAGCCTATGACATTGTATGTGCTTAACTTGCATTCATTTTTAGAATGAGAGGCTAAGATTGAGGGTCCCTTTTGTTTGCATTATATTGAGAGATAGGGACCCATTCTTTGTGATGAGAGCATCAAGGGACTTAAGACTTGAAGGTACAACCAAGAAAGCCTTAGGTGAGTTGAGAAAGCGATTTTGTTATACATGCTTTAGTCCCCACTAGAAGCTTTAGTAGATGTAGTTGTAACTATGGCGCTTGTGGTTGCTTGGTTGGATTGTCATGTGTGAAATTAAGTGTTAGTATCAACCGAATTCATGGACTTCTTCATATCTCATTCCATTGTTGAACTCAATCTTGGTGCCAAGAAAATGAAACATTAGATAGTTCTTAATGTTGCTTGAGGACAAGCAAAAGCTTAAGTTTGGCGGAGTTGATATGTTAGTATTTTGTGCAGAATTGCAACTCCTTTCACTTAGTTTTTGTTTCTTAAAGCGTTATTATGTGAGTAAATCTTATGTTATTCTTTGTGTTTCAGGTTATTAAGAGAAATTGGTATACAAAGCTGAAGGAAATGTGACAAAGGGCAAAAACAAGTGCACTTTGGCTACAAAATTGAAGAACACAGAGATAAGGCAGCAACTAAATCGGCGCCTCACCGAATAAGTGCCTCAAGAGGTCAGCCATCTGTTAAAGGAGGAAAGAGTTCTGGCCTTCTAGCCGACTAAAGGGCGGACAGCCGAATGAATTGCTGAAAGCAAGCGGCGACCCCGCAGAAAAAGAGGCGCACCCGCTGCTGTTCACAGAACACCTGAAATATCTGCGAAGCTCAACAGTTGTCTGCAAATACAAGGGCGCCTCGTCAAACTTGCATCGCAAATCAAAGGGAAAAGTTAGTACTTGGGGTCATCGGCGAGCTAACAGAGAAAAAGGCGGCTCGCCGAATATGCGGCGACAAGGCGCAAAACAAGAAAAATAGAAAACATGTAAATATTAGACTAGTTTTGAAACCCAAGCCTATAAATAGGCTATTATGCATCTGAGAAAAGAGAACTTTTTTGAGCTTAGAATATCACTTTACATGTTTTTGAATATTCTTGGAAGCTAAGAAAGGGTTTCAACTTGAATTTCATTGTAAGGATTCCATTTTTCTTTTATATATTCTTATATGACTCTTGCCATTTAATCTTCTACTATGTGTGTATTAGACCCTAGTATGAGTAGCTAAACTCATACTAGGGGTTTATTCATGAAAACTTGATTATCTTAGCTTAAATCTTGTCTTTAATCTTGTAAAGTCAATGGGTTAACATAAATCTAGATCTCCATTGTACTTTATTAACTAGGGTTTAAGGCACATCCGTACTTGAACTCAACCCTACTTTGCTTTCATCACCCAAAAGGGGTTAAAGGCATAGGTTACTGGAAACTAGTGAAAATTTGGGTTACATTGGTTGTGACCTACCCCATCTAAAGGGGAAGACGTTAAAATGTCACCCCTGCTTGGGTCATTGGACTAGGGTTTCTAGCACTTCATTATTGACCCTAACGGGCTTGGTGAAGAAAATCCTCCTTATCCCGAGAGGGTTTTGGGGAATGCATTAGAGGTCTGACCATTGACGTTACCCATGAGAGTTGTGAGGTTAATGCAAGTATCTAGTTATGAGAATCTAGTTGGATTGGATAAACCCCTAGCTCATTCTCATCATTTATATCAAACTTAGTTATTTAGTTGTTTAACGGTAGTTATAGCCATAGTTAAACAAATCTACTTTTATTAGTTAGGAATACACGGACAATTCTTAGAACCTGTTAATATTCATCCTAAGACTAATAGATTACTTTGCTAAGTTCCCTGTGGAAATCGACCTCAACTCTTGTTGGGTACTATTACTTTTGACGACTGCCCCACACCCCTTGCGGTGAGTAGATTAAGCGTGGATCAGTGGTCGTTTCATTAATAATATTGAATGCCACATTTCATGTCAATGTTAGCTGAGTCAGACCAGGAGCTTGGCAATCTAATAGATCCCAATATGCCTTGGCTGTACCCCCTGGTTTTACCCCGTTAAGAGGTAAATGCAGTTTTTTCAGGTATAGATAGTCCTCTATCTGTATTTTCTAGAAAACCAAAATATTTGCCTTCGAACTTGTCAGTCTTAACTTTCCCTTCATCCATAACCATATTTTCATTTTTTTTGGGTGAATAGTGACTCTGAATAGTAACTCTGAATAGTAACTACAGCAACACAGTCTTTTGTACCAGAAATACACTGACTGTGCGCTGATACCAGTTGTTTGAAAGCGTGTGAAACTAATGGAAAGGAAAAAATATTTAAATGAGAAAAAAATAATAAAATTTACAAGACAAGACACAAGATTTACGTGGTTCAACAATTTTTGCATACGTCCATAGCCACATAGAGAATAATTTATTTCATTGAGAAAAAAGGAAGAAAATGTTTGAGGGATGAGGGATGTTTACAATTGAGCGAATGCTGCCTATTTGTAGTATGTAGTGTTAGGTCAGTATGAAAATACTACATTTGCAGCACCTATTTTGTATGCCAATTCTTTTGTTCATTTTACTGCATAGGTCCATGCTTTCCTTTACTCTCTGCTCTTCTTTCTTCATTAATTATTTTTGTCTTTTTCTTTCTTTCTTTGACTTTTCTTTCTTTAATTATTTTCAACCCTTCTATAGGTTTTGCTTTTTCCATCCAATTAATATACATAAGATGCGAGATGCGAGATGCGAGATGCTTTAGGCTCCAACTACAAGATGCTTAGATGATTTAGCACTCAAACTACAAGATGCAAGATACATGGGACATTTAGTCAAAAGGGACACTCAAGAGTGTAAATAGGTAAAAGGGACAAAGTCTTAATTAATATAGTAAAAGGGACACAATATTACGGCACTTTAACATAACTTTCCTTCACTCCCCTTCACCCTAAAGTTTTATTTCTTACACTTTGGTCCTCACGTATATAAAAAATAAAATTTGCCAAATTAGGGAAATATTTTTTCCCTCTGTTTATTCCCTCCTTTCACTCTCTCTCTCTCTCTCTCTCTTCTCTCTTCTCTTCTCCCTCGCGACCTGAAAATACCATGGTTGCTGCGCATCTTCTTTCTTCAATCTCTCTTCGTTTTCGCTATTATTCTTGCATTCCAACTCTCCCAAACACAAAATATTGTCAGACCTAAATCTTTTTCAGTTAATTAGGTATTATTGACTCTAATTGAAAGAATAATTTGGGAAAAATATGCTGCAATTCTTTGAATAACAATTTCTGGTTGGCATTACTTTTATTTGGTTTGCTTGACATTGAAATGCTTTGAATAATGTTTACTGGTTGGCCATTACTTCAAATTGGAAAGCTTTTCGTTGAAATAGTTTGAATAACGTTGGGCATTACTTCAAACTGGAAAGCTTGACAAGTCCCATATCTCCTGTAAGTGTAAACCTCCGTCTTGCTAATCTCTACTATTCTAATTTTTGTAAAAACCCTTTTAAACAATATGTTGTTGTTTTGAAACATCTTACCGTGACAATCGCAACATCCTATAGATCGTTCTACAAATGCTCGTACAACGTATGTTGACACCCAATTTTGTCCCGGATGTGTTAATTAAAGTCTAGTTATTCTAAATTAAAATTAATGTTGATAATTCAAAAGTAATTAATTTAAATTCAAAGAGAAAAGGCTAAAATTATAAGGCATAGCCTAATTTATATGCTACCCGCGCAACCCCCTCAATTTCCCAATTTAATCCTAAAATAAGGCTAATTTCGTTCTTAAGCCTAAAATCTAGCCTATCCATGCAATTACTCTATTCAGCGATTAAATCATAAATGGGGGGGCTAAAATCGTTCCTCATCCGCAAAATTAGCCTATCTCTTCAAACAATGCATATATCTATATAATGCACACCTATCAGCCTCTTAACCCGACCCCATTTCCCCTTTAACCAAAACCCTAATCCAATTAACCCACGCCGCCACCCTCTAATTTCGCCTCTTTTGAAAGCCTAACCCACAATCAGCCAAAATCCTGGCGTCACAGTGGTTCCGCGACACTATCCCCAAACGGCGCCGTCTCTATGCCACTCTCTCCTCTTTCTTTCAGCAAATCAGGAAGTAATCGTACCCATTACCTTTTTTGCTGGACGAATTAGAAGCGAGTGGTACAATCTTTCAATCACGCGCGTCTATTTCAGAAAGTCGATCATTTTCTACCGTCAATTCAACTAGGTAACTTTTGTTTCACCTTTTTACTCATTGTTTTTCACTGTTTTCAGCTTTAGATTCAGCATATATGTAGGATTTATCCCACATCGAAATCCAAGCACTTTTTGCACTCTTCAAACCCCTATAAATACTCCCTCATATTCACTGTTTTGGGCAGGAGAAAGTATTGGAAGAAATTGGGATTTTCATTTATTGAAGGATCCCTAAGTTTCCTCAGCTATTTTTAGTATAAAACTTGTTCTTGAGGTTTGATTCAAGTCCCGTTGCTTGTTTGTTCGAGTGGTTGATATTCTTCGAATCCCTCGCCCCTTTTCGCTGCTCCGCAAAAGGTAATATCCTTACCTTAACTCATTTTCTACTTTGAATATGGTTTGTTTGTTGTTATTGATTAATGTAGATGTATTCTTGAGTAGTTAAATCTTTTAGTGTTAATATATGAGATTTAGACATTATTTAAAGACTCAATAATTACTGAGGATAATGGGATTGACTTTTTCTTCTAGTACTAAGGATTGAAGTTAAAGCCATTCTTTCTAAGAAGTATATAAATATGGATGCTATGACTTGAGATGATGTTGTTTGATTGGTTTAAGTATTCCAAGCTACAGGATTCCTATAAGTTCTTTGCCTGAAATAGTTAAATTAATAAGATTCAGGTTATGTTTAAGTTTTGTCTTGAGTCTTAAACTACTACATCTACGCGTGTTAACATGTATAAGCTGGTCTTAATATGACCTTTAAAGAAGGGCTTGTTCATTCTCTTTAATTGTTTGAACTGGTTTTGCTTAAAAATTGAGTACGAAACCTGAAAGATACAACCTATTTTGCTAAGGGGTAATTCTTGGTTATATTTATTGTAGTAGTAGTAGTTTACTGTTTCCTGGTTTCTTTTCTGTGAGCTTGATGAAGTGTAAAAGGTGAAAGTGTGAAGGTGGAGTATGCAGGGAGTTCAGGAGAGGGGCTGTTTGGAGGATATCTGGTGTTTGCATAAATTAGAGGAGATCATCGCTGTGTGCGGTTTTGTAGAAGCAGCGTAGTTGGTTCTGTGTAAGAGTGTAGCAGGTGTTAGGATTGGTGGTTTGCAGGGGTTTAAAAGGGAGAGTTCTCTGCTGCAGCTTATGAGAGGAGTTCAGGGATTGTTATCTATTTCTGTGTGTATAGCATCAGTGTGTGTGTTGCAGGTCTGGTAAGTGTTTGCAGGGTCTAGGAGCAGGGGTCTGTGAGGTTGTTTTAAAGGATGCAGGTTGATCAGGGATCAGTGTTTGCAGGGATTTTTGAATGAATGTTTATTTATTTATTGATTTATCTTGTGAATAGTTTATTTTTTTTTTTGAATTTCCATCTTATTTTAGGAATTTTGAATCTTTTAATTAAATAATGCGTGCAATAAAATTTGAAAATAATAAAAGAAGTAATTTTTTTTCAAAGTTCTTAAATCGCAACTTCAATAGAAATTTTCTTCATTGATTCCCTATTTCTCGGCAAATTACATTTTTTATCACATTTAAATTCATCTTCCTTTAAAGCATAACTTATAATAGTTTTGTATTATAGTATTAAATTTAAGATTTTTAATTAAATATTAAAAGTTAGAAATTCGTAAGCTATTTTGTGAAAACCGAAGGATTAACCATATTTGTGGATTTTCGAAAGTGCTTTCAAATTGAAACCTTCTTTCGAAAATAATTGAACCTCTTACTTAGAATCTCTGAAAAATAGACCATTTTCCTTAAAACGGAGGAATTGCACGCATTATTTAATTAATTGGTTCCTAAATTTCCTCAATTAGGTGGCGACTCCAAAAGAAGCCCATTGGAGTCCCATTTTGTTGAAATATACCCGAAACCTATTATTTCTTAAGAAAGGGTAATTTTTGGGGTTCAACAGCTTGGCGACACTGCTGGAGTTACCTTAAGGTTCTAACCGCAAGGTTTTCACATGATAGCTCTTTATTTATTTATTATTTGCAAAATAGCATGTTTAGTTAATTCGATTATTTACAATTGTTTGTCACTGAAAGCATGTCACTACACTTTTATTTGTGCACATATAAACTGGTATTCCGTTCATATTTCCCCCACTCCTGGGAGCCTCTTCATGGTTACTTATACCCGCGAGGTGTATGCATATACACCCGCAACTCACAAAAAACCCTTTAAGAAAGAGTGCGTGTACCTGCGCGGTGAGCGGATAGTTTTACTATTGCGTGACCGCTTGCCACTCAAAACAGCCTTGTTTCTAGTAAACCCACTCTATAGTTTCTGTTAAGGACATGCATGCATAAACCTTATATTAGAACCGATCCTTGGCACCGCCTCCATAGTTAGGAAAACCGCCCTTTTCCGTTGACGGGTTTTAAACCCCACAATAGTGCATATTATATGTTTATGTGATAACGGAACTTCCAGTCCAAGCCAACTTTTGCAATCAATTAAATTTAGAATACTTTTATTAATTTTATAGACTAGAAGACACTTTAATTCAAGATGTATTCAAATAGTCATCAAGTTGAATTATGGAGATACTTGCAATAAGATAACAAGCTAGGGGGGCAAGAGACGTCGAATGGACGATAAGACGTTCGATCTATTTGATTGTTGTTTGATTCAAGCTAGTTTTTTGAATGTAAACGATATTTGCGACCAGATGTCAGAAATTACACCGATTGTGCAAGCAAGGATTGATCGAAACAGGCCTGCACTTCAGTTCCATTGCCTCCTCGAGCCTGATGCAGCGTAGTCATAGCAGTTATGAAACGACCTCGGTCAGTCGTTTCGGAAGTTAGGACTCCGATTGGCGTGCCGATAATTTTAAAATATTCGTAATGTCCATTAGAACCTGTCTGTAAAATTTGAGCTAAATCAGACCTCGTTTGGTAGGCATCGGAAGAAGGTTTCAGTTTTTATTGGCAATAAATATTAAAAAGAGATTTTCGAGCTCGGTTTTGCCGAATGAGCTCCGATTCGAAATCCGAAAGCGCTGTTAGGTTTGTATGATTATTTGTGACTTTTGTGAACTTTCGAAAGTGAATTTTGAGGTTGTTCGGCTAGTTTCCGCTAAAATGCCGAAAGTTAAATAATTTGACTTCTTTTCATTTAAATTCGCATCTTCAGTTTCGGGAGTCTGATTTGAGATCCGCTTTCGCGAGTATGTTACATATATTTTGTATAACTTATATGCAAAAGTTGGAATTATTTCGAATATCATAGGGCACCGTTTTAATTTTCGTCAAGAAAAGAAAAGAAAACAAAATAAAACAAAATAAAAGAAAAAAATAAAACAAAAAACGACAAAATAGAATGAGAAAGAAATGAGCAATGTTGGTGTAGCAGTGCATATATGCTACATTTCTTAGGAAGCAGGAACCAAAATGATTTCAAGCACAGAAAAATAAAATGTCGCAGAAATGGAAAAAAATGCCAGAAAATGAGAAAAGGGGCCGGAGAAAAATAGTATTTTCACCCCAGAACATTCAGGTAATGATCTTAATATATTATTTGAGTTTATTACATATGTTTAAATATATTTTTACGGTAAAAATAGGGATATTAGACATCGCCTTAATGACGTAAATTGATAGTTTGAAGGGTCAAATGGACCCCGATAATGAAATTGATTATATATTCGTACTCAGGGAGTTATGGGAAACTTATAAATGTAATTTATTTAGGGTTTGGTTATGTGACCATAAACCCCGTACATAGGCCTGGCCTGCGTATTGCGTATGCGAATAGGGTACCAGGTTCCTAACCGGATTGCCCTAAGATGTGAGGAATGAAGCCTTTAGCCTAATTTGATATATTTTTCTGCTTATTGAATAGAGTGGGATCGTTTGGCAATGAATCCAAAGGACAAAGCGGTTATTGAGTGGCTGTACTAACTTTGTAACGAGGTAAGTGTTTATATCCATTTCTTTGGAGGCACCTGGCCTCGTGGATTTTCTACCACGTGTTCCTTACGTGTGTAGCTGCCGATAGGCGTACTCATTACGTCTTAGCTTTGAATTTACATTGTATATTATTTATTATGCCCCGTTGTTGGTATTGCATTGAACATATGAGCATTGCACTCTGGTTTTGAGCATTGTATATACTTCCCGGTTGGCGATGAGAGTCCCGCACCGGCGAAGGGTCATTATTGCATATACTTCCCGGTTGGCGATGAGATTCCCGCACCGGTTGGCGATGAGAGTCCCGCACCGGCGAAGGGTCATTATTGCATACACTTCCCGGTTGGCGATGAGAGTCCCGCACCGGCGAAGGGTCATTATTGCATATACTTCCCGGTTGGCGATGAGAGTCCCGCACCGGCGAAGGGTCATTATTGCATATACTTCCCGGTTGGCGATGAGAGTCCCGCACCGGCGAAGGGTCATTATTGCATACACTTCCCGGTTGGCGATGAGAGTCCCGCACCAGCAAAGGGTCATTATTGCATATACTTCCCGGTTGGCGATGAGAGTCCCGCACCGGTGAAGGGTCATTATTGCATATATCTCCTGGTAGACGATGAGAGTCCCGCGCCGGAGATAGGTATCAGGCAGATGTGACTGCATTGCATCATACCGAATTCATCCCATCTCATTGCACCGCATACTGACTATTGTGTGTATTGTATTATGTTTTATGTATGCAGTATGTACACTATATTGTGGCCATATCTCAGTTTGCCTATATATTTCTTGCTCATATTCTGGGTTGCGGGGATTGGGTTTGCACGCCGCAACGGTATGAATATATGGATCGGGTTACACACCTCAACAAGATAATTATATGGATCGGGTTGCACGCCGCAACAGGATGTATTTATGATTGTTGACGAGTTCGGGATACTTATATGTTTTGGTTATCTTACGTTCCTGGTTGTTGATGAGTTTGTCATTCCATACGTGTTTCTAGTTATTATCTGGCTCTGCCTTTTTATAATTTAAATAAGAGGAATTTGGTTTATCTGTTCCTTTTCTCCCTGGCTAGCTATCCTATTCTTTGAGGTGGCTAGTCTGCCCCACTTATTGAGTCCTTTTGACTCACCCTTTTTTTTTGTTGTTTGTTTCTTGTCTATCTATTTCGTTTCGGCAGGTTCGCTCCAGGATTTAGTTTGCCACGTTGTGAAGGAGCGAAGACGACTTCAGCTGTCAGGGTGAGCCAGCATTTATTCCAGATGGCCACCAGTTTATTGTGCATTATTTCAGTTGCATTTTGCTCCCTTCAGGAGGTATCTGTCTTCTTTTGTACTCTTAGATGTCTGGTCTGGATAGCCCTAAACCTAGCATGTTGGGTAGTCAGCTGTAATTTCTTTGTACAGCTTAGAGGTATCAGTATGTCCGTATTTTTATTTTAAGTCTTGTCCTTATTTGTAAATTGTTATTTTTATTTTCCTGATTTAATTGGTAAGGGTTCGCCCGATGGGTCTAGGGGAGGATGTCGGGTGCCCGCACGGCCTAACCGGATTTCGGGTCGTGTCAGTTGGTCGTACGACAAATTAGCAAATGGAAGGAGTTCAGGACGAAGCAGTCTAGCCTGAGGCTAGCAGTAACGAAGCTCCGAGAGTTTTTATCGTGCTGACGATCTAGTTACGGAGGTTCCAGTTGTACGAGCTCGCGATAGGCAAGAGAGCAGGGCCTTGTAGTTCCCTTGGCTCTCTACGATGCTTTTACGAGAATCTTGCAGGTTGTCGCATTCAGTCTCAGGGAGCTTCTATTCTAGTTCTTAATATTGCCACAGTAAAGTACGTTCCGGAGGCAACATGTGTTGTGCCTCCAGTTGTTCTGGCTGGTTAGCCAGCTGAGGTATCAGTTCGGTCCGAGTGTCCGAAGAGGTTGCATTATTTTACGCAGTTGAACCTTCTGATATTCTTAAGCAATGCATCAGATAAACCTCGTGATTTTTTTTTAAAATACAATGGTGTCAGCATATCCTTCAGGCTCTTGATTATATCAAGCAGTATGGTGTTGATTATTCTTCTTTCCAGTTTCAGGGTCCAGCCTTGAATTGGTGGGCCGCTCTCTTATTAGCTAACTTGGTTCGGTTTTTCTTCTAGATTCGTGGAAAGTTCCTTTTGAGTAGCGAGCGAGATGAAAAGTGTTGCCAGTTTGAGTGGATTGGACAGGGTAACCTGTCGGTTAGCCTGTTGGTGTTTCAGAATATGGGATTGAATTCTATAGAACGGCTGGATATGCATTAGAACTAGTCCATGAGCCTTTCGAGAGATTCAAATATTTATTGATGACCTTTCGTTTTCCTTGAGATCCCAGATGGCTCGAGAAATTGAGGTTGGGACTTCATTTGATGTTGTTGTTGATATTGGTCAGAGGTATTAGGCATACCATAAGTTAGAGCGAGAGAACAGAAGATCCCATGGCTCTAGTGGGTAACCATGGTACCTCATTTGGAGGTAAGAGTTCTGATTATTTTGGGAGGTCACCTTTCATGTTATCTCAGCTTGTAGAGCGTGATTTTCAAAATGCGCGAGTAGTTCATCAAGATTAGACTCGGTTTTCTCTTTTCAGCTATCAACAATCTTTCCAGCTTCCGTTTGTAGCGAAAAGGTGTTATCATTGTCGTGAATTTGGTTATCCTTTGAGGAGTTTTTCCTTACTCCGGCAAGTAGGTCGTCGTCCTTTCTCTCGGCCTCAGGCACCTGCGCAGTCGCAGGGAATTTTATTTAGATCTCAATCCTCCAGAGAAATGCCACCATCCAGTAGAGGTTGGGATTGTAGTGGTAGTGGTTCTCCAGAAAGTGCTTGTCAGGGTAGTGGCTCAGCTCAACTGCAGAGGTAGTTCTATGAACTGCTAGTCTGGCAGGATGCTGAGGCATCTGATGTTGTAGACCCGTGTGTTTCTTCTTCCCTTATCTGTAAGTAAGATTTATCTTTCCAATCGATCTGAAAATGGTGTGTCTTATCATGTTTCGACGGTTTCCATGGATATTGTCGTAATTAAGAATCGATTGCGGTAGAGGGGTGAGTTTCTGATACGATTTATTCTTGGCATTTATGATGACCCTACTAGTTTATCTGGTTTAAATGCGAGGGCTTTGTGAATGAGTATCGGCATTGTTTGCTTGGCATTTTGTTATGCCTCATTCTGTTATAATGTCAAGTCAGTCTGCATCTCTTTGGAACTCAGTGTCGGTAGGATGATGGGATTCTTATTCGTCACCATCAGAAAGTGTCGTCGTTTCTTCGGGTGTAAAGTGGCTAGTAAGTAATACTCGATCTATGTGTCTCCTCTTGGTTCGAGATTCTAGTAGAGTGATGTTATTCTATGAGCTTGTCTTAGTTATAAAAGGGTATTCTGGTAAATTGTCAGAATTTCCTTCTTATTGGAAGGTTAAAATTGGTATGGATATTTTTCCATAAAGCTTATTTAATGTCTATCTCTTCAATTGCGATTTTTTGGCTCGCCTGACGTGGAAGTAGTCTAGCTTTTGTAGTCGAGCAAATAAGAAGATGAACTTCCTGAAGCTCTAATTATTTCTATCCTCGATCCATTTCCATTTCTTCTTCGTCCGGAACTAGTGAACTTGGGTGATTGGTAGCCGCTTGTGACATTCCCTATGTTGAGCCAGATTATGTGTTATTGTAGCCGGGTAAGCATATTATTATTTTGGATATCAGTTTATCCGGGTATCCATTCCCATGTATCGTATAGTGCTGGTTCTGTTTTTGCGGATCATCCAGTTTCAAGGGAAACTCTGCCAAAATTTTTATATAGAAGTACCATCCATCAGGCGGTGGTGTTTACGGCAAAGGTATGGAGTTGTGAACTTGAGAGTTACAGCTGTTTGGCAACTCGAAAGGGGTAGCTGGTAGCTTAGGTCTGCCTACGTTCAGCTTTTAGCTAAATCTTCTTTAATCCAGCAGGTTGTGCGAGGATGACTATTTCTATTCAAATTAGTTGTATGAGTTTATGCTTTAAGTGGAGGAGTCTTCCTCCAATTGATACCGAATCATAATATTAAATCTCTAAGGCGTTGCTGAAGCATAAGCTAATTCTTAGTTCCATCGACCTGTTTTGTATCGAAAGGTATATCGAAGAGGGATTATCGGCTGAATCATGTTGACCCATTCAAAGTTTCGTGTATCTTTGCTTCAAAAATATAAAACTCCTCTCTCATGATTGAGAAAGGGTCGGCTTAATCCGAATAAGTTGGGCAATGATGTTATCATATTATCCAAATATGTTTTATCCAAGAGTTGGATTTGCGTGTTATAACTCTGATTCTGTAATTATGAGATACTATCCGTGGAGTAGTTTATGAAGGTTGGGCAAAGTTCTCTTGTTATCTGCGTAAATCTTGCTTTAGATTTAGGCTCGTTCGAGGACGAACGAGAGTTTAAGTGGAGGAGAATGAAACGACCTCAGTCAGTCGTTTCGGAAGTTAGGACTCCGATTGGCGTGCTGATAATTTTAAAATATTCGTAATGTCCATTAGAACCTGTCTGTAAAATTTGAGCTAAATCTGACCTCGTTTGCTAGGCATCGGAAGAAGGTTTCAATTTTTATTGGCAATAAATATTAAAAAGAGATTTTCGAGCTCGGTTTTGCCGAATGAGCTCCGATTCGAAATCCGAAAGTGCTGTTAGGTTTGTATGATTATTTGTGACTTTTGTGAACTTTCGAAAGTGAATTTCGAGGTTGTTCGGCTAGTTTCCGCTAAAATGCCGAAAGTTAAATAATTTGACTTCTTTTCATTTAAATTCGCATCTTCAGTTTCGGGAGTCTGATTTGAGATCCGCTTTCGCGAGTATGTTACATATATTTTGTATAACTTATATGCAAAAGTTGGAATTATTTCGAATATCATAGGACACCGTTTTAATTTTCGTCGAGAAAAGAAAAGAAAACAAAATAAAACAAAATAAAAGAAAAAAATAAAACAAAAAACGACAAAATAGAATGAGAAAGAAATGAGCAATGTCGGTGTAGTAGTGCATATATGCTACATTTCTTAGCAGAAGCAGGAACCAAAACGATTTCAAGCACAGAAAAATAAAATGTCGCAGAAATGGAAAAAAATGCCAGAAAATGAGAAAAGGGGCCGGAGAAAAATAGTATTTTCACCCCAGAACATTCAGGTAATGATCTTAATATATTATTTGAGTTTATTACGCATGTTTGAATATATTTTTACGGTAAAAATAGGGATATTAGACATCGCCCTAATGACGTAAATTGATAGTTTGAAGGGTCAAATGCACCCCGATAATGAAATTGATTATATATTCGTACTCAGGGAGTTATGGGAAACTTATAAATGTAATTTATTTAGGATTTGGTTATGTGACCATAAACCCCGTACATAGGCCTGGCCTGCGTATTGCGTATGCGAATAGGGTACCAGGTTCCTAACCGGATTGCCCTAAGATGTGAGGAATGAAGCCTTTAGCCTAATTTAATATATTTTTCTGCTTATTGAATAGAGTGGGATCGTTTGGCAATGAATCCAAAGGACAAAGCGGTTATTGAGTGGTTGTACTAACTTTATAACGAGGTAAGTGTTTATATCCATTTCTTTGGAGGCACCTGGCCTCGTGGATTTTCTACCACGTGGTCCTTACGTGTGTAGCTGCCGATAGGCGTACTCATTACGTCTTAGCTTTGAATTTACATTGTATATTATTTATTATGTCCCGTTGTTGGTATTGCATTGAACATATGAGCATTGCACTCTGGTTTTGAGCATTGTATATACTTCCCGGTTGGCGATGAGAGTCCCGCACCGGCGAAGGGTCATTATTACATATACTTCCCGGTTGGCGATGAGAGTCCCGCACTGGCGAAGGGTCATTAGTGCATACACTTCCCGGTTGACGATGAGAGTCCCGCACCGGTGAAGGGTCATTATTGCATATACTTCCCGGTTGACGATGAGAGTCCCGCACCGGTGAAGGGTCATTATTGCATATACTTCCCGGTTGGCGATGAGAGTCCCGCACCGGCGAAGGGTCATTATTGCATATACTTCCCGGTTGGCGATGAGAGTCCCGCACCGGCGAAGGGTCATTATTGCATATACTTCCCGGTTGGCGATGAGAGTCCCGCACCGGCGAAGGGTCATTATTGCATACACTTCCCGGTTGGCGATGAGAGTCCCGCACCGGCTAAGGGTCATTATTGCATATACTTCCCAGTTGGCGATGAGAGTCCCGCACCGGTGAAGGGTCATTATTGCATATATCTCCTGGTAGACGATGAGAGTCCCGCGCTGGAGATAGGTATCAGGCAGATGTGACTGCATTGCATCATACCGCATTCATCCCATCTCATTGCACCGCATACTGACTATTGTGTGTATTGTGTTATGTTTTATGTATGCAGTATGTACACTATATTGTGGCCATATCTCAGTTTGCCTATATATTTCTAGCTCATATTCTGGGTTGCGGGGATTGGGTTTGCACGCCGCAACGGTATGAATATATGGATCGGGTTACACGCCTCAACAAGATAATTATATGGATCTGGTTGCACGCCGCAACAGGATGTATTTATGATTGTTGACGAGTTCGGGATACTTATATGTTTTGGTTATCTTACGTTCCTGGTTGTTGATGAGTTTGTCATTCCATACGTGTTTCTAGTTATTATCTGGCTCTGCCTTTTTATAATTTAAATAAGAGGAATTTGGTTTATCTGTTCCTTTTCTCCCTGGCTAGCTATCCTATTCTTTGAGGTGACTAGTCTGCCCCACTTATTGAGTCCTTTTGACTCACCCTTTTTTTTGTTGTTTGTTTCTTGTCTATCTATTTCGTTTCGGCAGGTTCGCTCCAGGATTTAGTTTGCCACGTTGTGAAGGAGCGAAGACGACTTCAGCTGTCAGGGTGAGCCAGCATTTATTCCAGATGGCCACCAGTTTATTGTGCATTATTTCAGTTGCATTTTGCTCCCTGCAGGAGGTATCTGTCTTCTTTTGTACTCTTAGATGTCTGGTCTGGATAGCCCTAAACCTAGCATATTGGGTAGTCAGCTGTAATATCTTTGTACAGCTTAGAGGTATCAGTATGTCCGTATTTTTATTTTAAGTCTTGTCCTTATTTTTAAATTGTTATTTTTATTTTCCTGATTTAATTGGTAAGGGTTCGCCCGACGGGTCTAGGGGAGGATGTCGGGTGCCCGCACGGCCTAACCGGATTTCGGGTCGTGTCAAGTTATTTATATTGTACTGAAAACGATGTATTTAAATTATGTCTGGCAGTTGCTATTTTTGATGTAACAATGATGTACTCAAAATCAAGTTATAATGAAAGAGAAATTATTATTATTATTGTTATTGTCACTTACTCTAAATTCGATTATTGCAAAACTGGCTTGGACTACTTTCATTATCACCTATTTGGCGTTTTAGGCCCACCTCTGGCAGAAAGAGGCACCTTACAGGGTAGGACGCGTTTGCATTTTATTTACGCTCAATTACTTGTTGTTGGCACCGATTGCGCTGTGATTGAACTTGTTCAGCGGTATGGTAAGATTAACGTTATGTTACTTCAACCTATCTTTTGTAAAAGTTAACCGCTTTATGAAGTCATTTATCTATCATCTGAATTCATGCATACCGTTATTTTAAAATGCCTTTCAAATATTATTTTGTTTGTTTAACCCCAGTCTTGTCATTTTGCAAAATATTGTTTAGCGTCAAACTTTAAAGTATTCGAAAGTGTATTTCCCTTTTTGAAAATAACTTCATAGTTAAACAAGCATTTTCGCATCTGGTTTGCTTTAACAAAATGAGTGTCTTGCTTAAAATTTTGGGTCTTTTCAGTACGGTCCAATTTCTCCATTTTGGAATAAGTTGAGCCGTCAGTTTCAGCTTTAATAAAATTTTATTAAATTCGGTATCCGTTGCTAAAGGGTTAATTATTTTGAATATCAAGATCATGACCTATGGCTCGTCAAATTACTGTGATTGACTTGAAAGAAAGTGATGGATCCAACCAAGGCAAGGTTAACAGGGTCCAAGCAACCGTAGCAACCTTGGAAAAGCAGAACTACGCAAGGTCTGATTCCAATGGAGGGATATGCAGGCTCCTCCATCGGGCTCGAATTTAAATTTTAATTCTTCCAAAGATAGAAACTGGGGAAAATTTTGCAAAGCAAGTAGAAGACATAAGAGATTGCAACTGGGGCAGCTTTTGCAAAACCATTTGAAGTTATTCTACAAACAAGAATCGATAGTCGAGTAACGCATTGATGTTCAAAATAAGCTGACCATTTTAGCAAATTGTGCCAAAATAGTCTAGCACGCATACTGATTTAGTAAAAACTTTCAAAGTTGTTTTTCTCAACTCGTATCTTGAAAAATCAAATTTTGTTGATCATTAAGTTTCGAACTCTCAAATCTTTTACTCCATTGTTGAGTTGGGATTTTGGTCCCATCCATTCGGCCTAATGGCCTATTTTATACTTAAAATCCTTATGCATGCATTGCTATTTTTCGTATTAACTTCCTTTTGTTCAATGTGTAGAATTCATTTGTCAAAAGGTTGGCTAGCATTGAACACTGAAATGGCTGAAAATCTACATCAAGGACAAAACAACATGGCAAAGCAGCTTTAGGCAACCAGCTCTGGTATGGGCATCTTGCAAGCACAGAATGATGATGTTGAAGAACATGTGGTCCAAAGGACTAGGATTGTCAACACTAGCAAACATTTGCCAAATACAAGCTTACCTCTAATCCACCTTACTTAACAATGCCTCATTACCCAATGCCTATATATACCGTATATCCACAAAACTCACAAGAATATCTTACCAATCCAAATGCTTGGCTAGCTGCAACTTTATGCCAACCACCTTTTAGCACTATGCCTGCTGTGGGAAGTCAATCAAATCAAGTGATAGTGCGCCTACAAGAATTTCCTAGAAAAGAAGTTGAGACAACTGATTCACATAGCATGGAGAGACAAATCCGCAATTTACACAAGGTCATTAGAGATGAGTTGCGCTCTAGGAACATTCAGAGTTTATGTTATGAAGACTGATGCATTCACCCGGACATTGAGCTTACACATGGGTATAAGATACCGAAATTCAACACTTTCAATGGAAAGCAAAACCCCTACGCTCATTTGAAAGATTATTGCAGCAGATTGATTGGAATTGGCAAGAATGAAGCTTTGCGGATGAGATTGTTCATTCAAAGTTTATCAGGAATAGCACTTGTATGGTATACCAAACAAGATTTTGCCAAATGGCACACATGGGAGGATATGGCTCATTACTTTGTGGAACAATACAAGTTCAATATAGTAGGAGATCCCGATGTGTTTGATATGCGCAGCATTAAGAGGCTGTCTCATGAGTCTTTTGCAGAATATGCTATGAGGTGGAGGTTAGAGGCTTCTAAGATGCATCCTCCCTTGCCTGAGGATAAGCTAATAGCAGCTTTCATTGACATGCAAGAAGGCATATACTCTGCCAAAATGGTCGTCAATAATGCAAGCAACTTCTCTGAATTGATCCAACTGGGAAAAATGATAGAAGAAGGCATAGCAACAGGAAAAATCCTTTCTGGTTTATTTGGGCACGCCACTCAATCAGAAAAACCCTCAAATTTTCAAGGCTCTCAAAGTAAGTTTCAACATTCATATTCCGATTAACTGGCATCGAAGAAGAGGAAGTCGAATACATTCACTCCTCTAGAAGAGTCTGTGACGAGCATATTTGTAAAATTTCAAGCTGAAGGACTTTTGCAACCAAGGAAAGGAACAATTCCTAAGTACTTGCCTCACCACTTTGATCCGTTAAAGCATTGTGCTTATCATTCAAATATCCAAGGTCATGATACTGAAGAATACAGTGGCTTGAGATACAAAATTCAAAGCTTGGTTGATAATGGCAAAATAATAGTGCAAGAAGATCCATTCAGTGGTAATTGCAACATTCCTCCCGCAGGCACAATTTTTTTTAAAGGCGAGGCATCGGCCCCAAGATATTCAAAGAAGAATCGGTTTGCAAGCTAAGAAGACTGAAAAGACCGCATTTTTGCAGCTTGAAATGGCATTTCATTGCCCAACTATCTTATGTTTTTACTACTCTGTCGCAGTTTTATTCATCCTAGTTGTAATGAACAATGTTATGTTTTGCTACCCTTATTGGGTTTAGTCCCAAAATCAATGAAATTTCATTTGTCCCAAATAACCCAAGCCAAAGCAGTTTTAGATGGTTTCTCTTGTGCAAAAGGGAGAGTTTCAAGAATGTCAGATTTTCGCAGCAACAACACATTTGATTTCCATGCAAGCAAAATGCAGAGCTGAAGCCAAATTAGGTGTTCAAACAAGCCAACTGTTATTTGATCAAAAACTAACAATTGTTCTTTGATTAAACAGGGGCAAATTTTGCATTTACCGCAAAGTTCAGCATCAAGGTGGAAGGAGCAATGCAAAGTGTCGCGACTTCCCAGAAATTTTATAGTACTTACAATTTTTCTTTGAATGCAAAAATCTCAAGCAGCAAAACGAGAAGAACTCGCAACTATTAGTTCCTTGAAGAATGTTTGCCTTATCGCATACGCAGAACAACTCTATTTCTCTCTTTGTAATTTTAGCTTTTGCTCGATTATCGCATCACCAGCACAAGCCAGACGATTTCAGATTTTGCAAGATACAGGGTTTATCTACCCACAAATAGGATATTTCGGGTCCTTCCATCCACAAATAGGATATTCGGGTCTTCTACCCACAAATAGGATATTTTGGGTTCTTCCACCCACAAATAGGATATTCGGGTCATTCAACCCACGAACAGGATATTAGGGTTCTTCCACCCACAAATAGGATATTTCGGGTCCTTCCACCCACAAATAGGATATTTCGGGTCTTTCCACCCACAAAAAGGATATCTTTTGGTCCTTCCACCCACAAATAGGATATCTTGGGTCCTTCCATCCATAAATAGGATATTAGGGTTTATCCACCCACAAATAGGATATTTTGGGTCCTTCCACCCACAAATAGGATATTTCGGGTTTCTCTACCCACAAATAGGATATCTCGGGTCCTTCCACCCACAAATAGGATATGCAGGTTTCTTCCAAGTAGATGATAGCGATAGACAAGTCGACTTGAGGCACCACTTTCGGAGTGTCTCGCGATGTCGGTTGTCTTGCAATATTGGCATAATATATTTGAATTAGATGATAGTGATAGACAAGTCAACTATGAGACACCATGAGCGGTGTGTCTCGCCGGTTGGTTGTCCTGCAAAAGCTTTATATTTCGCACTTGTTTAGATTAGAATTGACAAGTCAACTGTGAGACACCATGTACAGTGTGTCTCGCCGGTTGGTTGTCCTGCAAAAGCATTATATTATGTACTTGTTTGAATCATGAAATAGACAAGTAAACTATGAGGCACCATGTGCGATGTGTCTCACCCGTTGATTGTCCTGCAAAAGCACTATGTTTATATTTGCACATATTAAGATTTGGCAAGGCAGCTTGAGGCATTATGTCTCGTCAGTCGACCTATTTCGTTTATATTCTGCAATTCATTCCGACTTTACTTATTGTCTTATTTTACTGTTTCAGAATAATGATCAGCCTAGAGGTTCTCCGGGCAGAGCGCCTCATCAGTTGATTGAAGGAAGAACTTGTTGACGACATCACAACCAGCATTTACGATTCTATATTATCCCTTTATTCTATTTTCTTATCCCAATTGACAAAGTTTATTAGCAGTTGTTCGCTTACCGTTTGTTAAGTCTTTACAGAATTTTAGCAGCACTGCAGCTGCATTTTGAGCATAACGTGGAACTTTTTCTTAGCAGTGAACTGGGGAATCGTTGATATGAGCTAGACTCGTCAACGAAGATCTGAAGAATCGCACTCGAACAAGCAAATTCTATCCTAATCTTTTGTTTCAGATTAGGACGTAAGTTTGAATTCTTTCCTATTCGTGTGTCTTTTTCTGTCAATCGTGCGAGTCTTCGTGTCTAAGTGTCGTCGAACTACATATGGCCTGATTCTCTTTCAGCCCGAGATATGTAGGAAACTCGAAAACCGGAGTTCGGCCATGTTCATAAGCCTTGCACTTTGGTCCGTGGAATCGAAGTCCTTGGCTTTATCGTGATAAAATTGGTTTCCCGTCAACTTCTTTACCCTGAAAACTCTTTCATCCTTTTCGGGTAAAGAGGGGCAGCTGTTGACACCCAATTTTGTCCAGGATGGGTTAATTAAAGTCTAATTATTCTAAATTAAAATTAATGTTGAAAATTCAAAACTAATTAATTTAAATTCAAAGAAAAAAGGCTAAAATTATAAGGCATAGCCTAATTTATATCCTACCCGTGCAACCCCCTCAATTTCCCAATTTAATCCTAAAATAAGGCTAATTTCGTTCTTAAACCTAAAATCTAGCCTATCCATACAATTCCTCTATTCAGTAATTAAATCATAAATGGGGGGGGGGGGGGGGGGGGGGGCTAAAATCGTTCCTCATCCTCGAAATTGGCCTATCTCTGCAAATAATGCATATATCTATACAATGCACACCTATCAGCCTCTTAACCCGACCCTATTTCCCCTTTAACGGAAACCCTAATCCAATTAACCCACGCCGCCACCCTCTAATTTCGCCTCTTTTGAAAGCCTAACCCATAATCAGCCAAAATCATGGTGTCACAGTGGTCCCGCGACCCTATCCCCAAACGGCGTCATCTTTATGCCACTCTCTCCTCTTTCTTTCAGCAAATCAGGAAGCAATCATACCCTTTTCCTTTTTTGCTGGACGAATTAGAAGCGAGTGGTACAATTTTTCAATCAGGCGCGTCTATTTCAGAAAGTCGATCATTTTCTACCGTCGATTCAACTAGGTAACTTTTGTTTCACCTTTTTACTCATTCTTTTTCACTGTTTTCAGCTTTAGATTCAGCATATATGTAGGATTTATCCCTCATCGAAATCCAAGAGCTTTTTGCACTCTTCAGACCCCTATAAATACTCCCTCTTCTTCACTGTTTTGGGCAGCAGAAAGTATTGGAAGAAATGGGGATTTTCATTTATTGAAGGACCCCTAAGTTTCCTTAGTTATTTTTAGTATAAAACTTGTTCTTGAGGTTTGATTCAAGTCCCGTCGCTTGTTTGTTTGAGTGGTTGATATTCTTCAGATCCCTCGCCCCTTTTCGCTGCTCCGCAAAAGGTAATATCCTTACCTTAACTCATTTGCTGCTTTGAATATGGTTTGTTTGTTGTTATTGATTAATGTAGATGTATTCTTGAGTAGTTAAAACTTTTAGTGTTAATATATGAGTTTTAGACATTATTTAAAGACTCAATAATTACTGAGGATAACGGGATTGACTGTTTTTTCTAGGACTAAGGATTCAAGTTAAAGCCATTCTTTCTAAGAAGTATATAAATCTGGATGCTATGACTTGAGATGATGAGGTTTGCTTGGTTTAAGTATCCCAAGATAGAGGGTTCTTATAAGTTCTTTGCCAGAAATAGTTAAATTAATAAGATTCAGGTTATGTTTAAGTTCTGTCTTGAGTCTTAAACTACTGCATCTACGCGTGTTAACATGTATAAGCTGGTCTTAATATGACCTTTAAAGAAGGGCTTGTTCATTCTCTTTAATTGTTTGAACAGGTTTTGCTTAAAAATTGAGAACGAAACCTGAAAGATGCAGCCTATTTTGCTAAGGGGTAATTCCTGGTTATATTTATTGGAGTAGTAGTAGTAGTTTGCTGTTTCCTGGTTTCTTTTCTGTGAGCTTGATGGAGTGTAAAAGGTGAGAGAGTGAAGGTGGAGTATGCAGGGAGTTCAAGAGAGGGGCTGTTTGGAGGATATCTGGTGTTTGCATAAATTAGAGGAGATTATAGCTGTTTGCGGTTTTGTAGAAGCAGCGTAGTTGGATCTGTGTAAGAGTGTAGCAGGTGTTAGGATTTGTGGTTTGTAGAGGTTTAAGAGGGAGTGTTCTCTGCTGCAGCTTGTGAGAGGAGTTCAGGGATTAGTATCTATTTCTGTGTGTATAGCATCAGTTTGTGTGTTGCAGGTCTGGTAAGTATTTGCAGGGTCTAGGAGCAGGGGTCTGTGAGGTTGTTTTAAAGGATACAGGTTGGTCTGTGAGAGGATGCTATGTTCAAGTTTGTCTCTGATGGGGTTCTGCTATTGTCTATTTGTTTTTTTAAGTATTGTCTATGTGTGTGAGGGATGCATGGGTGTGTAGTGTTCCTGTAAGGCTTAGGGTGGTGGCAATAGGGCAGTTTTGGTAGTGTAAGTTATGAGGAAGAGAGTTTCCTTAGTGTGCATGGAGAGTTAAGAAAATTGTTTTTGCAGATTAGTATGTAGAAGATTAATAAGTACTACAAATGGTTTCTTGTTAGTTATCGAGAGTGATGATTCTTTTCAATTAGATAATAATTCTCAAAATCAGTTTCTTGGCTAAAATGGTATGTGCGTTACATTTGACGTTTTAAAAGTTCTTATTTCCATCTTCCTTATAAAAGTTTGGTCTGCTGTTACTAGTTATCTTATTGCTTAATTCATCTGGCTTTGTCTTAGTATCAATTTAGATATTTAATCTGGCCAATGGAAGTTAAAGGCATCGGTTTTTTTAAAAAAAAAAAGCCAGTCCAAAAAATTCTTGTCAAATTCGAATGTTGTAGGCGCTGATTCAGTTCGAATTAGTGAAGATTGAATATAATTTGGTTTGTCTTCTTTCAAAGGAGTGAAAGTATTGGTGGAAGTTTCGGCTAAGTTCGTTGCATTTTCCATTTCTTCTTGGCATGTATAAAACTTTGAATAGTGGTTACGGAAAGCAACATTGTTAGCCTTTTTGGCTATATGCCAAAATTAATTATTTTGTCACATTTGGTCTTTGATGAAATCATCTGAAATTTTAACTTGCTGCTCCTTTACATAAAATTGCTTGCCGATTTTCTCAGTTTCTTTACCATGCCCACTAATCTTTATCTGTGGTATCTTGGCATGAAATTTGCTTGGGATGAGTTTTTGGCTAAACTCAAATTGGGATGGCTTACGTGGGCTTGGAGTCTCATTGGAGTCGAGTCCGGGCTCAAGCATTCAAGGAATGAAGACTATAGAAGTTTTAAATAAAATGCTTTGTTGAGTTGTATGATGTTTTAGGCTCATGGGCACAAATGTATAAAATTAAATAAATTCAAGGCTCCCGCGAGTTTGTCAAAATTTTCCGGGTTCTTCTAAATCCTTCTCTCCCCTCTATCCCTTAGAAATTGCATGTCTATAGGAATTCCCCTATAATTAATTGTTATAGAATAATTTTCTATTTATGAATGAATGAATGTTTATTTATTTATTGAGTTATCTTGTGAATAGTTTATTTCTTTTGAATTTCCATCTTATTTTAGGAATTTTGAATCTTTTAGTTAAATAGTGCGTACAATAAAATTTGAAAATAATAAAAGTAGTAATTTTGTTTCAAATTTCTTAAATCGCAGCTTCAATAGAAATTTTCTTCATTGATTCCCTATTTCTCGGCAATTTATACTTTTTATCACATTTAAATTCATCTTCCTTTAGAGCATAACTTATAATAGTTTTGTATTATAGTATTAAATTTAAGATTTTTAATTAAATATTAAAAGTTAGAAATTCGTAACCTATTTTGTGAAAACCGAAGGATTAACCACATTTTGTGGATTTTCGAAAGTGCTTTCAAATCTTCTTTCGAAAATAATTGAACCTCTTACTTAGAATCTCTGAAAAATAGACTATTTTCTTTAAAACGGAGGAATTGCACGCATTATTTAATTAATTGGTTCCTAATTTTCCTAAATTACGTGGCGACTCCAAAAGAAGCCCATTGGAGTCCCATTTATTTGAAATATACCCGAAACCTATCTTTTCTTAAGAAAGGGTAATTTTTGGGGTTAAACAACGTAGTCACAATTATGGAGCATTGTACTAGATGCTCAGGACAATCCTTTTGATGTTCCTATTGTGCTAGTCAGAGTTACGGAACATAATTTTGGTTGCCCGAATAATCTTACAACATGTTCAGTAAATGCTATTCATAATGTTGGAACATTTTTGTAGATGGTCGAAACTGATGTATAGATGTTTCACATCGGTATGCTTGTATTCTTAAACATCCTTTGGTATGCTCGAATCTGTTTTTCTATGTTCCAGTATCCTTTGCTACCTGGACCACATTTGATGAATGTTTATCCTATCTTGCAGATATCGTTAAAGTAATGGGGGACAACATACTACTAGGAGTTGATTTTCTCGGTGGATGGGTTGAGCACTCGAAATGCTATGCTTGGATTCCTAAGGTGAAAGAGACAAGACCTATCCTTGTGAGTAGGAATGTTACATATGATGAACTTGTCAATAAAATCATACGCAGTTGGGGGGTAAGTGATGGTCCTAGGGATCTTTGCATTTCATATATGCTGAGTGTTGCCGCAAAGAAAAAGACTGCTCCATCTAAAATTAGGACTGATGATGATGTTCAGCTTTATATCGCTAATGTAGACTCAGCTGGGGCTAGGCCAACACTAAGGGTTAGTATGATTCCAAGGCCTGAAGGAATTTCAAGTTCAAATGAACAAGATATGCATGTTGAGATGGATGAAGATGAGTTAAAACAAGGTGGAGAGGCAGACGAAGAAGGTGAAAAAGGTGGAGAAGTAGGATGAAGATGAATTAAAACAAGGTGGAGAGGTAGACGAAGAAGGTGAAGAAGGTGGAGAAGTAGTTGGTAATCCTTCAGCAAGAGTACCATCACAGAGCAACCGCAATGATTTTTTTTGACAAGACGGCACAGGTTTTGTAAAGGGTATGACTCTCAAGAACAAGCGAGAATTAGTAGTGAAGTTGAGGCTTGCTGCAGTGAGGAAGCCTTTTTCTTTCAAAGCTGTGAAGAATACAAAAAAGTTGTTTTGTGCCCAATGTGTTGATGCAAATTGCAAGTGGTTGCTTCGAGCATTGAGGTATCATAGTAGTGATACATTTTATATTACAATCTACAATGGCGAGCACACGTGCGGTTTGCAGCACCTGCAAAGCCACCATACACATGCCACAGCTGATGTTGTTGGTGAATACATGAAAGATAGGTACATTGAGGGGAAAGGAATAACACCAAAAGACATCAGAGTTGCATTTAACAGAGAATTGGGATGCAACATTAGTTATTGGAAAAGTTTGAAGGGATGTGAGATTGCAAAGGCAATAGCAAGAGGGACACATGAACACAGTTATGAAATTTTGGAGGCATACAGTTATATGGTAAGGTCCCAAAATATTAGAAGCAAGACAGCTTTGAAGCTTGATAGTTTTGGGAGGTTTAAGTATTTTTTATAACTTACGGATCTTGGATTAGGGGTTTTCTGTATATGAGGAAAATCCTTGCTATTGATGGACTCATTTGTCAGGAAAGTACGGCGGGGTGTTGTTGTCTGTCGTTGCCCAGGATGTAGAGAAGCACATATTCCCTGTTGCAGTCTGCGTTGTGGACAAAGAATGTGATGCTTCTTATGATTTTTTTTTCGAACAATTGGTTGACATAGCCCAGTACAATGATGAGTTGAGCGTCATTTCAGACAGGCATAAAAGCATAGCAAAATAAGTTGCCAAGTGGTTTCCCCAAGCTCACTACGGAGTTTGCATAAGGCACCTTGCTGAAAATATTCGTACAAAGTTTCAGTTTGGAGACCACCTGGGGTCCTATTACTTGGCAGCAGATGCATATCGTGTGGAGGATTTCAGAACGCACTTTAAGCAAATCGAAGACAACGATCCAAAGGTTTTCAGATATCTTCAAGATGACGTGGGGTTCCATAAATGGAGCAGATGCTTTTTCCCTGGGCACAGGAACACGACTATGAACATTCATACCAAATGTTCTGAACCTTGCATTGGAATGTTCTATGTTTACATGGCAATTTAGCCGAGAACATTCTAATTGACGTTCAAAATAGTACCAATGATGTGTATAGCGTAATTATTGCTGTTCAGATCGCATGCTTAATGTTCGCACTTGAATTAGATGTATTTAGCATTAAGGTCTTTGTTTGTTTGTTAAAATTTCAGATTTGCAGTGATGATCTCGAACATTGCTGAGTCCACAAATGCAATGCTGAGGGATGAAAGAGAATATCCTATTGTTGCCCTATTAAATCATATCAATCGGACTTTTGGTGAAAAATTCCATGTGAGAGCTACAGAGTTCCTCGAGGTTTCAACCATACGTGTCCTTTCAATTGAAGGAAAAATAAGATTCAACCTGGAGGAAGGGGGCAAGCTCGTAATTAGTCGAGAAGGTACGTATGGTTTCACCATCATCAGTCCAGGCCAGGGAGCAGAAGTCGATTTACTCAACAGAACTTGTACGTGTAGAGAGTATCAAATTGACTTAATACCCTGTAAACATGCTATGGCAGCTATCAGAATGCTGCGTCCAGACGACTATGGAGCGTGCGTCTATGACTTCACTTCTGCATATTACAAGTTAGAGTCATATATATATGATTGCATATGCAGAACCGATCAATGTTGTTCCCCCGGAAGAATTTTGGAATGTTCCTCCTGAGCTGCTTGAGAGACGAATATTGCCACCTTTCATCGACGTGGGTAAGGGTAGATGAAGGAAAAACGGATACCATCAGTTGGTGAAGTATTTTCAAGTAGGAGAAACAAATGTAGCATCTGCAAAAGGTCAGGCCACAAAATAACTACTTGCCCAAAACGAGTGGATAGTGGACCATCCTCCCAAACTCAAAGTGTTGCTTTTTGAATTTTAATCTTGAATAATTTAAATATTTTTTATATTTATATATTTGAACGTTTAACTTAATGTTTCGAGCATTTATCAATGGCGTTCCAAAAGCCTATTATTTTTGTAGTATATAATTTAAATTGATCATCATACAGATGTTCTAATACTGCAAACGGGACGTTCAGTGTAATGCAAAATAATATTCATAAATATTCAAAACATGCATAAATTGTACTGAAAACATGCATAACTATTCTACAATATGCTGTTAAAATAATGGTCATTCATTAAAATTAATATAAAAAATAATATATATATATATATATATATATATATATATATATATATATTACATTTCAGGGGCAGCGGGTGGTGGTGGGGAACTATGGGGTAATGTAGTCGTCTAGGTTCTTGCCATACACCTCCAAAAGAACGCAACGCGCAGAACCCTAGCTATTCTGCGGATGTCAGTTAATTGACGCCTGCATGCTTCACGGAGGCGATCTCTTATCTCGTCAATATCACCCTGCAGATCCTTAGTCTTGTAGTGTGGTTTGCGCGCCATGTTGATTTAGAGTTCTATGAGATTAAAACCTAAGAAATGTTTAACCTATTCATAGAGGGAGTCTTGTTCCCAATAGTCATGCTGATTCAAGCGAAGGGTTGCCTTGTGCAATTAAAAGGTGTGAAAGCATCCCTCAAAACCTGCATATGGAACGAGGCATTAGTTAATCCAGATTCATCATCTAGAGAGTAGTGAACGTCTTTTCAATGTTCATAGCACGTCTTTTGGTATTTTTTATGTTAAATTCATCTATAAATACATACATTTTCTTGTTCCGCCATACACAGAATTATCCTCCTACTTGAATTATCAAAATTTCTTCATAGACAACAAACACAAATGGAAAATAACCAAAACGAAGTTGTCGCTAATGGCCACTATGCCCCAGCGCAACCTGACCATAACGAATATTATGGAAACATCGCCTGGGATATTGCCGTTATACAAACTGACATCACTGCAATCAACCATGCTGTGGACCGCTTATCTGCTGATGTACGGAGTATAAGGAAATTGTCAATTCAGCGCACGGAGCGTATTGAAAGAATGCTTTTGGGACTCCTTCTCCAACAAGGGATGAATCCGGAGCAGTTTGATACGCCTCCAAATTCTCCCAATGCTGACAACTAGTACTTTTGTTTAAGCATTATATCTAGTACTTTTGTCTAAACATTATATCTAGTACTTTTGTCTAAGCATTATGTCAAGTACTTTTGTATATGTATTTTGTTTCCTTAAGTATGAATGAAAATTATCAGATTATGTGTTAAGTTGATCATACTTCCACTACATATTATTAGTGAAACGCCTAATTTCTTTTAACAAAATACGACTAAACTTCATCAGCAACTTGAAACATCCTAACACACGTTCCGAGCACCGTATGAAGATGTTTGACATCGTTATTAACGTAAACATGCTAGCATATATTTTAACAAAAACCATCTAAAATGCATCAGCAACTTGAAACATCCTAACAAAAGTTCAGAGCACTGTATGAAGATGTTTGACATAGCAGAAGGAGTATGGCCTTAAAATCGTTATTAACATAAACATGCAAAAGCTTCACTATTTGTACAACAACACAGCAGTATTTGACGAAAATATCAACAAAAATAGAGATTTTCACGAGAATTTCAGTCTAGAACCAAAAAGAAGGCGTAAAAAACCCTAGCTTTATCGAAATAGCAAAATAGCAAAAAAATAAACTCCGATTCACTTGAGAAACATCAATATAGTACAAAATTTACCTTTATATGTTACCGGACGGCCGGCGTCGAAATAGAAGACTCGAGAAGAAGACTTGAGAAGTGTATAAGAGAAGAAAGGGGCGGGTGTTCGATGTTTGAAATGATGGAATTGATAAGACTGATCAGCCGCATTTTTAATTAAAACTTAACTTTTGGGGTTGTCATTATTAAGGCCCCACCTTTTTTTGTTCCGACTTCCACGCACGTCCCTTTTTGTATAAAATAGAGCAGAGGGGTACATTTCTTTTTGAGATATTAGAACGTGCTTTTGAACGTGCCAAACATAGTTATCTATTAAGTAGTTCGTTCAAAATGAAACGCGTTTCCTCAAAAATAAAAGGTACTTTTTTGAAAGTTAGAACATAACAAAGGATGTGTGAACCCTAACCCTAACCCTGAACCCCAAACCCTAAGCCCAAACCCCAAACAGCAAAAATTTCGAACATTTTAAGAACATCCAATCTCCTGTTCTGAACCAGCTTCGAAAGGTTCCCGAATGTCGTTAGCCTGTTCTGGATCTCCATACTGATGTTCTTTCTGTCTCGTTAAGGATTAGTTGAGAAATACTAATATAAGGATCATTTGACATGCATAAACAATGACTTAGTAGTTTATTAAGATTCCAAAACATGCTATGTGTAAGTAAACCAAAATATATATTGTTAATTTTACCAAAATGTAATTATTAAGTAATTTGGATAAGGAGTTTAGGGTTGATTCTAGTTCAATTAACAATTTTAATCATTAAGAAGTGTATTCTAACGAATTGTAGCATAGATTGGACGTTATATCCACTAGATAGACATATTACTAATCGATTTGAACAAATATACAATTTTATTCACAAATTACATACATTCTTCGCGTATCTACCACAACTAAGACTTCAAATCATACAAGTATTGATTGTGATACATCATTTATGTGTATTTAAAGTGACTACTGAATAGTATGTCTATCGAAAGTATTTACTCATAAAATTTCTATTAGAGTGAATACTCATTTATATCTATTGAAAGCGATTACTTAGTTATATCTAATGAAAGCAATTACTAAGTTATTGAGGATTTCATTATATTTTGTTTTAACTAAGTGGATAATCTATACAATGATGATTTAACCTTAAATATAAAGCCTTATTAATCTAGTCATGTTATATAGTTTCTTTTTACAATCATATTAAAGATTAGAACACTACATATTAAATTAGGCACCTATTATGAACTGAACATACAAACCCATGCGTGACGTTAATTAGATGTTTTTTGCATTAAAATTAGGAAATTTATGTTTATTCAAAGAGATTACTCAATAGTATGTGTATTTAAAGTGACTACTCAATAGTATGTCTAATGAAAGGGTTTACTCATAAAATTTCTGTTAGAGTGAATACTCATTTATATCTATTGAAAGAGATTACTTAGTTATATCTAATGAAATCAATTACTAAGTTATTGAGGATTTCATTATATGTTGTTTTAACTAAGTGGATAATCTATATAATGATGATTTAACCTTAAATATAAAGCCTTGTTTTAACTAAGTGGATAATCTATATAATGATGATTTAACCTTAAATATAAAGCCTTATTAATCTAGTCATGTTATATAGTTTCTTTTTACAATCATATTAAAGATTAGAACACTACATATTAAATTAGACACCTATTATGAACTGAACATACAAACCCACGTTCGTGACGTAAATTAGATGTTTTTTGCATTAATATTAGGAAATTAATAAAGTGATTACTCAATAGAGATATTAGAACAATATCTTGTACGTGCCAAACATGGTTTTCTAATACTAAAATACGTGGAGCAACCCGTTTTAAATACATGGAGCGACCTGCTCCACAACTTACATTAATTCAACCCGTTCTATTAACCCGCTCCGAACAGAATTATTACCTTAAAACACGTGGACTAACCACAACCATTCAATTAATTAGGTCTTTTTACCCTATTATTTAAATATAAGTTAGGTCTCAAGTTAGCTCTTCTAACCCCTCTACCTCTTCTTCTTTTTAACTAAACCAGCAAAGTACCAGACCATGTCTCAAGGATCAACTTGTTCTCGCAGCTCCTCTCAACATCGTTGATGTTGGTGTGGCTTACCTACGATTCAATTCACGGCGGGCACACAGTCGAATGCTGGACGAAAATTTTGCAAGTGTCCCCGCAAGGGTATTAGCAATTGTAGATTTTGGGAATGGTGTGATGAGGAGTTTCCCCAGCCTACTACATTGGTTATAAATAAGTTGCAAATTTTACTGGATGAAGTTTGTAAAGAAAGGGCCAATTTAGTGAAGGAAGTGGACAAATTAGGGGCTTGTAATACTACAAATTTATTGAAGATTAGTAAGTTAGAGGCTAAATTGCAATGGTGGAAGATGTATTTCTTATTCTCTTGGGAAGTTTTTTTTGGTTCCATAGTAGCTATGTTTATTTGAGACCAATTGTTTATATATTTGAACGTTTAACTTAATGTTTCGAGCATTTATCAATGGCGTTCCAAAAGTCTATTATTTTTGTCGTATATAATTCAAATTGATCATCATACGGTTGTTCTAATAATGCAAACGGGATGTTCAGTGTAATGCAAAATAATATTCATAAATATTCATAACATGCATAAATTGTACTGAAAATTGAAGGACAACACTTCAAAACACGACATTCAAAACAAACAAAAATTTTTTCTTAAATGACTAGACTTAAAAGGAGATTATTTATTCATTTCACATGTGTGCCACTGGAGGACGTGGTGGTGAAGGGTAGTTCTGGGGGTCAATCTTGAGTTCAGCTTGAATACCACGAAGCATACTCTTAATAAGATTCATATCCTCACGGAATTCATCGAATCTAGTCCTTAATCGCGTCACTTGATCCTCCATATTTCTTATATATACTGCCAACTGATCAACATCTGATGTCAAGGATGCAATATCTTCATGGACATGATCAATTTCAGTGAACCTACTATCATTTGGCACTCCACTATCATGTTCTGGTGCTCTTGGGTGCCTTACTCTGCGAAGCATTGTTTTTGTTTCGCCTTGTTGTTGTTGTTGTTGTTGTTGTCCCAGATGTTGTTGTGCAGATGTTTAGCATTTATAGAAGCCAGGCTTGGTGCCTTTTCAGTTGCATATGTGATGATTGGAAGAGGTGCCTATTCATATTGAATGGTTGGGGTTAGTACACGTGTTTTAATTGTGACCAGGAGGTGCCTAATCCTTGCCGGGAAAGTCAGAACATCTTCATGGCGATACGAATCATCGTATACTCAATCCATTAGTCTATTGTTTTTTGACGTTTATAATTCAAATTGTTCATCATACATATGTTCTATTATTAATGTTTGAAAATTATTTATACCGTTCCAGTAGTCTATTATTTTTTAAACTAATAATCATAATACACTTAACGGCTAGCCCCGTCAATTCAAATCTGAAGCAAACAACGAATGCGTCACTTCAAAAAATGAAAGAAAATACATAACGGCTAGTGTTGGCAAGTGGCTAAAATATACTTAAGTCGGTTACCTCTTTTTCTCCTATAAATACTCAATCAAACCATTCAAAAAACTCTATACAACAACCACTATAATCTTCAATATATATATATATATATATATATATATATATATATATATATATATATATATATATATATATATAAAAAACAAAATGATTCGCCAACCTTCCTTCTCAATAATTGCTACCACTGCAAGAACAGGAGCAACCAATACAAGAGCATCGACGTCAAGAGTAGCATCCACGACAAAAGGAGCAACCACGGGAAGAGGAGAAGCCAAGCAAAAAGAAGGAAGAACGGGAAGAGGATCAGCCAAGCAAAAAGAAGGAAGAACGAGAAAAGGATCAGCCAAGCAAAAAGAAGGAAGAACGGGAAGAGGACCAGCCAAGCAAAAAGAAGGATAAACGGGAAGAGGATCAGCCAAGCTAAGAGGAGGAAGAACAAGTCAAAACACTTCTGTAGAACAAGAAGAACATGCAAATGATATTTTGGAACAACTTCGGGCTGAAGTTTGGGGTTGGAAGTTCAAATTTGAGGAATTCTTCGAATACTACAATAGGGACGTCAAAAAGATGAACAAAGAAATAAAGAGGATAAAGACCATGCTCCAGATAGCAACCTTGAAATAAGAAGGGACTACATCGCGTTGAAGTGTAAACGCTTATTTTGGGTTTCTGACCAGGATGTTAATATGACTGTTTATTAAGTAATGTCTTAAATGCTAATATAATTAGCATACTTTTGTAAAGCGCTGAATCTTTGAACAATCAAGAATGTTTTTACCTGGTTCTTGATTATCAATTATAAACTTTAGTGTTCAGAACATCTGTTGTTGTTTCCCTATTTACTAGTTATTAAACATCAAATATCATTAAGTTAAAACTATTTGAACGTGCTACTTAATGTTCCGAAAATAACTAATGTTGTTCCAATAGTCTATTATTTTTAATGTTTTTAAGCCAATCTGATCATCATACAGATGTTCTAATAATGTAAACTCGATGTTCAGTGTAATGCAAAATAATATTCATCATTTGCCATATATATCATCAAAAAAAAAAGAAAAACAAAAACAAAAAGAAAGGGTAATCATCCATATATTACACCATCAAAAACAAAAACATAATTATCCAAATTTTACAACCCATACTAAGGGACTAATTTGCCATGAAATATATCCACAGCAAATTGAAGTAGACAGTCTTCTATCACATTGTCACACATCAAATCCATCGGGCTATTGGTCAACAAATGTTCGAGGAACATGATAGCATACGCTCCACATGCAGTGCCAGTCAAATTCCTTGGAAGGCCTTGGATGTGATCATACGGCCAACATTTCCATACTGAGGATTTCAGGAGGGAGGTGGTTGAATTACCCCGACTGCCGGATGTATATTGGGAACATGCACGTTACTGGCCCCATTATTAAATAAAAGCGGTCCTCATTATACACCCCAATGTTGCAGTCGTAGACATCGATCCTTGCCTCCTCTAAATGGAAGACACATGTAACATAATGCGTGCTTTCAGTGTTAAACACGATAAAGAGTCTTTTCACACCATCCCACTTCCTTCCACCCGGATATGGAGTCTTACCTCTGGCATAATCAAGGAATGTATCCTAAAACTTATATTCTGCAAGGTATTTGTCAAGGCTGACATCAAAACCCCTCGCTTCCTCTTCAGCCGCATTGTATCATATGCACAAGTTGGTCAAGAATGAAAGATCGAGGATAAGATCAGAGCTATCATAATACCGGGGGTAAGCCTTATGCCTCACACGCAGACACTAGGCTGCACATTCTCAGGTTCTCTCCTCCTAGAGCTTTCTACAACTTCAAACAAACCCCTACCACTAAAAAGGTGAAACGACCTCGGTCAGTCGTTTCAGAAGTTAGGACTCTGATTGGCGTGCCGATAATTTTAAAATATTCGTAATGTCCATTAGGACAGGTCTGTAAAATTTGAGCTAAATCAGACCTCGTTTGGTAGGCATCGGAAGAAGGTTTCAGTTTTTATTGTCGATAAATATTAAAAAGAGATTTTCGAACTCGGTTTTGGTGAATGAGCTCTGAAATCCGAAAGCGCCGTTAGATTCGTATGATTATTTATGACTTTTATGAACTTTCAAAAGTGAATTTTGATGTTGTTCGGCTAGTTCCCGCTAAAATGCCGAAAGTTAAATAATTTGACTTCTTTCCAATAAATTTGCATATTGAGTTTCGGGAGACCGATTTGAGATCCGCCTTCGCGAGTATGTTACATATATTTTTTATAACTATTATGCAAAAGTTGGAATTATTTCGAATATCGTAGGGTACTCTTTAAATTTTACCGTAGCAGCGAATTTTAAAGGAAAAAGAAAAAAAAAGGGAAAAGACAAAATAAAAGAAATAAGGCGGTGGGCTGCTCATATATGCTAAGTACGAAGAACAGTAAACAACATGAACAGAAACATGAACAAGAAACGAAACAGAGAAAATGAAATGACGCAGTGAGAAAAAAATGCCAGAAAATGCAAAAAGAGCCGGAGAAAAATAGTATTTTCACCCCGAAACATTCAGGTAATGATCTTAATATATTATTTGAGTTTATTACGTGTGTTTGAATATATTTTGACAATAAAAGTTGAGATATTAGACATCATTTTAATAAGTTCAATTAATAGTTTAAAGGGTCAAATGGACCCCGATAATAAAATTGATTATATATTCGTACTCAGTGAGTTATGAGCAACATATACATGTAATTTATTTAGGATTTGGTTAGGTGACCATAAACCCTGTACATAGGCCTGGCCTGTGTATTGCGTATGCGAATAGGGTATCAGGTTCCTACCTGGATTGCCCTAAGATGTGAGGAATGAAGCCTTTAGCCTAATTTGATATATTTTTCTGCTTATTGAATAGAGTAGGATCGTTTGGCAATGAAACCAAAGCACAAAGCGGTTATTGAGTGGATGTAACAACTTTGTAACAAGGTAAGTGTTTATATCCATTTTTTTGGAGGCACCTGGCCTCGTGGATTTTCTACCACGTGTTCCTAACGTGTGTAGCTGCCGATAGGCATACTCATTACGCCTTAGCTTTGAATTTATATTGTATATTATATGTTAAGCCCTGTTGTTGATTTTGCATTGAGCATGTGAGCATTGCACTCTGGTTTTGAACATTGCATATACTTCCCGGTAATCGATGAGAGTCCCGAGCCGGTGAAGGGTCATTATTGCATATATCACCTGGTAGACGATGAGAGTCCCGGGCCGGAGATAGGTATCAGGCATATGTGACTGCATGGCATCATATTGCATTCATACGCATTACGTTGCACATACTGAGGGTAGGAGGATTCCGCCCCAGGAGCAGGAGGATTCCGCTCCATTGCATCATATTAAGGGTAGGAGGATTCCGTCCCAGGAGCCGGAGGATTCCGCTCTATTGCATCATATTGAGGGTAGGAGGATTCCGCCCTAGGAGCAGGAGGATTCCGCTCCATTGCATCATATTGAGGGTAGGAGGATTCCGCCCTAGGAGCAGGAGGATTCCGCTCCATTCATTTGACACATGTGACTCTTCGCATCATATTTCATTTCATCTCATTTCATTCCATACCATTGTGTAGACTTGTGGTACATAACTACTGTTCTGCTTCTACGTGCATTGCTTATTTGTCTATATATTTCTGGCTCGTATTCTGGGTTGCGGGGATCGGGTTGCACGCCGCAACGGTATAAATATATGGATCGGTTTGCACGTCGCAGCGGTATAAACATATGGATCGGGTTGCACGCCGCGACAGTATAAATGAATGGATTGGGTTGCACGCCGCAACAAGATGAATATATGGATCGGGTTGCACGCCGCAACAGATGTATTTGATTGTTGATGTGTTCGGTTGATGCCGTTCCTGGTTGCTGATGAGTTTGTGATACCATACGTGTTTCTAGTTATTATCTGGCTTTGCCTTTTCATAATTTAAGTAAGAGGAATTTGGTTTATCTGTTTCTTTTCTCCCTGGCTAGCTATCCTATTCTTTGAGGTCGCTAGTGTGCCCCACTTATTGAGTCCTTTTGACTCACCCTTGTTTGTTGTTTGTTTCTTGTCTATCTATTTCGTTTCGGCAGGTTCGCTCTAGGATTCAGTTCGCCCCGTTGTGAAGGAGCGAAGACGACTTCAGCTGTCAGGGTGAGCCAGCTTTTATTCCGGATGGCCACCAGTTTATTGTTCATTATTTCAGTTGCATTTTGCTCCCTTCAGGAGGTATCAGTCTTCTTTTGTACTCTTAGATGTCTCTGGATAACCAGAAATCTAGTATGTTGGGCAGTCAGCTGTAATTTCTTTTGCACAGCTTAGCGATATCAGTATGTTTGTGTTTTTTTGAAAAGTCTTGTCCTTATTTATGAATTGTTATATTTATTTTCCTAATTTAATTGGTAAGGTTCGCCCGACGGGTCTAGGGAGGATGTTGGGTGCCCGTACGGCCTAACCGGATTTCGGGTCGTGTCAGTTGGTATTAGAGCCCAGTTTAGAGTCTATCCAGACTAAGACAATGTCTAGTAGAGTCTCGCTGATGGGTACGTAGACATCCGTACTTATCTACGAGAGGCTATGATGGCATTTAGGAAGTTTCACTTCCTTCTTTTCTGATCGTGCGTTGGTATAGGATGCAAAATTATTTTTGTTAATTCCTTCGTGGTAATTGTGAACCCTCGTGCGACAAATCAGCGAATGGTATGAGTTCAAGACGAAGTAGTCTAGCCTAGGGCTACCACTGACGAAGCCCCGAGAGTTTTTGATCATGCTGACGATCTAGTTACGGAGGTCCTAGCTGTACGAGCTCACGATGGGTAAGGGAGCAGGGCCTTGTGGTTCCCTTGGCTCTCTACGATGTTTTTACGAGAATCTTGGCGACGCAAATACCGTAAGAACCTATTATTCGCTAGGCAACTTATCAGGTTGCCGCGGATGGAGACGTTCGGTCTCAGGGAGCTCCTGTTCCAGTCCCTGATACTGCCCCAGTAATTTATGTTCTAGATGCAGCATGTGTTGTGTCTCTAGTTATTCTGGCTGGTTAGCTAGCCCGAGTAATGGCTTGGTCCGAGTATCTGAAAAGCTTCCATTATTTTACCCAATTGAACCTTCCGATATTCTTAAGCCATGCATCAGATAATCCTTGTGTAAATTTTTTAAAATAAAATGATGTCAGTGTATTCTTCAGGCTCTTGATTATATCCAGCGGTATGGTGTTGATCATTCTTTTTTTCCAATTTCAGGGTCCAGCTTTGAATTGGTGGACCGCTCTCTTATTAGCTAACTTGGATCGATTTTTCTTCTATATTCGTGGAAAAGTTCTTTTCGAGTAGCGAGCGATATGAAAAGTGCTGTCAGTTTGAGTGGATTGGAAAGGGTAGCCTGTCTGATAGCCTGTTGGTGTTTCAGAATATGAGATTGAATTCTATAGAATGGCTGAATATGCATTAGAACTAGTCCATGAGCCTTTCGAGAGATTCAAAGATTTATTTTATAACCTTTCTTTTTCCTTAAGATCCCAGATAGCTCAAGAGATTGAGGTTGGGACTTCATTTGGTGTCGTTGTTGATATTTCTCAAAGGTATTAGGCATACCATAAGTTAGAGGGGGAAGAGTTAGAGCGGGAGAGCAAGAGATCCCGTGGCCCTAGTGGGTAACCATGGTACCTCATTTGGAGGTAAGAGTTCTGATTATTTTTGGAGGTCACCTTCCAGGTTATCTCATCTTGTAGAGCGTGATTCTCAGAGTGCGCGGGTAGTTCATCAAGATTAGAATCAGCTTTCCCTTTGTAGCTTTTAACAATCTGTCCAGCTCCCATATTCAGCGAAAAGGTGTTATCATTGTCGTGAGTCTGATTATCCTTTGAGGAGTTTTCCCTTACTCCGACAGGTAGGCAGTCGTCTTTTCTCTCGTCATCAGGCTTCTGCGCAGTCGCAGGGGATTTCATATAGATCTCAATTAGCCAGAGAAATGCCACCATCCAGTAGAGTTTGAGAGTGTGTGACACGATCCGGAATCCGGTTAGGCCGTGCGGGCACCCGAGATACTCCCCTAGACCCGTCGGGCGAACCCTTACCAATTAAATCAGGAAAATAAATATAACAATTTACAAATAAGGACAAAACTTAAAATAAAAACACAGACATACTGATACCCCTAAGCTGTACAAAAGAAATTACAGCTGACTACCCAACATGCTAGGTTTAGGGCTATCCAGACCAGACATCTAAGAGTACAAAAGAATACAGATACCTCCTGAAGGGAGCAAAATGCAACTTAAATAATGAACAATAAACTGGTGGCCATCCAGAATAAATCTAGCTCACCCTGACAACTGAAGTCGTCTTCGCTCCTGAACAACGCGGCGAACTCAATCCTGGAGCGAACCTGCCGAAATGAAATAGATAGACAAGAAACAAACAACAAACGAGGGTGAGTCAAAAGGACTCAATAAGTGGGGCAGACTAGCCACCTCAAAGAATAGGATATTCTTAAGCCATGCATCAGATAATCCTTGTGTAAAATTTTTTAAATTAAATGATGTTAGTGTATTCTTCAGGCTCTTGATTATATCGAGCGGTATGGTGTTGATCATTCTTTTTTTTCCAATTTCAGGGTCCAGCTTTGAATTGGTGGACCGCTCTCTTATTAGCTAACTTAGATCGATTTTTCTTCTATATTCGTGGAAAAGTTCTTTTCGAGTAGCGAGCGATATGAAAAGTGCTGTCAGTTTGAGCGGATTGGACAGGGTAGCCTGTCGGATAGCTTGTTGGTGTTTCAGAATATGAGATTGAATTCTATAGAATGGCTGAATATGCATTAGAACTAGTCCATGAGCCTTTCGAGAGATTCAAAGATTTATTGATAACCTTTCTTTTTCCTAGAGATCCTAGATAGCTCAAGAGATTGAGGTTGGGACTTCATTTGATGTCGTTGTTGATATTGCTCAAAGGTATTAGGCATACCATAAGTTATAGGGGGAAGAGTTAGAGCGGGAGAGCAAGAGATCCCAAGGCCCTAATGGGTAACCATGGTACCTCATTTGGAGGTAAGAGTTCTGATTATTTTGGGAGGTCACCTTCCAGGTTAGCTCATCTTGTAAAGCGTGATTCTCAGAGTGCGCGGGTAGTTCATCAAGATTAGACTCAGCTTTCTCTTTGTAGCTTTCAACAATCTGTCCAGCTCCCATATACAGCGAAAAGGTGTTATCATTGTCGTGAGTCTGATTATCCTTTGAGGAGTTTTCCCTTACTCCGACAGGTAGGCAGTCGTCGTTTCTCTCGTCATCAGGCATCTGCGCAGTCGCAGGGGATTTCATATAGATCTCAATTAGCCAGAGAAATGCCACCATCCAGTAGAGGTTGAGAGTGCGGTGGCAGTGGTTCTTTAGAAAGTGATTGTTAGGGTAGTGGCTCAGGTCAGCTGCAGAGGCAGTTCTATGAACTGCTTGTCTGACGGAATGCTGAGATATCTGATATAGTAGATCCTGAGATTTCTTCCTCTCTTAAATGTGAGTAAGATTTGATTCTTTCGATCGATTTGGAAATGGTTTGTCTCATCATATTTCCATGGTTTTCTTGGATGTCATTTTTATTAAGAATCGGTTGCAGTAGAGGGGTGAGCTTCTTGTATGATTTATTTCTGGCATTTGTGAGACTTACTAGGCTTAAATGCGAGAGATTGGGAGTGAGTGCGGTATTTTCTGCTTGGCATCTTATTGTGCTACATTCTGTTATTACTTTAAGTCAGGTTACTTCTCTCATCGGAATTCAATGCTGTTAGGATTGTAATCGCCTAATTTTGGCACTAAAATTCATAAAATTGCTCAAAATAGTCGTATCGGATTCTTAGGACGTCTCGTCGAATTTTTCCTGGACTTCTAGTGTTTGTTCTAACTAAAATTGTCATTAATTGGGATGTGAAGCATGAAAATTGCCATAATTACTTGTTATGTGTTTAATTTTTGATTCTATAGTTTAATTGTGATGGTATTTTAAAGTATGCAGTTTAATTTTAGTTAGTTGTGTGTGTATCAACCATTTTAATGGCCATTTATGAAAGATAATAGCCCAAACATTTGGCCTGTCAGCCCAAGTCCCTTACCCGGCCCATGACTTACATATATAATGGAAAAAGCCTCATTTATATCTTCATCCCCCTCAAGTCCCATGTGACTGGGGAACCTATGGCGAAATTGTTCCAGCTCGCCGGAAATCGTCTCCCACCGCGACACCACCACGGTGCCGCCGCCGGCCACGACCTCCAGTTGCCAGAAAATTTAACAAAATACATTACTCTACTCCTTTTCAATCCCCCATTCCATTTCTCAACTTAGTTTCTTTAAAATCTAAGTCGTTTGGCGTAGATCGGGATTCAAAGTTTCTTTTAAACTCGACTCCGGCGACGTGAGTTTCTTTTCCGGTAAGTTTTTTTTTTGTTCCCTCCTCTTCTCCTTACTCCTCTCTACCTCTCCCCACACCCCATCTCAAAAAAACCCGTCCCCTTTTCCCCGTTTCCCTTCCTTTCCATTTTTTCTTTTTTTTTCCTTCTTTCTTTTTTTTTTTTTTGTTTTGTTTGTTTGTTATGGTGTGGTGACAATATTTTGGCGAGGCATTTGGTTGATTTGTTTGGAAGGACTAGGCTGCGGTGATGACTTTAGCTTGATCCGAGGGAACGAGGGTAGTGACGATGGTTTAGGAGCTGGTCTGATGCAAACATAATGATGCAGCGGTGGTGATGTGATGGCGAGACTGTTTTGGGATCTGTTTGGCGATGACAAGGGTGAGACAAGGGTGGTGTGAGTTTAATGAAGGCTTGTGGGGGAACTGCTTTCTTGCTTGTGTTCGATTTACAATGGTGACGCAGCGGCGTTAATCGGCAAGGCAGCGAGCAGTGGCTTGTGGCTGCGAAGCAGGGCTGTGTCGAAGCCGAACCAGCGAGGCGCAGCGAGCAATGGCAGTGACAACGGGTTAGACAGAAGTTGTTTCCTTTCCTTTGATTTTTAGTTTTAGTTTAGATGAAATAGTTGGAAATTCATGTTTAGTGTTAGTGTTAATATGAAATTGACAAATCATCTTGTATGCTCGTTTTATCAAATGAATTCAGGGCTTTAGCTTAATGAGTTGAGTTATGAGTAGATGTTGGTTAGTGTTGAATGTCAGTACATATGCTTGCTCATGTGTTGGCGAAGTAAGGATGTGGGATTGATTACATGAATCGCTTGGTTAGTGTTGAATGTCAGTACATATGCTTGCTCATCTTGTATACTATTTAGCCGTAGTATAACTTTGTTCGTGTGTAGCTTTAGGACTCTGTATATTCCTGAGGTTTTTTTAATATGAAGTTTGATTAGTAGTCATGTGAAATTTGCAGTAGCATGAATCTGTTGTTGATTAGTTCAAAAAAAATAAATTTTAGTTTCAAGGTCGTTTATTGAGTTTTGCTCAATGCCAACGCAAGTTTGTTTGGGTATGAAAATCCTTTGTTCCTAGTCAATTGTCCAGGAGCGAGCATGTGAGGAATCTGTAGTAATTTGTTGAGAAATGGCCTTTACTTGATGTTGCTCTCGCCTAAGTTGTCTGCGAGTTTAAGGAAATTGAGGCCGAGAGTTTGGTTCGTAGGTATGTATTTTGTTATTGTTGTGTTTGAGTATGTTTAGTGCGAGTGTTCTGGTGTTCTTGTCTAATTCATTAGCATGAAGTGTGCTTTGGTGGCTTATTGTGAGTTGTGGAGTTAGACTCCTTTCAGTTTAGTCTTTAAATTTGTTTGGAGTCTGTCCACTTAGTGAGTCATTTAGCTTAAGTTAGAAATCTGAAATTTGTTATTAAGTTATTGGGTTAAGTTTAAGGTCAAGTAAATTTCAGATTTTTGTGTCAAAAGAGGGGGAAAAAGGGTCAAAGAATGGTACATGAGAGGCAGTACATTTTAAGGCTTTTATGCCATAGTTTTGTTGTCTAGTATAAGTGGGAATGCATGCCAAAAGTAAGTCTTCAGTAGGGTAAAAATATTGGCACATGGGCTTGTCCTTTCACCCAATTTTTACCCCTCCTCTTCTATTTAATGAGGGTTTTACTCTCACTTTAAGAGGACATCTACACACAGACACATGAAAAAACACTTCACATGTGAAAACATTTTTTCTTCTTCACTCTTTGGAAGAAAAGCATATCTGAAAACTGAAGGAAGACACATCTGAAAAACACTAACAGATCTGAGAGAAAAAAAAAATGAAAAGGTTTTCCTTTGTATGAAAGGTAAAGAAGAAAATTTAGAAAGTTCTAAGTTTGAAGCTTTGAAGTTTAAAAAGAGAGGTTGTTCTTGTCACTGAGTTTGCTGGTTTGCCACTGGTTTTGCTGTAGCTTTTCCATTGCTGTTTGCTCGAGGGAAATCTACACTAGGTAATTTTCCTAAGCTTGCCTTTATATTGTATGTATTTTGTTCATGTTTAAAGTCTGAATAGTTGCAAGAATTGCTAGCCCAAAGAGTTGTTTGTTCTCTACTTTGCTTACACTTTATGGATCTGTATGTTTTTTCTTTGTCGATGTTTGAGCAACTATATGTTTAAAATAGACACTGCATGTTAAGTAAAGTTTAGATTATTTTGATGTCTTGGTTTCAAAATCAGTCACGTGTGAAGCAATGAGAATCGACCATGTAATTTGTTAAACCGAGCCAACTTGTTTAATATGGTTAAACTTAAAATAAAAGTAAAATAGGACATTCTGTGCAAACAGTGATTAAAATAGGACTTGAGGTGCAAAAATCTGTTGGAGTTGGATAAATCAAAACAACGAAATGATCTTTTCTGGGCCGTGACAAACCTTTTTGCAAATTTCATCCGTATTGCATTGTTTAATTTGGCCTTTAAGCTAAGAACACAAGTCATTAAGTTCGACTAAGCTGACGTTTCTTTTTCACAAATACTTTATCTTTTAACTTGCATAACAAATTTTGATTTTTTAAACTAGCATAACAAGTTTAAATATCAAATCAAGGGTAACAAAATAAAAGGCAAAGTACAAAAACTTTTATTTTAGATAAGTGCAACTCGGATAGGCAAGTTGATAGGCCGAGAAGACTAATTAATGTAATCAATAGCTCATGCGGAACTTATTAAGTTAGGAGATTTTGTTCGGCTGAAGTGCCTGCACAATTTAACTAATTTAAGTCGGAATATTTTGTTCGGGTGAAGTGCCTGCGCAATTATATCTCGATTTAAGTTTTCATTTGAGCAGATAATTAATAATAAATCAAGGCGTAAACAATCAAGGCAAAAATATAACAAAATAATTTCAAAGAGTCGAAATGGGTCAATAAAAGCAACTGTGCTTGGCACAGGACTCGAGGGTGCCTAACACCTTCCCGAGAGTCAACCGAGATCCTTACCCGGAACTCTGACGCAGACCATTTACGAGTCATAGGTGTTCTAGGTACACCATTTTGGTGACTTGGCACACCTTTAACTTGTCAAGTGGCGACTCTAAAAATCTCTTAAATATTAGTGTACCTATCAACACCGTCACAGCCTTTTAAAACTAAAATAATCTTTCTTTTTAAGTTAAAAAAGGGTCTTGACAGCTTGGCGACTCCGCTGGGGAGGAAAGTTAAAACTGAGAGTCTCAGGCTTTAAACTTTGTCGCTTTCGACTTTTGAATATTGTTTGTATATGTTGCCTTGAATGTTACTGCTTTGATATGTTTGAACTGTATATACACAACTGTCTTCTCTCGTACATCTCTGAGTCTTCTGGAACACTGCACACATGCACGCCAGTTTCGCTTCGGCGTCTGGAATTTCTGTCGTGTCACAGGACACAAAAAGTTAACCCTTCTTAGGAGGAGGTGCGTTGGGTTAGGACGTTAGACGTTGTAGACAGGTACCCCCGAGGCACTTCCAAATTGCCAGAAACTATAGTACATGAACCCATTGAGTCACCTAGAGTTGAACCTGTGCTTTTATCTAGGCCGATTTATTTGCATGTCATTAGACTTAGTGAGGTGCGGTACACCGGTATCGCACTTGTCTAGGCTGACTCCCTCGTGTCAGGATGGAGCCTGTGTCCCAAAAGACACATCATGGGCATATTATATGTTGCATTTGTTCTAGTCGAAGGGTTGTTATGCTGACCGATCACCTAGGGCCGAGAGTCAATTTTTGGTAAAAAAAAAAAAGGGAAATGATGGAAAACAGGTTTTAGCCCCGTGCCTCGAAACAATTTTTTTTTTTACGCCGTTATAATGGCGAAAATTTTCAATAATTTTTTGAGTCTCATTTGGTGTCCGGGTTTGGTCCCAAGTGTTAGAAAATAATGTGTCATAGTTTTGCGCCGTTGTAATGGCGAAATTTTGGGACTCTTTTGTGTTGAGTTTGTGTCCAAATCAAGTCCATATTTTGAAAGTAATTTATCGGGATTTTACGTCGTCATAATGGCTAATTTTAGAAACCAATTTTGTGTCTAATTTGTGTAATATTTTTGTGTCGTTATGTCGTCCTAATTGCCAGATTTTGTAAATACTCTAAGATTCTTTCTCGAATTAGATCAAAGAGTTTGTTTCAAAAAATAAAATAATTGTGTCCGTCTTTGTATTGTCATAATGTCCGATTTTGGAGTCACCTTTTGGATAAGAAAAAATAGTTTGTTTCATAATCCGTTCTTAAGTTCCGTTTCGAATCTGCGGTTGAGTCTTAATTTTTCATTAAAAAAAATTATTTTAGGGACCCGCTTTATTTTGTTTTATTTAAGGTCAAGTCAGGATACGGTTGGTGAATTGCAGTTACCTGAATGGTATTTGCGTCGATCCTCGTGGAATAAACTGACTCCGCTATAATGCCGAGTCTCATTATTTTCACCGTCCGGGTGTATCCGCCCAACGTGTCAGTTTGTATATATTTTTTGACTCGTGCATCATGTCAAGCATTTTATTTTGAGTTCGTCTCGTGTCGTTTGTCTAAATTACGTTTGTTGAGTCAGAAAAAATTGAAAAAAAAAATATAATGATAATTATCCAAGTTCGTCCTTGTGCTGATTACGTATCAGTTACAATTTTGTTTTAATTTTGATCAAGACACGTAAGCAATCTTTTGGGGATATGATCGGTACACTCGGCTTATGCCGTTAACCGTTTCGGGATGACGCATAACAACCTTAGGCAGCAATCTATGATTCTTTTTGTGCTAAACCGATTTGTTTGAATAGTTTGGAGTTAGAGATTTGGCACGGAATTCTGGCATCGACCTATCCGTACAGAACTAAGGGGACTTGTGATCATAGCCATGCCATCTGATGGAGAGAGATCCGAGACCGGTGCCCAGGAACTCTTGGCACTGGAAAATGAGAGATTGAGTGGGGAGGTTAATACTATGAAACAACTCATGGCCGACATGCATCACGCACTGACCACAGGACGGGCACCTCCTCCTATTCCAACTAACCTAGATGGGGTTGTTCCAACAGCGGTACAACGAGCACCGGGCACATCTATAGCAGTTGAGGATCCCACTTATCCTACTGGTCTTGCCCCTGTCCGTGGCGTACCAAATAAAACTGAAGTGCGTCCTCATGCACCACCTCCACCAGAAGGACAGTATGGCCTACCTCTCCCATAGGTTCCAACTTTTCGGGGCCCGGCTAGGCCTGCTATGGCCAGGTCCAACAGCGAACCGCATCTCCAGGCTGGGGATCATCATTATGATCAGCACCATGAACCCAATTTCCGACACAATGACTCATATGATCAGGGGTTCCATCGCGAGTCTCAAGTTGAGGTTGATCGATCAGGAAAGCTTGATGAGAGCGAGGTTCTGAGAAAGGTGAAGGGCCTAGAACAAGCAGTAAGGATCATTCAGGACTATGGAGATCATACCAACATTTCATTCAAAGATCTTTGCCCCTACCCCGAATTGCGATTGCAAGAGGGATTCACAGTGCCAAAGTTCGATCTATACACCGGGCAAGGAGATCCAAGAGTTCATATGAAGACCTACTGCAACAAAATGAGAGGGGTCAAGAAAGACAAGCTGTTGATAGCCTACTTTTCCAAAAGCTTGGGGTGTGCAGCTGCTGAATGGTTCATGAGGCAGGATGTAACTAAATGGTTGGCATTTGATGACATGGCACAGGCATTCTACGACCAGTACAAGTACCACATTGAAGTTTTGCCAGATCGATCCTCTTTGGATGCGATAAAAAAGAAGCCAAGTGAAAGCTTTAGGGAGTACGCCCTCAGATGGAGCGAGCAGGCCGCTCGAGTGAGCCCCGCAATACCGGACGACGACATGCTCCATTTGTTCATCGAGGCGCAAGATGAGGCGTTCTATGGTGCATTGATCGCCGCCTTTGGGAAACCGTTTAGTGAAGTCGTCAAGATGGGAGAAATGATTGAGAGGGGAGTCAAAGCTGGTAAGATTGTGAGCCAGACAACACTGAAAGCAACTACACAGGCTGTGCAGGCAGGAGCCTTTGGGAAGAAGAATCAAGATGATGTAGCCATGGTGGGTTCGGGTTCACAAAAGTGGAGCGGGAAAAGATATAATCAAACCCACTCATACCAAGCTCCAAAAATATACCCTCCACAACACTACTACACCCCACAAAATCCGCAGTATTCCGTCCCTCCACCCCAATACTCAATCCATAAAGTGCAACCATATGCTCCAATATCGTCTTATCCACAATGGCGCGCTCCAACCACACATCCTATATATCCCACTCACCAAACTCCACATAACCAATTCCAAGACCTTCCCTACCAACCAAGAGGTCCTCCAGGTTTTCGCCCAAAAGTTGAGTGTAAAAAGGCGCATCAAGCGAAAAAGAATGAGTTCACGCCAATTGGAGAATCTTATGCCGAACTTTTTCAGAAGTTACAAGCTTTGGACATACTGCAACCGATCAATGGAGGAATGTATCCTTAGGATAGGGTTGACGATTCTCGTCAATGTGCTTACCATTCAGGTGCACCGGGGCATGACACTGAGGATTGCCATTTTCTCAAGAAGGATATCCAACCATTGATCGATAATGGTCAGATTCGAGTTCAGGGTTCAGATGCACCAGGTATAAATAAGAACTCATTGTCTGTCTGTGATGATGTGCATATGGTGGGTATGGTGGGTGTAGAAGATTTGAGAGTTGAATCTGCAATGCCGATAATATCTGTTGGTGATGTGTCAGTTGGGGCTAACAAAATGCTAGTGACAATGAACTGTGTTCCTGAGATTGTGCTTGGGGTGGCAGACAGAGTAAGGGTTGAAGAAATGAAGAGGATGAACATGTCTCTCGAGAAACCAATTCCATATCTTACCTGATCATTCATCAGTCCCAAAGAAGTGAAGTCTACCCCAATAGAAGTTGGACAAAATGAGGAAAAGTAGAAGATCTTGCCAGATTCAGGGAATTTCTTTGGTATCAACATGGTACATTTTGGTGAAGGGCTCAATAATGCCTAACACAGGAAAACTATCCCTGACTTGCAATTGAGTGACTGTGAAATGTTGTAGCTTGTTTTGCTAATCTTTCAGTGTACTTGGTTATTTAAGGGTTGTAATCCAAGTGCATTATTTTTCTTATTTTGATGTTCAAACCCTTTTGTCTTTAATTCAATGAAAAGCTAGATCTTTTTCTCGTCTCGACATTATTTCTTTTATTTTCTTTCTTGGTCTTGTTTCTTTAGTATTATGATTTTTGGCCTTAATAACATGACATGCGTGTGGAACTTAAGTCTTGATCTAAACACACTCTCTGACATTGTGAGCTATCTGAGTAGTTAAGGATAAAAGAGGGAGTGAAATAAGTTGGGAACTAATCAGTAGTCATCCGATAAGGGAGATCGGTGAGAAGTTCAAAATCGTGCACGGTCGCTTCGACCGAATTTGAAATACCAGTTTTAAGAACCATCGTTGAAGCAGAAGTCGAGGGCACATGTGGATCAATCCAGGTCAATTCATTGAGTCATTATTTGTGCGAGGCATTCTCGGGTCGGGATGATGAACGGCTTTCGTTTCTTCTACCCAAACACTATGTCCTTTTGTAAGCCCTTTTTGAGCCTTGTTCTGTGTTTTCTTCGGCCTACCCTCCCTTGGAATCAATTTGATGTGATTAAAGAAAAGAAAAGAAAAAAAGACAGAATACAAAAACAAAATCTACCTCAGTGGTAGAGCTACGTCTAACCTGATTCCTCTCAAAAGGATACGTAGGCAACCATTCGGGTGCGGTCATAACAGGGGAAAGTTCATTTTTCCCCTATCCCTCGTTGACGCAAAAGCTTGCCTCCAAGTTTGCGGCCAATGTCAAAAAAAAAAATTAAATCCCCAATGTATGGCTAAACTGGGGCAGAAGTTTGTTTTTATTTAATTTTAATAAAATAAAATAAAAACAAACTTCTATTTTTTGTACCATCTATTCATATGTTTCATGAGATATCAGTCCCGAAATCGAGGAAGAAACTCAAAGCGCCCCAGTTTATCCTAAACTGGGGCAGAAGTTTAAGTTTATTTTTTAAAGAAAGGGAGAAAGTCAATTCCTTTTGCTTTCTTTGTGTTCATCTCGGGGGGAAAGTCTCAATATCCCTTATGTTGGCATATCAGAAAATTCAATAGATAATTCCTCGATTTTTCAATAATTGGGGCCTCAGTTAGTTGTTATTTTAAAAAGAAATGATTCCAAGGGTTGTAATATTTTACCAAGTCATTTCATGAGATGCTTTCATACCGCTCTTCAAAACAAAGAAAAAAAAAAGAACAAGAGAAAAGCAAAAAGATAATCCCCAATTTGCCTACACTGGGGAAAATAAGTTTGTTTTATTTTTAAAAGGCGGTGATTTCATAGATTGTGATATTCATCTGATCGTCTCATGAGATGTTTCTGAGCTTTTATGTTGAACCCCTTTCTTCATAGCCTAAACAAATCCAATGTTACAATCCAAATAAAGACCCTTCTAACCGATCATTGAGAATGTCAAGCCAAGTAGGGTATCAAGGGATAAGTTTCACGCTGTAAAGTCGCATTCTTATATGCCGACAAACGCATTTAGGAGCTGGGAGCACCAGGTCACTAAAGGAGAAATTATCCGGGAAATCAAGATAAAGGCCAAAATTGAAGAAAGAAAGGAAAAATGGGGTCGAGCAGCAAGGTAAAATCGGAGGTCGATTGGGAAAGAGCGAAAAAATGAAAGAAATGAAATGAAAAAAAAAAGAGAAAAAAAATGAAGTCTTGTCGGTGAAAACCTGAAAAGGCGCTGCAAGGCAATAGTGAGTTAAAAGAACAAAGAGAGAGGCTAGTTAGTGAAAACCCCGAGGGGCACTACTAGTCGACTGAGGGTCATGGAATTCGTCATCAAGTTCGGGTTAAGAAAGGTTGTCAAACTGGGAGTAAGGTCAGGGTTAGGCCGTGCGAATCAGATCAAGAGTTGATTCTAATTGCATGTCATGCTTTACTAAGGTTGTCGTTTCACTTCCAAATAAGTTTCTTCTATCTACCAGGGACATCTTTCGTTCGATGCCTCCTTTTGAGTTTTTTCACTTTCCTTTTCATTTGTTTCTTTCTCATTATTTTTGGGCATTCAGAAAGGTTTGCAAAACTTGTCTACAAGTTTCAGTTGTACCAGAAAATTCGAAAATGAGAGTCCAGCATCGAGATTGTACCATGAAGGTCACCGGGGAATGGTTTGTTATTTCTACAAAGGTGTGACCAAAGACCGAGATGAGAATTTGGATCGGGAAGTGTGAGAACAAAACTACATCAAGTCAGTTGCTTGTCGGGGACAAACTTGAAGAGCAGAAAGGGAAAAAATGGAAGAAATCAGGGACCATCTGAGCAGAGAGCCGTGGTTTTCAAGTTTCAGTGCAAGACCCGTTGGGATAATAGGATGCTTCTTCAAGAACAAGACCCATCGGAGCGATGGTTTTCAATTTTCAAAAAAAAGCAAGACCCATCAGAGTGATGGTTTTCAATTTCCAGCATAAGCAACACCCATCAAAGTGATGGTTTCTAATTTTAAACAAAAAGCAAGACCCATCAGAGTGATGGTTTTCAATTGTCGGAAGAAGTAAGACCCATCAGAGTGATGGTTTTCAATTTCCAGCATAAGCAAGACCCATCAGAGTGATGGTTTCTAATTTTCAACAAAAAGCAAGACCAATCAGAGTGATGGCTGTCAATTTTCGGAAGAAGCAAGACCCATCAGAGTGATGGTTTTCAATTTCCAGCATAAGCAAGACCCATCAAAGTGATGGTTTTCTATTTTTCAACAAAAAGCAAGACCCATCAGAGTGATGGTTTTCATTTTTCGGAAGAACAAGACCCATCAGGGAGATGGTTTTAATTTTCAGCAAAAGCAAGGCCCATCAAAGTGATGGTGTTCAATTCAACAAGAGCAAGACCCACCAGAGTGGTGGTTCCGGTTTTATTTCATTCAAGTCAAAGCCCGTCAAAGCGGCAATTTCAACTTTCAAATCAAAGCCCGTCAAAGCGGCAATTTCAACATTCAAGTCAAAGCCCGTCAAAGCGGCAATTTCAACTTTCGAGTCAAAGCCTGCCCGAGCAGCAATTTCAAGTTTTCAACAGTCAAAGCCCGCCCGAGCGGCAATTTCAATTTTCAAGTCAAAGCCCGTTAAAGCGGCAATTTCAATATTCAAGTCAAAGCCCGTCAAAGCGGCATCTTCAACTTTCGAGTCAAAGGCCGTCAAAGCGGCAATTTCAACTTTCAAGTCAAGCCCGCCCGAGCGGCAATCTAGACTTTAGAGGCAAAGCCCGCCCGAGCGGCAATTTCAAGTTTTCAAGACCACTTTGATAGTGGGAGCTTCGGACCAGTTTATCAGCTTGGGAAGCATGAAGAAGTTAGCTTAGGAATTGTAATTTTACATTTCAAATATTGTATTTTCATTTTTCCTTTGTAAAGCAGTGACCACCAGCCAGCTAGCCAGCAACCAGCGACAGTGACCAGCAGCAACAACTCTAGTGTGTCAAAAGTGTCTTGTGTCAGTCCGGGTAAGTCTAGGAGTGTCGAGTCAGTCCCAGTTAGTTCTAAAAGTGTCTAGAGTTAGTCTGTGTATGTCTAGAGAGTGCTTAGTGTTAGTCTAGAAGAGTCCAGTGTCTGTCTAAATGTGGTAGTCCCAGCTATCGCACGAGAGGAACTACACTGACCTGATTCCTTAGTACGGGGATATGTAGGTAGCCTTGTTCTTGGTTAGAACCGAAATTCAAGGTACGGTCACAATTTTGCAAATCGTGCTGTCGGCTAGAAACGAAAAGCCAAAATTAGTTGTGGATTACTTCCTTGTCCAAAAACTCTTCGTGTTCCCGAACAAAGAGGGGCAGCTGTAATCACCTAATTTTGGCACCAAAATTCATAAAATTGCTCAAAATAGTCGTATCGGATTCTTAGGACGTCTCGTCGAATTTTTCCTGGACTTCTAGTGTTTGTTCTAACTAAAATTGTCATTAATTGGGATGTGAAGCATGAAAATTGCCATAATTACTTGTTATGTGTTTAATTTTTGATTCTATAGTTTAATTGTGATGGTATTTTAAAGTATGCAGTTTAATTTTAGTTAGTTGTGTGTGTATCAACCATTTTAATGGCCATTTATGAAAGATAATAGCCCAAAACATTTGGCCTGTCAGCCCAAGTCCCTTACCCGGCCCATGACTTACATATATAATGGAAAAAGCCTCATTTATATCTTCATCCCCCTCAAGTCCCATGTGACTGGGGAACCTATGGAGAAATTGTTCCAGCTCGCCGGAAATCGTCTCCCACCGCGACACCACCACGGTGCCGCTGCCAGCCACCACCTTCGGTGGCAAGAAAAATTAACAAAATACATTACTCTACTCCTTTTCACTCCCCCATTCCATTTTTCAACTTAGTTTCTTCAAAACCTAAGCCGTTTGGCGTAGATCGGGATTCAAAGTTTCTTTTAAACTCGACTCCGGCGACGTGAGTTTCTTTTCCTGTAAGTTTTTTTTTTGTTCCCTCCTCTTCTCCTTACTCCTCTCTACCTCCCCATCTCCCAAAAACCCGTCCCCGTTTCCCTTCCTTCCCATTTTTCTATTTTTTTTACTTCTTTCTACTTATTTTCTTTTTTTTTTGTTTTGTTTGTTTGTTATGGTGTGGTGACAATATTTTGGTGAGGCGTTTGGTTGATTTATTTGGAAGGACTAGGCTGAGGTGATGACTTTAGCGTGATCCGAGGGAACGAGGGCAGTGACGATAGTTTAGGAGCTGGTCTGATACAAACATAATGGTGCAGCGGTGGTGATGTGATGGCGAGACTGTTTTGGGTTCTGTTTGGCGATGACAAGGGCGAGACAAGGGTGGTGTGAGTTTAATGAAGGCTTGTGGGGGAACTGCTTTCTTGCTTGTGTTCGATTTACAATGGTGACGCAGCGGCGTTAATCGGCAAGGCAGCGAGCAGTGGCTTGTGGCTGCGAAGCAGGGCTATGTCGAAGCCGAACCAGTGAGCCGCAACGAGCAATGGCGGTGACAACGGGTCAGACAGAAGTTGTTTCCTTTCCTTTGATTTCTGGTTTTAGTTTAGATGAAATAGTTGGAAATTCATGTTTAGTGTTAGTGTTAATATGAAATTGACAAATCATCTTGTATGCTCGTTTAATCAAATGAATTCAGGGCTTTAGCTTAATGAGTTGAGTTATGAGTAGATGTTGGTTAGTATTGAATGTCAGTACATATGCTTGCTCATGTGTTGGCGAAGTAAGGATGTGGGATTGATTACATGAATCGCTTGGTTAGTGTTCAATGTCAGTACATATGCTTGCTCATCTTGTATACTATTTAGCTGTAGTATAACTTTGTTCGTGTGTAGCTTTAGGACTCTGTATATTCCTGAGGTTGTTTTAATATGAAGTTTGATTAGTAGTCGTGTGAAATTTGCTGTAGCATGAATCTGTTGTTGATTACTTCAAAAAATAAATTTTAGTTTCAAGGTCGTTTATTGAGTTTTGCTCAATGCCAGCGCAAGTTTGTTTGGGTATGAAAATCCTTTGTTCCTAGTCAATTGTCCAGGAGCGAGCATGTGAGGAATCTGTAGTTGTTTGTTGAGAAATGGCCTTTACTTGATGTTGCTCTCGCCTAAGTTGTCTGCGAGTTTAAGGAAATTGAGGCCGAGAGTTTGGTTCGTAGGTATGTATTTTGTTATTGTTGTGTTTGAGTATGTTTAGTGCGAGTGTTCTGGTGTTCTTGTCTAATTCATTAGCATAAAGTGTGCTTTGGTGGCTTATTGTGAGTTGTGGAGTTAGACTCCTTTCAGTTTAGTCTTTAAATTTGTTTGGAGTCTGTCCACTTAGTGAGTCATTTAGCTTAAGTTGGAAATCTGAAATTTGTTATTAAGTTATTGGGTTAAGTTTAAGGTCAAGTAAATTTCAGATTTTTGTGTCAAAAGAGGGGGAAAAAGGGTCAAAGAATGGTACATGAGAGGCAGCACATTTTAAGGCTTTTATGCCATAGTTTTGTTGTCTAGTATAAGTGGGAATGCATGCCAAAAGTAAGTCTTCACTGGGTTTGCTGGTTTGCCACTGGTTTTGCTGTAGCTTTTCCATTGTTGTTTGCTCGAGGGAAATCTACACTAGGTAATTTTCCTAAGCTTGCCTTTATATTGTATGTATTTTGTTCATGTTTAAAGTCTGAATAGTTGCCAGAATTGCTAGCCCAAAGAGTTGTTTGTTCTCTACTTTGCTTACACTTTATGGATCTGTATGTTTTTTTTTTGTCGATGTTTGAGCAACTATATGTTTAAAATAGACACTGCATGTTAAGTAAAGTTTAGATTATTTTGATGTCTTGGTTTCAAAATCAGTCACGTGTGAAGCAATGATAATCGACCATGTAATTTGTTAAATCGAACCAACTTGTTTAATTTGGTTAAACTTGAAATAAAAGTAAAATAGGACATTCTGTGCAAACAGTGATTAAAATAGGACTTGAGGTGCAAAAATCTGTTGGAGTTGGATAAATCAAAACAACAAAATGATCTTTTTTGGGCCGTGACAAACCTTTTTGCAAATTTCATCTGTATTGCATGGTTTAATTTGGCCTTTAAGCTAAGAACATAAGTCATTAAGTTCGACTAAGCTGACGTTTCTTTTTCACAAATACTTTATCTTTTAACTTGCATAACAAATTTTGATTTTTTTAAACTAGCATAACAAGTTTAAATATCAAATCAAGTGTAACAAAATAAAAGGCAAAGTACAATAACTTTTATTTTAGATAAGTGCAACTCGGATAGGCAAGTTGATAGGCCGAGAAGACTAATTAATGTAATCCATAGCTCATGCGGAACTTATTAAGTTTAGGAGATTTTGTTCGGGTGAAGTGCCTGCACAATTTAACTAATTTAAGTCGGAAGATTTTGTTCTGGTGATGTGCCTGCGCAATTATATCTCGATTTAAGTTTTCATTTGAGCAGATAATTAATAATAAATCAAGGCGTAAACAATCAAGGCAAAATATAACAAAACAATTTCAAAGAGTCGAAATGCGTCAATAAAAGCAACTATGCTTGGCACAGGATTCGAGGGTGCCTAACACCTTCCCGAGAGTCAACCGAGATTCTTACCCCGAAACTCTGACGCAGACCATTTACGAGTCATAGGTGTTCTAGGTACACCATTTTGGTGACTTGGCACACCTTTAACTTGTCAAGTGGCGACTCTGAAAATCTCTTAAATATTAGTGTACCTATCAACACCGTCACAGCCTTTTAAAACTAAAATAATCTTTCTTTTAAGTTAAAAAAGGGTCGTGACAAGGATAATGGGATCCTAATTCGTCACCATCGGAGAGTGTCATTGTTTCTTCTGGTGTAAAGTGGTTAGTAAGTAATATTCAATCTACGTATCTCCTTATGGTTCAAGGCGCTAGTAGAGTCATGTTATTCTATGAACTTGTCTTGGTTATAAAAGGGTTCCTGGTAAATTGTCAGAGTTCCTTCTTATTGGAAGGTTGAGTTGGCATAGATGTTCCATAAAACTCATTTAATATCTATTTCTTCAATTGCGATTCTTGGGTTAGCCGACTCGGGTGTACTCTAGCTCTGGTAGCCAAGAAAATAAAAATAAGAGCTTCCTAAAACTCTAATTATTTCTATCCTCAGTCCATTGCCATCTCTTCTTTGTTCGGCACTGGTGAGCTTAGGAGTTCAGTAGCCTTTTATGATGTTCCCTATGTGGAGCCAGAGTGCGTGTCAGGGTAGCCGGGTATGCACATTATTGTTTTTAAGGCTACTAAGGGTAATGAGAGGCATCATTTGACCTCTGATTCGATCCATCAGGCGGTGGTGCTTATAGAAAATGTATGGAGCTGTGAACTCGAGAGTTGCAGCTGTTTGGCCACTCGAGAGAGTAATTTTGTAGCTCAGGTCTGAGCCGCATTCTCTATTTAGCTAAGTCTTTCTTAATCCAGCAGGTTGTGCGAGGACGACTATTTCTATTCAGATTTGTTGTATGTGTTTATGCTCTAAGTAGAGGAGTCTTCTTCCAATTGATACCGAATCATAATATTAAATCTCTAAGGCGTTGCTAAAGCGTGAGCTAATTCTTAGTTCCATCGACTTGTTATATATCGTAAGGTATATCGAAGAGGTAATTGTCGGCTGAATCATGTTAACCCATTCAAAGTTTCATGTATCTTTGCTTCGAAAATGTAGAACTCTCCTCTCGTGATCGGGGAAGGGTAAGTTTTGTTAAAATAAGCTGGGCAATGGTGTTATCATATTATCCATATATATTTTATTTAAAAAGTACGATGTGCGTTATATAATTCTGATCCTGTAATCAGGAAATAATACCCTTAGAGTAGCTCATGAAGGTCGTGCAAGTTCTCTTGTGATCTGCGTGAATCTTGCTTTAGACTTAGGCTCGTTCGAGGACGAACGAGAGTATAAGTGGAGGAGAATGAAACGACCTCGGTCAGTCGTTTCGGAAGTTAGGACTCTGATGGACGTGCCGATAATTTTAAAATATTCGTAATATCCATTAGGACCTGTCTGTAAAATTTGAGCTAAATTAGACCTCGTTTGGTAGGCATCGGAAGAAGGTTTCAGTTTTTATTGTCGATAAATATTGAAAAGAGATTTTCTAGCTCGATTTTGGTGAAAGAGCTCTGATTCGAAATTCGAAAGCGTCGTTAGGTTCGTATGATTATTTATGACTTTTGTGAACTTTCGAAAGTGAATTTCGATGTTGTTCGGCTAGTTCCCGCTAAAATGCCGAAAGTTAAATAATTTGACTTCTTTCCAATAAAATTGCATATTGAGTTTCGGGAATCCGATTTGAGATCCGCCTTCGCGAGTATGTTACATATATTTTGTATAGCTTGTATGCAAAAGTTGGAATTATTTCGAATATCGTAGGGTACCGTTTTAAATTTTACCTTAGCAGCGAATTTTAAAGGAAAAAGAAAAAAAAAGGGAAAAGACAAAATAAAAGAAATGAGGCAGTGGGCTGCTCATATATGCTAAGTACGAAGAACAGTAAACAACATGAACAGAAACATGAACAAGAAACGAAACAGAGAAAATGAAATGACGCAGTGAGAAAAAAATGTCAGAAAATGCGAAAAGAGCTGGAGAAAAATAGTATTTTCACCCCGAAATATTCAGGTAATGATCTTAATATATTATTTGAGTTTATTACGTGTGTTTGAATATATTTTGACGGTAAAAGTTGAGATATTAGACATCGTTTTAGTAAGTCCAATTAATAGTTTAAAGGTTCATATGGACCCCGATAATGAAATTGATTATATATTCGTACTCAGTGAGTTATGAGCAACATATAAATGTAATTTATTTAGGATTTGGTTAGGTGACCATAAACCCTGTACATAGGCCTGACCTGCGTATTGCGTATGCGAATAGGGTATCAGGTTCCTGATAAGTCGGCATTTTACCGACTTTGAGCCTTCCTTTATAGGAACTTTATGTGTTTTTAAGCTAATTTCACGATCAATTCTTATGTAATGTTGCGTGATTCCAGGTGCTACTTAGTTTAAACGCTCGAGGCCAGAAACTGAGCTGAAAGAACACAAAAGAAGGCCGAGTCGAGTCGAAGTTGGAGTCGTGCGAAATGGAACAAGTTTTCAAGGATTTGTGCGGCTCAGCACAATACTTTGCACAATGCTGAAAAAGACCCAATTGTGCGGTCAGCACAATTGGTCAGCACAATATTGTGCGTGTCGCACCCCACTTAGTGGTTTCCGACTTGGGTTAACTCTTTTGGAATTAGAATTTTTTAGTCGCCACCTAATAAATTATTCTAGGCGTATTAGGTCACCTATTAATTTCTAACTCAAATAATAACTCCGGGTTGGTCTACTAATCAGAGATTTGGGTAAGTGTTCAAGTTAGCTTAGAAGGAAGGGATTAGGCACCTCCTAAGTTCCACTAAACGTGGTTCCCGGTCGATTTCTATATTGGGTTTACTTGAGCAATTTTTAACTAATAAGAATTAAATAAAATGACATAACACGTAAACAAATTAAAGTGTATATTCGAAAAGGGAAACTTCTAAAGGCACATTTTAATTCAAGTCAATTCAAGTCATATTTTTTGCAATTTCAAAGCTTGAAGAGCCTAATTCCTTAACAGATAGATAATATCTAACTAGGTCTGAATTATGGGACGTGACTGCAAATGTTGAAATTTAAACTTACTGGAGCAGACTTACGGAATGAAAGATGGCAGACAGTTCAATGATTTATAAAAGTAATTCTAAATAGCAGCCATATTGTATAAACAGCCTCAAATCACTAAGTTAACTAATTAGCCAATTTAGACAAACAATATTGTCATCTTATGCGTCGATTAACATAAGTTAACTTTTAAATGACAAAACGAGGAAGATATATATAGTATGAAAAAAATGTGCGCCACTAAAGGATGGCATTATGACATAGTTGGTCACATGCTTTTGACTTTGGTGACGAGTTTAGTGCGAGGTCGCGTTTAAAATAATTTGATTCAAAGTGAGTGATATATCTATTTAAGATATATAAATATAAACATGTACACAAACAAAATATATAAATAGTTAACACATCACATAAAAAAAATATTTAGATATAGTAAGCAAATATATAACAATATACACACGTAATTAACAATAAGTAACACATGACAACTAAGTTGAAAGTAGATATGGTATTTAGAAAATGTTGTTACATATATTGACTAACATCTTTATAAGAAAATAATATAATTTTTATAAAACTTGACCTCCAAAGTCGATAAATCTCTCACAAGTTATTAATTAACTTGGAGCGACTCAGAAAAAGTATAGAATTTGATTAAAACGGGTTAGGCTTCTGCAGATTTTAACCTTTTGTGGAAATAGGCCAGTTTTAAAAATATACTTGCACATTATTCTTTTTCAGAAAATCACTTGCAGAATATACGTTTTCCAGAATCTAAGATTTGCAGAAATACTTCGCTCTTCAGTATCAATTTCAGTTTTAGACCTATTGCGAACCACCATGATTTTAGCGTTTAAATATTGCACAAAACGTACTAGTTTTCAACCTATTCTTCGATTTTGGTCCTTTACACACATAATAAAAAAAAGAAAGCTAGAGAAATAGCCCTCGTATAGCCTTTTAACGCACATAACATCAACTTACACATATAACACCTGCTCTAACTACTTGCACCTTATGGTGCCTATGCAGGCAAACAAATACAAATCTCAAATGTTTATTTTCGAGTTACAATTCAAATCCAAGAAAATAAAGAGAGGTAGAGAAAGGGCCTTTGTCCCATGGCTCCAAGCTTAATGTAAGAATTCTTCTCTTGAACTGCTAGGGATTCCTATCAATGCCGAAACCTGCACACATATATTATTACAAGGTATGGCCTTTTAGCCATCCTACTTTCCTGTACAAAAAGGTTAGGAAGTGGCCTCTAACAGACCAAAATAAACACATATATGAACAACAAAGGCAGTCATGCTAAGAACCACACATATCACAAATATAACAAGTTAATAGGGCGTTAGAGAAGCCATTCAATCAGCCAAGGAACTCACCTTTGGAGCAGATCAATGAAGGATATAAAACAAAGTAAAGTAGGCAGATATAGTAGCAAAAATCAACAGAGAGGGCCAAGCTTTTGCCTTAGCTCACAGTCAGCAAAGCAGTTTTCACTAATAGGAATTTAAAGAGAAAAGAAAGATGGTGTTTTCAAAGAAGAAGCAGAGAGAATGAGAAGTGTAAGATGTATATTAGAGCAGAAAGAGCTAGTCCGAATGTGTCATAAAGGGAAGGGGGAGCTGTTTATATAGTTCTAGGAGTGAGGTTGTTTGAATTTTGAATTACTATCCGAGAAGGAAAATAAAATCAGTCTTCTTAAAGAAGGAAAGTAGGCAATCAATCATCAATTTAATTTGATTTGATAAAAAGATACTTGGCATAAAACTTTTCTGAAATAACCAATCACTTTGAACTTCAAAAAAATAATTCCCCTTTTCACTCAAATCAGGACATTATGCACATATTTCTTATGCTAAAATTTTGGTAATCAATCCTTTCTCACAGGGAAGTATATATCCACATACAAATCTTTTGGCTAAAAATTAGGCTTCTAAAAAAAGGAAGTTGTGATATCAGGTTTAAGAGAAACAATCATTTTTGCTCAAATGCATACAATGTATTTCATATGTATTCAATTATGACAAGGAAAGATTTCAAGTAACTCATTTATCAAGCATGCTTACAGCTCGTCAATTACACTTTGTGTATTACATATTGCCATAGTTATGCCAGAATAGGAATTACATAAGATATCGTAAACTTTACGGTACAACTACTCTATAGATCACACTACTCTCATGGTTTTGAAGCAAACAGAATTACAAATGACTGCATATCAAATGTAACATTTTTCTAAATTCTTAACACTTAGATCAAAGGGCTTTGAAACAAGTAGTTATATACACACATCAAATTAACAAGGCATGTATTTCTATAATTTAAATCATCATGATAACAATAGGCATATATTTTGGGAAGAATTCACAGATTGAGAATACATAAAAATTAAAGAGGGATATTACACGTTTCAAGTCGGGTCGGGTCGCATCTGACCCGGTCCGTTTCTAGCTTTGTTTGGGAAGTTTCAAGTTTTGAAGTGTAGATTCTTTCCTTGTTCGTATGATAATCACTCTGATTTAGATTTGTCATGATTTTGCCCGATTTCATGCTTTCCTTTTCGGATTAATGAGAGAGAGAAAGGGATTTCGATTTTGTGCTTCTGAGATCGGAGAGAGAGACGCGAGATCGTGACCAGCGGCGCTGATGGCGGAGGGAATGGCGGAGTGGCGTGGAGGCTGGGCGTGTATGTGGACGGGTTTGAGGATGAGGGAGGCGACGGATGAATATGTTTTAGGGGAAGGGGGAAAACGTTTAGGGTTTTGGGGAGTGAGGGTGAGGTGTAATTATCAAAGTGTACCATTTAATTTTAGCCTTTGGATTTAAAAGATGAGGGGCTCAGATCCGGCCACGTAGGCGCGCGTGTGTATGGATGTATATGTGTTGGCTGACATGCAAGGATACAACTTTCATTATTTATGCTTTAGGTAGTCGTACCACACGCTTAATTAAGTTGTACCTACACTAGGAGTGTGTTTATTGAGGTGTAGGCTTAGGTGGCGTATATGTGGTGTACATGTGGACAAAATATGATGACGGGGCTTTGGTGTAGTAGTATTAGAATTGTAAAATGATAATTTAGCTAGTATTTAATTAAAATACTTGTAAATGTAAATAATTAGTATAAAAATAGAAAAATTGTAAATAATTATAAATAAATATATTTAATCACAATTAAATATAGATGAACTCAAATATAATACTAATTAAATATAAATAGCCACAGATAATTATTAAATGATATCGTAATGCGTTAAATTTCACAAATAACACACGTATTTTAGAAAATAGCCTAAATGAATGCAATTACGTAATTATAATTACAATTAAGTAAATACTATATAAATAGGGGATTAATAATATTACACACGTAAATGTATGTTGTCTAATGCAGTTTTGTTTGGAAAATTACTATTATAAATATGGCCAAATTGTGAAAAATGGAGGGACAATATTTGGTGTCAACAGCTGCCCCTCTTTGCCCGGGGATGATGAAAGAGTCTTCGGGCAAAGATAATTGACGGAATAACCAATTTTGTCACGACTGGTAGGCAAAATGATTGAAAGGGGAAAATGAGAGTTTTGGGGTGTTTTTGGCCGAACCTCGGTTTTGAGTTGCCTACATATCTCGAGTTTCACGAGAATCAGGCCGTGTGTAGTTCTAGAATGGCATGTTGCCTGTGTGAGATATTTATGACGCGCGATTTTGGATGTAAAGACTAGACTTATCCAAGTATGTAAAGTTTAGATTCAATGTATGCTTTGCCTTTTGGCAAGATGAATGATGAATAAAGTAAGGGTACTATCGAAGATGAGATAACATTAGTAGGTCGAGCGTGGGAAAAAAAGGCTTATAATCGTCCTAGTTATGAAAATGTGGCACGCTACACACCCATAAAGAGGAGTTTATATGTACATAGTTTCCACTTCGTCTCAACAAATGAGTAATCGCGCCTTTAATATTGCCTTGAATGAACTGAGGAATGTTGAGGAGTGCGCACGATCCAAACAGATAGGCACGAACAGGAAGGAATACGAAGCTGGTACCCAATCGACAAGGACAGATTAGGTAGACCACCGGTGCGGGTTTGAAATTGTGGCTTGGAACTCGGCAAGATAGGTAGCTCGCAGGTGTAGCACAAGGCATTGTTTGTAGGGTTAAGCTTTGCTTTGTATGTGTTTGAGGTTCTGCGGTTGCATGATTGGTAATGGTGTTGGGAACAGGCATGAGAGTAATGCGTAGGGGTTTGTCGGGAGATCGGGGAGTACCCTGCAGCAAAATTATGATAAATGCAATAGATATAAAGATAAAGATAAAGATAAAGTAAACTTCCCTGTTGAGCCGAGTGGTTGTTTTGTCTGGTACTTGTTTGATTGATCAAAATGTCTTTCCAATGCTATGCCCACCGATGCGGACCTTGCTCTGTTGCAAATTATTGAAGTATGCCCACAAACGCGGACCCTATGCTTGTTTGATTGATATCTCGTCCACAAACATGGACTCCAAACTTTTCATCCAGTGACACAGATCATATGTTTCTTCGATAATTAAGGTGCTTTCAATGTTGAACTGTATCCACAGGCACGGATCCTGTGTTGAACTGCCCACAAATGCGGACCCCATCATCCACAATCGCAGATTCTTACTCTGCTTCATATCACTGAACTATGCCCACAAACGCGGACCCTATACCTTCAATTGCTGAATTGTCCACAAACGCGGACCTTATATATATCCACCGACGCAGATTCTATGGATGTCATGTCCACCGATGCAGACCCTATATATCCACCGACATGGATCATATGCTTCTCAAATTGATGTCATGTCCACAGACGCAGACCTTACACTGTTGTCATTGCTGTCATGTTCACCACTGCGAACCCTATATATCCGCCGACGCAGATCCTATGCTTCTCAAATTGATGTCATGTCCACCGCTGCGGACCCTGTATATCCACCGACATGGATTCTATACTTCTCAAATTTATATCGTGTCCACCGCTGTGGACCCTATATATCCACCGACATGGATCATATGCTTGTCATGTCCACCGATGTAGACCATATATATTCACCGACATGGATCCTACACTTCTCAAATTGATGTCATGTCCACCGCTGCGGACCCTGTATATCCACCGACATGGATTATATGCTTGTCATGTCCACCGATGCAGACCCTATACATCCATCTACATGGATTCTATACTTCTCAAATTGATGTCATGTCCACCACTGCGGACCCTATATATCCACCGACATGGATCCTATGCTTGTCATGTCCACCGATGTAGACCCTATACATCCACAGACATGGATTCTATACTTCTCAAATTTATATCATGTCCACCGTTGCGGACCCTATATATCCACCGACATGGATTCTATGCTTGTCATGTCCACCGATGCAGACCCTATACATCCACCGACATGGATTCTATGCTTGTCATGTCCACCGATGCAGACCCTATACATCCACCGACATAGATTCTATACTTCTCAAATTGATGTCATGTCCACAGACGCGGACCCTATATATCCGCCGGCGCAGATTCTATGCTCTGATTAATCTGATAGATTTTGCTTTGCAAAAGTTGTTAGGTATACTTGGTACCTGTGTAAATCTGCAATCAAAGAAAAATTGTGAGTTTTTTTTGGGGAGGTTGACTTGCGCATTCGTGGTTCTACACTCTGCTGCTGCATCTTGTATAATTGTTTCCTTTGTAATATCTCTCTTTTCGAGTGTTAAACCTTAGTCGAGCTGTGGACAAAAAGGGAGAATGAAAGGGGATATGCATGTGTTTTGTGAAAATTATTTTTAAAGAGTAATGCAAATTTGTTCCATTGAATCATAGACTGCGACGTGTCGTTTGGACATAATCTCCTTTATATCCATTTGTTGTTCAAAGATCTTTCATCTTGAAATTTTGAGGGAAACTCAAAATTTCTGCCCCAGTGTGCTGCTTGTATTTTCCTTGAATTTTTGAGGTCCCTCAAAAATTCTGCCCCAGTATGTTGTAATGTACTCTTTGAATTTTTTGAGGGTGACTCAAAAAATTCTGCCCCAGTGTCCAATAAAATTCTCTTATGATGTGACCGTGCCTTGAGTAGGCTGCCTACGTATCCCCTTCTGGGAATCAGGTCGCTACGTAGTTCGAATCCAATGAAGATGAATGTGGCTCGATTTGTAGTATCTCTTGATTGTATCTGAGTAAAGGATCTTGTTAATTTTATCTCGATTTAGAGAATTCCACTTTAGGATCAACTGTCTTGCTCTAACTTCCTTGGTAAATGCCTTTTTCATTCTATTGCTTGTTGTGCTCATTCTTTGCTATCTATAAGCGTCACTTGCTCGAGTATGCTTTCGATCCGTTCAGGATTGTATAATTCTTCTTTTTATATGTATTTCTATTGTTTCGCCTTGAATTATAAGTTATCTTCCTCAATATGCTCTTGCCTCAGTTGTCTGCTATAAAATTTTCTTGAAGTTCCTCAAATGTCTTTTGTCCAAACCACCATAGCCTGGTTTGTACTCGTCGTTTTGGACTGCTTCCTCACATCGCAGTCGCAGATTCAATGGAATTAAAATATTTATGCTGAAAATGAATGATGCATACTTAAAAAAAATGGAAATGTTTTTATTATTGTACTTGAGAAAAAGTCTTCGAAAGGAAACAACGATGATACAAAGTTGAAAAACAAAGAAAACAAAAGTTAACGACTCGGAGTCGTGTTTTATTAAAGAAAATAACTAATGCCCCAGCTCCACTAATGTTCTCGGCATGCTCGGAATGTGCTGTAGATTTAGTTGTTCAGCTTCAGCTTTCTAGATGTTCAAGGCTTCAGTACGCTTTTCAGGAACTGCATCATATTCTTCGATGAATAGCTCCTTTAGACCGGTCAGCTCATCTTCTATATCATGAACACCTTCGGCAAGTCCTTCTCCCTCGAGAGTTTTCATGTAGCTTGAAAAGATGGAAGCTTGTTTCAAAGTTGGAACAAACTGCTCTAGTGAATGATAACCTTCTGTATCCTTTGTAGTACTTTTTCCTTTGCAAACCAAGATGTACCCCAGGCCAAACTTGTATTCATCAAACACTGTTTTTTCTTTTATGATTGTGCCTTCCAGATTGCATTCTTTGCTGAAGTCGATCATATTCACCTTCTCATCCCATGATTGGGTAGTGGGTTATTGTGCACATTTGACGCCTTCAAATGAATGACCTTTTCATCTATCAGGTCCTGAATCTTATCTCTCAATGCAAAACATCTCTCCGTCTCATGTCCCGGTCCACCTGAGTGGTATGCGCACCTTTTGCTGTAATCAAAGTGTGGTGAAGGATTGTCTGGCACCTTTTGAAGGATTGGGACGATAAGTCCAGCAGCTCTCAACCTCTCGAACAATTGGGTGCGAGATTCAGCTAATGCAGTGTAGTTTCTTTTGGGTATTTGGTTTGCCTCAGGGCGAGGCCTGGGAGAGTATGGTGATGCATTTCGGTAGTTGGTTTGAGTATTTTGGTATGATGGACGGCTTGGTGCTGGGGTGTGGAATATAGGTCGAGTGGGTTGAGTGTTGTAAACGGGATATTTCGGTGGTATGTGACGGTATGGTGGTGGTGTTTGGTAATAGTGGTTGAAAGCAGGGTCTTGAATGGTTGCAGCAAAAGAGACTTCATCTTTCTTCTTTTTGGAGAGACTCACATTTCCTAACTGGAGAGCCTTATTAGTAGCCTGTAGTGCAGCTAGGCTAATAATCTTTCCACTTTTCAGCCCTTCTTCTACGTCATCTCCCATCAACACTATATCAGCAAACTTCTGATTTTTCATATGCAACAGCTACGTCCTCTTGAATGCGGATGAATATGTTCACTATTTCTTTTTCATCCATAGCGGGTTGTACCTTGGCAGCTTCTGCTCTCCACCTAGTAGCATATTCTCTAAACGTTTCAGTGGGTTTCTTTTTCAACTTTTCCAGGTAGAAACGATCTGGTACCATTTCAGTGTTGTACCCAAATCGTTCTACGAAATCTGCTGCCATGTCTTCCCAACCGAGCTATGTGCCAGGCTTCTGCTTAGAGAACCAACTCAAAGCCTCTCCGGTCAAGCTTCGGCTGAATAGCTTTACCCGTACTTTCTCGTCTTCCCCTGCTCCAATCAGCTTGTCACAATATGTTCTTAGATGTGCCATAGGATCTCCAGTTCCATTGAACATGTCGAACTTTGGTATCTTGTATCCATCTGGCAATTTCAAAGTAGGATAGATGCACAAGTCTTCATAAGCTAAACCTTTAGTGGTTTTGCCTAACTCAAACTTCTTAAAGGCTGCCTCTAGCTTACGAACTTTCTCTTTTGTCCCATCATCATTGGCTTCATCTTCCGCCCATTCATAGTTTTCATGGTCTTTGACTGGCGAAGTGAGTTGTTTCGTTTCAGTAGTGAACATGGGGTTGTAAGGCTGCGGGAATGCTGTGTTGGTGCGAGGTAAGTTTGTGTTTATGTAAGTAGGATGTGCAGGAGGTAGTGCTTGATAACTGGTGGGTAGGGTTGCTTGGTAAGTAGCAGTTGGTGCTGTTTGGTAGATAGCGGGTGGTGCTGTCTGGTAAGTTGCAGGTAGTGCTGTTTGGTATGTGGCTGGTAGTAATGTTTGATAAACAACGGGTGGATCAGTTGGGTGTATAGGGTCCTTTCCGTTAGGGCGGGCTGACCCACTTGGATCGACAGGCTCTCCTGAATGGGCGGAGTTAACAACGGGTAAACTGGTCATTGTCAGTTTCTCTTCAAGTTCTTTAATTCTTTGCTCTAAAGTAGCAACATGTTCGTTATACTCAACTGGGGCAAGCTTGCGGGGTGTCCCATTATTCCCAATGTTATCGTCACTAAGAGCAGCATTATTCAACTCAGTCATGATGTTTCGCTTTCCTCTTCTTCTAGTTTGTGAAGGGGGAGGAGCTGTAACTGGTCCTTTGGCTCTCGTCCGGTACTGATGCTCGGCCAGAGTGCACAAGTCAACCTCGGGAGTGAGAGTAAAAACTTAAAAAAGAAAACAATAAGTTAGTGTCGAGGTAATAATTACCAAATACAAAATATATCATTCTTTATAACGCAAGGGACCTCTCTTGTATCGGAGGTAGGCCTGACAAAACCAACACACATAAGATGCATGATAGGCATCATTTGGACGAAGTTGGCTAATGGACTTTAACATGCCAAGGATGTTAAGTCTTCTTAAGTTTGAGTATGCTGTTTAAAATTGAACTTATATCGTGCGTCATCCCATTTGTTCTCATAACCCAAAGTTAACAGAAAAATAATTTTGTTGTATAAATGTTGAATAACATTTTTAGGTAAATATGAATAAATGATATTTCTTCATTAAAAGTAGAAGAAATTAATTTAAAGTCTATGATTTGATTTTCAAGAATAGAAAAATTAATATTCGTTCATAAAATAATCTTATAAAGTAATTGGTTTTGTATGAATGTAGAAAAAAAATTTTATATAGAAATAAATAATTGATTTCTATAACAATTTCCATTTATAGAAATAAATAATTGATTTTGGATACACGAAAGTAGGAAAATCAATTTAAAGTCCGTTTTCTTTTATTTTCCAAATCTTCGACTTGTGACATCCTCCAACAAGATAAATGGTTGGATGATCCACATTTTTTAGAACAAATGGTCAACATTAGACACGTTCAACTTTAAATAGATGCACACGTAACACATTTAAATGTCCCTTAGGGTCGAAAATCCATTTGATTCATTCAAATATGGTGAACTAGTAGACTTAGACCTGAGCCGGAGTCAAAGGATCCTAAATAAGACATGATGCATGATTTCTAGACATAGTGCAACTAAGAGTGGGGTAATCTAGACAAGGACATGGTTCCCCCAGGCGGACAACCAAGGGGTGGGAACGTTTAGAATTGTTCGTTGTACCACGGACCAACTAGATTCTAACCGTTCCTCCTAAAGGTTTTTTTGAGAGTGAAACGACCGTGAGATCCACGTAATCGTTTGTGTGTGTGCAAGTGTCAATTTTCCAGGAGTGGAGGAGTATGAACGAAATGCAATAAATAAGTTCAATAATATACTAAATATATAAAAAAAATTACAAAATGTAAAAGATTACCCACCTGCAAAGAGAAAAAGTTAGTATTGAATAAAATAATAAAAAGTAATAATAAACCCAATATAAAAAATCGTAATGGTTCGAACATTTAATCCCCAGTGGAGTCGCCATTCTGTCGCACCCCACTTAGTGGTTTCCGACTTGGGTTAACTCGTTTGGAATTAGAATTTTTGAGTCGCCACCTAATAAATTATTCTAGGCGTATTAGGTCACCTATTAATTTCTAATTCAAATAATAACTCCGGGTTGGTCTACTAATCAGAGATTTGGGTAAGTGTTCAAGTTAGCTTAGAAGGAAGGGATTAGGCACCTCCTAAGTTCCACTAAACGTGGTTCCCGGTCGATTTCTATATTGGGTTTACTTGAGCAATTTTTAACTAATAAGAATTAAATAAAATGACATAACACGATTAAAGTGTATATTCGAAAAGGGCAACTTCTAAAGGCACATTTTAATTCAAGTCAATTCAAGTCATATGTTTTGCAATTTCAAAGCTTGAAGAGCCTAATTCCTCAACAGATAGATAATATCTAAGTAGGTCTGAATTATGGGACGTGACTGCAAATGTTGAAATTTAAACTTACTGGAGAAGACTTATGGAATGAAAGAAGGCAGACAGTTCAATGATTTATAAAAGTAATTCTAAATAGCAGCCATATTGTATAAACAGCCTCAAATCACTAAGTTAACTAATTAGCCAATTTAGACAAACAATATTATCATCTTATGCGTCGATTAACATAAGTTAACTTTTAAATGACAAAACGAGGAAGATATATATAGTATGAAAAAAAATGTGCGCCACTAAAGGATGGCATTATGACATAGTTGGTCACATGCTTTTGACTTTGGTGGCGACTTTAGTGCGAGGTCGCGTTTAAAATAATTTGATTCAAAGTGAGTGATATATATTTAAGATATATAAATATAAACATGTACACAAACAAAATATATAAATAGTTAACACATCACATAAAAAAAATATTTAGATATAGTAAGCAAATATATAACAATATACACACGTAATTAACAAATAATTAACACATGACAATTAAGTTGAAAGTAGATATGGTATTTAGAAAATGTTGTTACATATATTGACTAACATCTTTATAAGAAAATAATATAATTTTTATAAAACTTGACCTCCAAAGTCGATAAATCTCTCACAAGTTATTAATTCAGTTGGAGCGACTCAGAAAAAGTATAGAATTTGATTAAAACGGGTTAGGCTTCTGCAGATTTTAACCTTTGTGGAAATAGGCCAGTTTTAAAAATATACTTGCACATTATTCGTTTTCAGAAAATCACTTGCAGAATATACGTTTTCCAGAATCTATGATTTGCAGAAATACTTCGCTCTTCAGTATCAATTTCAGTTTTAGACCTGTTGCGAACCACAATGATTTTAGCGTTTAAATATTGCACAAAACGTACTAGTTTTCAACCTATTCTGCGATTTTTATCTTTTACACACATAATAAAAAAAAGAAAGCTAGAGAAATAGCCCTAGTATAGCCTTTTAACGCACATAACATCAACTTACACATATAACACCTGTCCTAAACTACTTGCACCTTACGGTGCCTATACAGGCAAAAAAATACAAATCTCAAATGTTTATTTTCGAGTTACAATTCAAATCCAAGAAAATAAAGAGAGGTAGAGAAAGGGCCTTTGTCCCATGGCTCCAAGCTTAATGCAAGAATTCTTCTCTTGAACTGCTAGGGATTCCTATCAATGCCAAAACCTGCACACATATATTATTACAAGATATGGCCTTTTAGCCATCCTACTTTCCTGTACAAAAAGGTTAGGAAGTGGCCTCTAACAGACCAAAATAAACACATATATGAACAGCAAAGGCAGTCATGCTAAGAACCACACATATCACAAATATAACAAGTTAATAGGGCGTTAGAGAAGCCATTCAATCAGCCAAGGAACTCACCTTTGGAGCAGATCAATGAGGGAAATAAAACAAAGTAAAGTAGGCAGATATAGTAGCAAAAATCAACAGAGAGGGCCAAGCTTTTGCCTTAGCTCACAGTCAGCAAAGAAGTTTTCACTAATAGGAATTTAAAGAGAAAAGAAAGATGGTGTTTTCAAAGAAGAAGCAGAGAGAATGAGAAGTGTAAGATGTATATTAGAGCAGAAAGAGCTAGTCTGAATGTGTCATAAAGGGAAGGGGGAGCTGTTTATATAGTTCTAGGAGTGAGGTTGTTTGAATTTTGAATTACTATCCGAGAAGGAAAATAAAATCAGTCTTCTTAAAGAAGGAAAGTAGGCAATCAATCATCAATTTAATTTGATTTGATAAAAAGATACTTGGCATAAAACTTTTCTGAAATAACCAATCACTTTGAACTTCAAGAAAATAATTCCCCTTTTCACTCAAATCAGGACATTATGCACATATTTCTTATGCTAAAATTTTGGTAATCAATCCTTTCTCACAGGGAAGTATATATCCACACACAAATCTTTTGGCTAAAAATTAGGCTTCTAAAAAAAGGAAGTTGTGATATCAGGTTTAAGAGAAACAATCATTTATGCTCAAATGCATACAATGTATTTCATATGTATTCAATTATGACAAGGAAAGATTTCAAGTAACTCATTTATCAAGCATGCTTACAGCTCGTCAATTACACTTTGTGTATTACATATTGCCATAGTTATGCCAGAATAGGAATTACATAAGATATCGTAAACTTTACGGTACAACTACTCTATAGATCACACTACTCTCATGGTTTTGAAGCAAACAGAATTACAAATGACTGCATATCAAATGAAACATTTTTCTAAATTCTTAATACTTAGATCAAAGGGCTTTGAAACAAGTAGTTATATACACACATCAAATTAACAAGGCATGTATTTCTATAATTTAAATCATCATGATAACAATAGGCATATATTTTGGGAAGAATTCACAGATTGAGAATACATAAAAATTAAAGAGGGATATTACCCGTTTCAAGTCGGGTCGGGTCGCATCTGACCCGGTCCGTTTCTGCTTTGTTTGGGAAGTTTCAAGTTTTGAAGTGTAGATTCTTTCCTTGTTCGTATGATAATCACTCTGATTTAGATTTGTCATGATTTTGCCCGATTTCATGCTTTCCTTTTCGGATTAATGAGAGAGAGAAAGGGATTTCGATTCCGTGCTTCTGAGATCGGAGAGAGAGACGCGAGATCGTGACCAGCGGAGGGAATGGCGGAGTGGCGGTGGAGGCTGGGCGTGTATGTGGATGGGTTTGAGGGTGAGGGAGGCAACGGCTGAATATGTTTTAGGGGAAGGGGGAAAACGTTTAGGGTTTTGGGGAGTGAGGGTGAGGTGTAATTATCAAAGTGTACCATTTAATTTTAGCCTTTGGATTTAAAAGATGAGGGGCTCAGATCCGGCCATGTAGGCGCGCGTGTGTATGGATGTATATGTGTTGGCTGACATGCAAGGATACAACTTTCATTAGTTATGCTTTAGGTAGTCGTACCACACGCTTAATTAAGTTGTACCTACACTAGGAGTGTGTTTTAGTGAGGTGTAGGCTTAGGTGGCGTATATGTAGTGTACATGTGGCCAAAATATGATGACGGGGCTTTGGTGTAGTAGTATTAGAATTGTAAAATGATAATTTGGCTAGTATTTAATTAAAATACTTGTAAATGTAAATAATTAGTATAAAAATAGGAAAATTGTAAATAATTATAAGTAAATATATTTAATCACAATTAAATATAGATGAACTCAAATATAATACTAATTAAATATAAATAGCCACAGATAATTATTAAATGATATCGTAATGCGTTAAATTTCACAAATAGCACACGAATTTTAGAAAATAGCCTAAATGAATGCAATTACGTAATTATAATCACAATTAAGTAAATACTATATAAATAGGGGATTAATAATATTACACACGTAAATGTATGTTTTCTAATGCAGTTTTTTTTGGAAAATTACTATTATAAATATAGCCAAATTGTGAAAAACGGAGGGACAAAATTTGTTTTCAACAGTGCGGTCAGCACAATGCTTAGCACAAGGATGCAAAAACAAGCAGCAACTACTTCAAGTTTTCAAGGAATTGTGCGGCCAGCACAATATTGTTAGGTCAGCACAATCAGGTGCGGTCAGAACAATTGCGACGGAAGAAGATTTTTTTTGTGTAATTTTCTTAGGAGTATAAATAGGAAAGTGAGGTTTTATTACACTAACACTTACATTACATTTTACTATATATTTTGGGCGATTTTGGGAGCCAAGTTGGAGACTTAACATCATTTTGTAACTTTGAATCTTGATTCCATATATCAATTCAAACTTATGTCCAACATGATTTCATCTTTTCATTACATCTTTATTACTATGATTTAAACCCTAGTTATGAGTAGCTAAACTCATAACTAGGGGTGTAATTATGCTATTTTTATAGAAAATTAATGGGTGTTGTTCTATTTCACTAACCATAACACAACTAACAATTATCCAAGTCCCCATTACAATAACATCAAAATCCCAAAATCCATGATATTTGGGATTTCTCGTCTACATTGCTAGTTAAAGACTCGGAAGAGATTAACTAGTGTAGAATAGTGGAGTTGGCGAGGATTTGAGTTGATAGTCTATTCATATAGACTAACTCATCTAAAAGGAGTTACGCTCGGAAGAGGTCTCCTTTCCTCGGGTCATTGAGTAGTGCTTCAAACATTCAACTAAGGCTTTGACGAGCGGGTTGTGAAAGATCTCCCCTAGGCCGGAAGGATTCTAGAGATCACGATCGGAATGCTCGACCATAATTATACTTGTGTTGGGATAGTGAAGTAAAGACACCCGTTGGTTGGAAAGCACTATTAGTTGGTTGCACCCCTAGTCTAGTAATATCGAACAACTCACTCGTTTAATTGCTTACACTTTAGAATTAATCATAGTTTTCATCAAACAAATCATACTTCTAGGACTCAATACTAAACCTCATTTGAATATCTATTTGCAACTCTCTCACTTGACGTGCTTGTTCCCTTGGAAAATCGACCCCGACTCACATCGGGTATTATACTTTGACGACTGCCCCTCACCATTAATGGTGTAAGATTGAGCGTGGATCAAATTTTGGCGCCGTTGAAGGGAAACTACGATTTTAATATTGAGTTGCATTAGTTATTCAAAGTTGTTTAGTTCGCAAGTCCTAGCATTTTACTTTTGTTTTTGGTTTTACCTTGTGTAGGTAAACATGTCTTATAGGAGAAATCCTAATCGGAACTTGCAGAAACCCAATTACAACCAACAATTGGTGTAATTGAAAATCCATACATGAGTGACTCTTGTCCTTATTGTGGCGGACCTCACCATTGGCAAGATTGTCAAATTATTTTCGGGGGCGAGTTGTGCGCACCTTCTCAGCCCTTCGAGTGGGACATATGTCATGAGTGTGGGGGTCAAATGGCCATTGGGACGGTTGTCCTAATATTCCTTATTCTTCTTCCAATGATTTTTATAATGATGCTAATGATTCTTATGAGTTTGATTGGGCAAATGCAAACATGAACATGGAGCTTGAACCCTAGTGGAAAGGCATCCAAGAGAGGTTTCAAGAAGAGATGGACCTATCGACTTCACAAGATGAATGCAATGAAAATGAAAGATTGGAACATTTGATGGAGCAAATACTTAAAAACAATTGTGAAAATGCCGAAGCCTTCAATGAGATAAAAGAAACGATCCATCAAAATGGCTTAGCAATTCACAACTTGGAAACTCAATTGAGCCAAAGGTGTTGCCAAATTTCAACAAAGGTTTTACATGGAAGATGAGGTTGAGTTCCAAGAAGAATCCTCCATAGAAGATGTGCTTGAATATCAAGAAAGAATTATTGAAGAAAAGCACAATTGGGATGAAGAAGAAATTGTGAGCCGAGCTTGGCTCCGAGATCAAGCTCGAAAAATGAAAGTCCATGAAGCATGCCTTCATGACTTAAATGTAGATGGGTGGGATCTCAAACATGAAAAGGAAGAAATAGGACAAAGAGTGAACCAATTTGATCTTGAAGCTCGTGTCTTGAACATTCTAGTGCATGAAGTGGTTGAAGCCTCCAAGGCTCAACATGAAGAAATAGTGAATGATATACTAGAAATGAGCGAATTTGTGGAAGAGAGCACAAGTCAAATCATGGGAACTCATGGAAGTGACCATATCTTCAAGAGACTTGGTAATGATGCCGTGAACAAGAAATGTGTGTTGGAGTCTAGAGCGGAAATGAAGAACTCTTGTGATGAAGACTCTAGCATAGTTAAAGAGGAGTATGTCATGCTTGGTGCTCCATTGGTGTTAAAACAATTGGGACCTCATTCACTTCATTTTTCAATAATATGTGTGGATGAGGCAATAGAAGTGGAAGAACAATTTTGTTCGGATGATTTTGGTGTTGATGAGCAAAATGGGTACAGTGTTGAATTTGACACGCCAAGAAGGCCAAATGACATCCCTCACTTGAAGGCGAAGAAGTGCAAGATGAAGAATCCGGCTTCACAAGCTCGGAAATGTGTACCCCCGCCTAAAGAGCATAACAAAAGGCATGAAGCCATCTTGGGGAGAAAATTCACTTTCAAGTAGTGGAGAGAAAAGCATCATGGGTACCGTCGTGCCGCGAAGTTAAATTAGGCGCTTCTTGGGAGGCAACCCATGTTTAAATTCATGCACGTTTTGTAGATATATTGTGATGCCCCTCACTTGTTCTTGAGATAGAGCCTGTCGATACTCAGCCGACCCTTGAGGGTCCCACTGCTGCTAAGGCATCTATCTCTCCACCGACCCTTGAGGGTCCCTTGTCCACCGCTGCTGCTGCATCCAGTTCTCCACCAGCCACTGAGGGCTAGCTATGACAGGGAACATTCTTTTACTCATTCTCTTAGATGCTTTCATAACTTTTAGTTGCATTGGGGACAATGCATACTTTTAGTTTGGGGGGTGGGTACTTAAAAAATGTCTCATGTCACCATATCTTGTATATAGGATGTTTTGAGTACCTTTGTTTGTCATGAACTAAGTATTGTATATATTTGTTTTATCTATGACATGGTGTTATGTTTGATGTATGTACAAATGTGTTTATGTTAAGTTGTTAGTACATATATGTTTAGCAATTCAAAAAAAAAAAAACAACACATGGTACTCCCATGAACTACGCTTGGGATGCTACCTTTTCTTTATCTGATTCACTCCCGGGTGATACGTAGGCATCCCATGTGGGTGCGAAAGCCTCATTTGGGTCCGAACAACCATTTTCATTGTAAATACCATGTTGCACAAAATTTTTGAAATAACCTCCTTGGTTTTTTTTTGCCATGGTTCTTTTCCAAGGAAGTAATTGTGTTGAACCGGGCATCTCTAATACTAGTTTAGTATTTAGTTGTAAATAATGATGATTAGTTGTGGATTCTTGCTCCTTAGCAACTTTTGGCATGTTTGGTTCCACCATTATTTAATCCATATCATGTGAGCTTGTTTTGAAAAATTAATAGAAAAACTTAGTTGGTAAATTGTGCTATGATCTTTAAGTTCAACTTTTGGCTCTTATGTCACTAATTAGCTCTCATTAGGCTATGAGTAAACTTTGGATACTTAATTGCCTTTGATTGGGATTTGACTATACTTGTCTTCCTTGCTTTACATGTGCCATGTGTGGTGAGGTTTTGGTGTGTTCATGTGTGTGCTTCTTGATCTAGAACTTGCCCTAAGTGTGCTTCGAGGCGAAATCCTAGGTGATGCTTGACTTGAAAAATGATTTTAGGCTTTCTTTGGCCCGCTCAGTAATCTAAAAAGCCTACCCTTGCATTATATCCTTAGTCAACCCCTTTGAGCTTAATATCCTTTCCTTTGGCAACCACATTATTAACCCGGACCAATTCTAAGTGCTTAAGGCACTAACCCTCTCTTTTGGCCCTACCTCCTTGAGTGCATTGAAAGACGTGCACCTTAGGAAAAAGCCTAAGTTTGGGGGTGGCACAAGTTATGGTGAAAGTGTGAAAATTAATGAAAATCAAAAGAAAATAGATGAAAAGGAAGAGCAACAAAAGCGAGTTGAATATAAAAAAAAAAGGTAAAAAAGTGAAAAGAAACAAAAAGAAGCAAGTGAAAGAAAAGAAGAAGAAGAAGAAGAAAAAGAAGAAAAAGAGAATTGATGAATAAAGAGGAGTAAGATTAGTGTATAATCCTCGATTTAGCAAGGTGTAAGTGCAAGAAAAATGAAGTGTTCCTTAATTTTTGTACGGTGTAGTGCTCAAGGAGGTGTGTAGTCACTATTTGCCCATATTTTACCCCACCTTTGACCAAAAGCCTACATTACAACCCTAACAAGTCCTAATTGATTTCGGATCAAGCATTCCTACATTAGTGGAGAGGTACACGAAGGGCAAGCCTATGGATCTTTAGTGTGCATGATGAACTTCTTTTGGGAGAGTGAGCGAATTCTTCCTATCATTAATCCCACTTGTGTTATCATTGCATTTTTGTGGTTGGGATATTCTCTTGAGTGGTGAGGGCACTTGTGAAGTTGAGTTGAGGACTTGTGTTTCACTTTTCAATTGAGGTGAGCAAGTAAAGAAGTGAAGTCTTGGGATGAAGAGGCAAACTTTGAAAATCTTGTGTCATGGCATGTTTGCTTTCTTTGATGTTGTGTATATGGGAGTTATGCTCACATGGCTTGGCTTAATTGTTGGCACCAACCAATGTCATTAGTTTTTGAACTTGAATCGAGTTTCCGCTTGTTGTTGCTTTAATGAAAAAAAATGCATGAATTGATGAATTGCAACTTGGGGACCATTGAAGTGTGTTTTGCTTGAGGACAAGCAAAAGTTCTAGTTTGGGGGTGTTGATAAGTCGGCATTTTACCGACTTTGAGCCTTCCTTTATAGGAACTTTATGTGTTTTTAAGCTAATTTCATGACCAATTCTTATGTAATGTTGCGTGATTCCAGGTGCTACTTAGTTTAAACGCTCGAGGCCAGAAACTGAGCGGAAAGAACACAAAAGAATGCCGAGTCGAGTCGAAGTTGGAGTCGTGCGAAATGGAACAAGTTTTCAAGGATTTGTGCGGCACAATATTGTGAGTCGTGCGAAATGGAACAAGTTTTCAAGGATTTGTGCGGCAAAATATTGTGCGATAGCACAATGCTGAAAAAGACCCAATTGTGTGGTCAGCACAATATTGTGCGGTCAGCACAATTGGTCAGCACAATATTGTGCGGTCAGCACAATGCTTAGCACAAGAATGCAAAAACAAGCAGCAACTACTTCAAGTTTTCAAGGAATTGTGCGGCCAACACAATATTGTGTGGTCAGCACAATTGGGACGAAAGAAGATTTTTTTTGTGTAATTTTCTTAGGAGTATAAATAGGAAAGTGAGGTTTTATTACACTAACACTTACATTACATTTTACTATATATTTTGGGCGATTTTGGGAGCCAAGTTGGAGACTTAACATCATTTTGTAACTTTGAATCTTGATTCCATATATCAATTCAAACTTATGTCCAACATGATTTCATCTTTTCATTACATCTTTATTACTATGATTCAAACCCTAGTTATTTAGTAGCTAAACTCATAACTAGGGGTGTAATTATGCTATTGTGATAGAAAATTAATGGGTGTTGTTCTATTTCACTAACCATAACACAAGTAACAATTATCCAACTCGCTATTACAATAACATCGAAATTCACAAAATCCATGATATTTGGGATTTCTCGTCTACATTGCTAGTTAAAGACTCGGAAGAGATTAACTAGTGTAGAATAGTGGAGTTTGCGAGGATTTGAGTTGATAGTCTATTCATATAGACTAACTCATCTAAAAGGAGTTACGCTTGGAAGAGGTCTCCTTTCCTCGGGTCATTGAGTAGTGCTTCAAGCATTCAACTAAGGCTTTGACGAGCGGGTTGTGAAAGATCTCTCCTAGGCCGGAAGGATTCTAGAGATTACGATCGGAATGCTCGACCATAATTATACTTGTGTTGGGAAAGTGAAGTAAAGACACCCATTGGTTGGAAAGCACTATTAGTTGGTTGCACCCCTAGTCTAGTAATATCGAACAACTCACTCGTTTAATTGCTTACACTTTAGAATTAATCATAGTTTTCATCAAACAAATCATACTTCTAGGACTCAATACTAAACCTCATTTGAATATCTATTTGCAACTCTCTCACTTGACGTGCTAGTTCCCTTGGGAAATCGACCCCGACTCACATCGGGTATTACACTTTGACGACCGCCCTTCACCATTAATGGTGTAAGATTGAGCGTGGATCAGTTCCTACCTGGATTGCCCTAAGATGTGAGGAATGAAGCCTTTAGCCTAATTTGATATATTTTTCTGCTTATTGAATAGAGTGGGATCATTTGGCAATGAAACCAAAGGACAAAGCGGTTATTGAGTGGATGTACAAACTTTGTAACAAGGTAAGTGTTTATATCCATTTCTTTGGAGGCACCTGGCCTCGTGGATTTTCTACCACGTGTTCCTTACGTGTGTAGCTGTCGATAGGCGTACTCATTACGCCTTAGCTTTGAATTTACATTGTATATTATATGTTAAGCCCTGTTGTTGGTATTGCATTGAGCATGTGAGCATTGCACTATGGTTTTGAGCATTGCATATACTTCCCGGTAATCGATGAGAGTCCCGAGCCGGTGAAGGGTCATTATTTCATATACTTTCCGGTTGGCAATGAGAGTCCCGCACCGTTGAAGGGTCATTATTGCATATACTTCCCGGTAATCGATGAGAGTCCTGAGCCGGTGAAGGGGTATTATTGCATATACTTCCCGGTTGGCGATGAGAGTCCCGCACCAGTGAAGGGTCATTATTACATATACTTCCCGGTAATCGATGAGAGTCCTGAGCCAGTGAAGGGTCATTATTGCATATATCTCCTGGTAGACGATGAGAGTCCCACGCCGGAGATAGGTATCAGGCATATGTGACTGCATGGCATCATATTGTATTCATACGCATTACATTGCACATATTGCGGGTAGGAGGATTCCGCCCCAGGAGCAGGAGGATTCCGCTCCATTGCATCATATTGAGGGTAGGAGGATTCCGCCCCAGGAGCAGGAGGATTCCACTCCATTGCATCATATTGAGGGTAGGAGGATTCCGCCCTAGGAGCAGGAGGATTCCGCTGCATTGCATCATATTGAGGGTAGGAGGATTCCGCCCTAGGAGCAGGAGGATTCCGCTCCATTCATTTGACACATGTGCCTCTTCGCATCATATTTCATTTCATCTCATTTCATTCCATACCATTGTGTAGACTTGTGGTACATAATTACTGTTCTGCTTATACGTGCATTGCTTATTTGTCTATATATTTCTTGCTCGTATTCTGGGTTGCGGGGATCGGGTTGCACGCCACAACGGTATAAATATATGGATCGGGTTGTACGTCGCATCGGTATAAATATATGGATCGGGTTGCACGCCGCGACAGTAAAAATATATGGATCGGGTTGCACGCCGCAACAGGATGAATATATGGATCGGGTTGCACGCCGCAACAGGATGTATTTCTGATTGTTGATGTGTTCGGGATACCTATATGTTCTGGCTATCTTGCGTTCCTGGTTGCTGATGAGTTTGTGATTCCATACGTGTTTCTAGTTATTATCTGGCTCTGCCTTTTCATAATTTAAATAAGAGGAATTTGGTTTATCTGTTTCTTTTCTCCCTGGCTAGCTATCCTATTCTTTGAGGTGGCTAGTCTGCCCCACTTATTGAGTCCTTTTGACTCACCCTTGTTTGTTGTTTGTTTCTTTTCTGTCTATTTCGTTTCGGAAGGTTCGCTCCAGGATTGAGTTCGCCCCGTTGTGAAGGAGCAAAGACAACTTCAGCTGTCAGGGTGAGCCAGCTTTTATTCCGGATGGCCACCAGTTTATTGTTCATTATTTCAGTTGCATTTTCCTCCCTTCAGGAGGTATCTGTCTTCTTTTGTACTCTTAGATGTCTAGTCTGGATAGCCCTAAATCTAGTATGTTGGGTAGTCAGCTGTAATTTCTTTTGTACAGCTTAGCGGTATCAGTATGTCTGTGTTTTTTTTAAAAGTCTTGTCCTTATTTATGAATTGTTATATTTATTTTCCTAATTTAATTGGTAAGGGTTCGCCCGACAGGTCTAGGGGAGGATATCGGGTGCCCGCACGGCCTAACCGGATTCCGGGTCGTGTCAAAAGACCACCAGTAAAACGACCAGCCCTACCACCAATCTCATCACCAACTTGTGTTTCACATCTACCAACTCCTCCACTACCAAATTCTTCACCAACTTGTCCTTCTCTTGGACCATCAATTACATCTCTTGGAGGGATCCTGGGGCAATTCCTAAAAACTGTCACTCGATCACCACCAATTATCGAGCTAGCCCCCTCTAACATCACAACAAGCTTATCAATTACCTCATCGCCCCCATCAACAAACAGCTCAATATTCTGAAAGATATCATCTTCCAGCTCTGCATCGATAGGGTCAATGAAATGGTGCACCACCTACATACCATAAATATTTGTTAAGAATACAATGTATAAGAGAAATAAACCTTAACATCACAAAGAGTGGTCAGAGCATCCTTATTATTTTTCGACATTTAACACCAGTAAAAAATGGAACATCATATCTGTCATGATCGAGCATCTGAAAAGATGTTCTTAACATTAATAGCAATGATTTTCACGACATTGCAGATGTTCCAACATTTAGAAAATCGTAAGTCAAGTACTTACAGGCTTTGCAACATTCTCAAACAGCCTTCGGGAGTCTCTTTTATTCTTTTCAGTGATCCACCTGTGCATCCTTGGCATGGTCCTTTCCTTGGGAAAATCCCTGGGATGAAGCGCAGATATTGCTTCAAATACCCAACCCACAAATGCCCAAGAAAACCCATAGAGATTGTAATTTGGCCCGTCCTTAGCCTTGCTAGCTGCACGATCAGCCATGGGCTTCGTCAGGTACTCAATGGTTAGCTCGAAGCTTTTCCACCCCCAAGGATACTTTACAAATTCATTTGGAAGATATGCAAGGCAGACCGGTAATTCCTCAATACCAGCTTTTTTGTCCTTGGCGCACAATATTGAGTGAACAAACCAAGCCATGGCAAGCCCAAACTTGTACCGTTCAGGAACTTCCTTATTTTCTATCAAACACAGCAACCGGGAAGCAGTAACTGCACTTGCTTTCCCATCCTCCCATGCCGTTGAAATATACTCTCACATCTCCCTGCCCCTCTCTTTCATAGCAGCCTCCCATTGGACACTTGGATAGGCTTGGCATCTCAGCTTTGTCATCAAAGCAAACTCTTGGAGGTCAAAACGAACAGGCACTCCATTGAAATTGAACCAAATTTCTTTTTCTTTATTGCACAAAAATCTTCTTAACAGAATATTGTGCACCAACCTGGTTGGAAATGATGGCTCCTCCGGCAAGTCCAAGAAATGTCCAAAGATACTGTTTTTGAACTTGTCATACAAACCACTTGTACGAAGCACAATCCTGAAATCACGCATTTGTCCAATAAGCGACGAACGGACAGTTATCTTGGATTGAAAATGCTCATGATCATCCAAGTAAGTCTTCAGCACCATTGGTGGAATGACACTGGTAACGTACTCAGGCTGCACAATGTTTTGAAATTTGTTAGTTTAAGGAATCACCACGGTAGCAAGAACATAATATCAGATGCATAAAACATCCCTTGAGATGTTCCAATGAACTACAAAAAAATACTTTGAACATTTTTAAAGATGTTCTAATCATGTAAGCGAATGTTCTCAAATCACATAACAAAATATTGAACATTGTAATGTAAAGTGAAGAACAACTTCATGTATGTTCTAGACAACAACTATACCTCTCTTGGTGGCTCTGCAGAATCAGCTCCCACGTCGTCTACGAACCTTCTCCTTCGCATCTCTCAACCTCTTCTTCTTCCCTACCATTCCTACCTCCTTCACCAGCTTGAACATCTACAACCTCTATAACTTCTTGTACATCATCTACTTCTTGAACATTTGCAACTCCTGCAAATTCTCCAGCAAGATTATTTGCAAGCCTTCCCACCTCCTCTTCTTCTGCCATATTTAAAAGGCTCTCTTTTTTTATTTCCCTCTTCATCCCACTCATCATCACGAAATAGTGCTTCTATTTCCTCTGATAAATTACCATCATCCGGCCCCCTCACATCTTCTTGTGGCCCTACATTTACATCATAGTCTAGGGACTCCTCCTCTTCGTCCACCAATATAATTCTCCTCTTCCTAGGAGGCTGTTTACTAGGAGGATGAGTAGTCTCCTTCCTCTTAATTGGAGAACAGGAAATCATTCCACTTGTAGAAACCATTGTAGCTGCAAATAACAAGTATATTCATTAATTAAAGATGTTCACACATCATGCAATATGGATGTGTGAAACATAATATACATATGTTTTATCAAACCCTAATTTTTTAAAAGGAAATTTAATTCAAGTAAAGTCATCATTAAACATTATCATCCTCTCACACGGTCGGAGCACTGTCTCAAATATTCCAGAACTTTAAACATGCAAGCACAAACATAAACATGCAAAATCTTGACTATTTGTACAATATTTTTTCAACCTTTAGCATATTTATTTTATAAACCCTAATTTATTTTAACAAAAATCATCTAAATGCATCAGCAACTTCAAACATCTCATTACACGTTTAGAACACTGTGTCACGATGTTTGACACTGCGAAGCAGTATGGTCTTAACATGGTAATATAACATAAACATGCAAAAGCTTCACTATTTGTACAAGAACATAGCACTATTTGACGAAAAGATCAACAAAAATAAAGATTTTCACGAGAACTTCATTCCAGTACCAGTAAAAAGGCATTAAAACAATAGTTTTTTCAAAATAGCAAAATAGCAAAAAATAAACTCCGATTCACATGAAAAAAATCAATATTATTCAAAATTTACCTTTAGATGTTACCGGAGAAATGTTGATGGTCGGCGATGATGATGTTCAGAAAGGTTAATGCGTAGAAGACTTTAGAAGACGACTTGAGAACTGTGTAAGAGAAGTTTTGGTTTTGGGGTTCGATGTTTGAAATAATTGCTGATGTCTGTTCATTTCCCACCTTTTGATTAAAAATTTTTGGGATTGTTAATTCAGTCCAAAAAGTTTTTAATGAAGGAACCGAAGTTTTATTGTTTCAAATATGGCCCCGTTTTACAGTTAAATGCGCGTGATTTCTTACGCTCCACGGGCGTCCCCTTTTGTTAAAGGGTTTTTTACAAAAATATACAAATTTAACCACTTAATTACAAAAAAATAGCAATACTTTCAAATTAACAAGCCATAGCAATATTTTTTTAGCACATTTTTACATTTTATTTTTTATAATTACATTTAAATCCCACTCTCCTAAAAACCCTAAACACTTTCTATACTTCCCCAAACAAATCAGCCACCACCTCCATTCCTTTCTCTCATATCCAAACACACAACTCCACCCGACACCACCAGAACCACCCATTCAATCCATCACCACCGCCACTGATCGAAAAAGAAGCAGAGATACATTACCGCCGTCGTACTCTCTTCTAACAGCTCCGTTGCTATGGAACTCCGTCGTATCTCCGTCGTTGATTCATCACCTTTCATGATGATGAAAAATTCAACAGTCACGATGAAGTTCTTGAAGTTCCACTACTCAGTTCACTTCCATTGTTACTGCTACCTCCACTGAGCAGCTGATCTGATTTTGGAAGAGTAAATGCAACGGGTTGGTGTCTGTTTGTTGCTATGTACATTTTGGCGAGGGATTTGGTGTCTGTTTGTTGCTTTGAGACATATCATTAACTTTGTCAACAAGATCTACGAATCCAATTAGTGAATAAGTAAAAAATATTTTCCAAATTAGTACTCCCAAATCGTTGACACTAAAAGTTGTTGAATTACTTAAATTGTTGTTCTTCTGTATCATTTTGGCTTAGTAGTTAGTACTACACAGTTGCGTGAGTAATTATTTAAAATATATTGCCTTTTGATTCACTTTTTATTTTTCAGTGAATCTTCTTCTTCGGAGATACCTAGACTCACTTTTTGTTTTTTCTGACTTATTTCAATATTGGAAAAGCAAAATGATATTCCAAAATAATAAAAAGCAAGAGCCTTTTAAAACATTGTTGAAACGGTGCTTAAACAACTTGAAACGATGTTGAAACGGTGCTGAAACAACTTGAAACGATGTTGAAACGGTGCTAAAACAGTTTGACACGGAGCTGAAACAATATGATACAATAAAACATTGTAAAAAAACTGTTGAAACAAAATGATACAGTCGGAAACGACTTTGAAACAGTATGATACAATCTGAAATGACGTTGAATCAGTATGATACGGTCTGAGACGACATTGAAACAATCTGAAATAGTTGTAGAAACAGTCTGATACGGTCTAAAAACGGGAGTTGATACAGTTTAAAACAGTATGATACAGTCTGAAATGGAGTTGAAACAGTTGAAACGGTGCAGAAACTTAGATACGGTGCTGCAGAAACAGTTGAAACGGTGCAGAAACAGTTAGATACGGTGCTGCAGAAACAGTTGAAACGGTGCAGAAACAGTTAGATACGGTGCTGCAGAAACAGTTGAAACGGTGCAGAAACAGTTAGATACGGTGCTGCAGAAACAGTTAAAACGGTGCAGAAATAGTTGATACGGTGCAGAAACAGTTAGATACGGTGCAGAAATAGCTAATACGGTGCAGAAATAGTGAGATTCAACGAGATACATTGAGGATGGATGAGAAAAAATGAAATTGGGGAAAATGAGAGGAGTAAAAGTGAAAATGGGGGAAATGGTGAGAGGAAAAGTAAAAATGGGGGAAATGGGAGGAGCAAAAGTGATAGTGGGGGAAATATAAGGAAGAATGTAAGGGTTTGGTATGTTATGAGAAAATATTGCTATATTTTTGCTATATTTGTAATTATCTTGTGTTTTCCTCTATATAGGGTAATTTTACTAAAATGTTGCTATGTTTGGTAATTAAGCTCTAAAACTTGTACTTTTATGTAAAAAATCCATTGTTAAATAAAGACGGGCGAAGTGCACCAAAGGCCAGTTTGGCCACTGGTCTTATAGTAGAGGCCACTAAACCCAAAACATTAACTTTGAGGCCACTTTAGTTACACCCACAATAAATGAAAAAGGAAAAAGACTAAATTACCCCTCGTTTTATATATACAACAGATAGTTCGTTATTCTCCATACTTTGTCGCTGCTGCTGCTGCTGCTCAATACTCCACCAATTATTCACGCCCCAATCGCAATTTTTCAAATTTCTTCACAATTTTGCTTCAAAATTGTAAGTATTCTACGTTTAAATATTACGTTATGCTACATTAGGACTGAGTTTCAACTAAATTCATTCAATGTTTAGTATCGCTATTTCTCTGCATTACGTTCAGAGAAATTCGTTGTTTTAACACCTCGATGTGCCGTTGATGACTGAACATCAGTATCGCTATTTTTATGTTTAGTATCAGCACACTAGCACTGAAGTTTGAACTAAAATTCAGTTCATTAAGTACTTTACGTTTGAATTTTACTTTATGCTGCATTAGGACTGAGTTTGCATTAGGACTGAGTTTGAATCTATGTGAACTGAATTTACAGAAATTCATTTAAAATTTACTAGTTTTTATACCTTGATGTGCCGTTGATGACTGAACATCAGTATCGCTATTTTTATGTTTAGTATCAGCACACTAGCACTGAAGTTTGAACTAAAATTCAGTTCATTAAGTACTTTACGTTTGAATTTTACTTTATGCTGCATTAGGACTGAGTTTGCATTAGGACTGAGTTTGAATCTATGTGAACTGAATTTAGAGAAATTCATTTAAAATTTACTAGTTTTTATACCTTGATGTGCCGTTGATGACTGAACATCAGTATCGCCATTTTTGTGTTAAGCATACTAGCACTGAAGTTTGAACTAAAATTCAGTTCATTAAGTACTTTACGTTTGAATTTTACGTCATGCTGCATTAGGACTGAGTTTGAATCTATGTGAACTGAATTCAGAGAAATTCGTTTAAAATTTACTAGTTTTTATACCTCAATGTGCCGTTGATGAATGAACATCAGTATCGGCATTGTCGTGTTATCAGGATACCTCGAAGTTCAGTCTTTCAACTAAAATTTAGTTAATTATGACTGAATTTCAGTGCTTAAGGGGTGAAAAAGTTCATTTATAAACTGAACTTCAGTTCATATTTGCGATTGCTTATTGGCATTGGCATGTTAAGTACCAGCACGCTAGGACTGAACTTCAGTTCATAAGACTGAACTTCATTGGTTCAATCCTTATGCATATAACTCAAGTCCACATGAACTGAACGTCAATCCACATGCCGTAAAAGCTTTTTATAAACTGAAAGAAGCAACCTCAAGACTTTGTGATTACTTATTGCCATTGTTATTAAGACTGAACTTCATACTAACACAATTCTTTCTCTGGTTTACTTATTCAATGCAGAATGGATACAGTTTGTTTAGTTATTGCTTTCAATGGGAATTGGACAAAAGATTACAAGTACTTGGATCATGAAACAAAACTTTTGCTTGTTAATCAAATAATCGAATTCAGAACATTCATGCACAAGATTTATGAAGCAACACATTTCACTGGCGCTGTCAATATATGGTTTGATATTGGAATGGACTCGAGCAGGGGAATGCTTGTAACTACAGAAGAAGAACTGAGAACATGCATGCCTTTGTTGAAGAATGATCCGACTTTCAAGAATAGTCGTTTCGTGATTGAGAAGCTAGAGAATAAAACTACTCGTACAGAAGTTTCACCTCAGGAGAGGACCCTTATAATGCAGATCGACTGCATTCAAGCAGTCGAAAATAATCATACTCCATGCACAGAGCTTCCACAACAAGAGGGAAGCTTGATAATGCAGATTGACTCCCACCTAGCACTTGAAACACCTGGCATTGCTGAGACACTGCAACCAAACAATACTCAATTTCAGTCACCAGCACCAACATTTGAATGCCCTAGTAGCACACCAGCTGCCAAGAGCAAACGGAAAAGGTCCAGGGTAAAACAGAAAAAATCTCCAGCGATGATATTAACAGGAGATGTATCATCGAAAGATGTAGCAGCATACTCAACATTTGACACCAAGGAAACCATGATGAAGTGTTTTGTCAAGATGGCAATCAAGGAGCATTTTGAGTTCAGGGTTATCAGATCAAATAGAACGAGATATGAACTGAAATGCATCGATCCAAACTGTGATTGGAACATTAGAGCAAGAAGGATAAAAGATTCCTCACTGTTTAAGGTAATTAAGTTTCAGAATACACATACATGCTCTGTTGACGTTAAGAAGGCTGATCAAAAACATGTCACGTCAACATTGATATGTGAGTACTTTCTTGAAAACATCCGCGACAACAGAACAGATGTTAGACCGACATTTATTGTCAACGAAATGAGAAGGATACACGGGGTTGAAATAGGATATCACAAGGCATGGCGTTCAATTCAAGCAGCAAACGCATTAATTAGGGGACGGCCTGATGATCATTATCACCTGCTCCCTTCATACTTGCATGTGCTGAAAGAGAGAAATCCAGGTGCTCACACAAATCTAAAGATAGACAGTCTTAATCGGTAAGCATTTCTCAAAAGTGAGTTCGATTGCTATACGGAAATTGAAAACTTTCTGAGAATTTTTTAAAATGTTTCAGGTTTATGTATATGTTTGTTGCTTTCAAGCCATCAATAGACGGGTAGAGGTATTGTCGACCAGTGATAGCAGTAGACGCGACGTTCCTGAAGGCGAAATATCTAGGTGTTCTCATCATTGCTGTAGCAAAAGATGCAAATAATCAAATCTTCCCTCTAGCTTATGGGATTGCAGACTCTGAAAATAATGAAGCTTACACTTGGTTCTTCACTGAGCTGCGAAGGACAATAGGTACTCGTTCTGAACTGGCGTTTCTATCAGACAGAAACAAATCAATTGCGCATGGAATTGCACAAGTTTATCCTGATAGCCACCATGGTATCTGCATCTACCATTTTGAAAAGAATCTAAACCAAAAGAACGTGAGAACCACAGTGATAAGTCTGTTTCAAACTGCTGCAAGAGCTTATAAGCGTGAAGAGTTTCATTATTTCATGTCCGAATTAGAGGGAATGGATAAAAACACGTACGACTACATAATGGAAGAACCACCTGAAAGATGGGCTAGATCTTACTCACCGAGGCGACGATATGATATGCTTACAACAAATATAGTTGAGTCGATGAATTCTGCATTACTTGAAGCAAGAGAGTTGCCCATTTTAAGCATTTTGGATTTAATCATTCTTAAGAAGCAGAAATGGTTTTGTGAAAGAAGAACTGCTGCTCTAGAGACTTTTCATAGCTTATCAAGGTGGGCAGAAGATGAATTGAACAAGAAGATTCAGCTGGCCTTCACAATGAATGTAGGTATACAGCGCCAAATATGCAATCCTAATAGTGTATAAAAAATACAGATACAGATAGACTGAAAATTCAGGAATGTGATTGGAACTTCAGTAAAAAAAAGGGGGAGGGGGGTTCAACCTTTTGAGGATAGCACTTCTGTACATAACCACTGGGGGGTGGACTTCAAATACTTGTTGCTACAAAATTCAGTCCATAACATTAAGCAAGTTCTAGTACAGACAGTTCGATCCTTGTGGGATTGAACTTCAGTCCATATGATTTGAACTCCAATCAGTCCATTAGAACTGTACTCCTGAACTCTTGCTCTGACTCACTAATAGCCGATTTTAAATAACATCTGTACTGACTCACAAAAGTTGTTATTTTTCATTTCAAATAGGTATTCCCCACAGGTACAGCAACATTCAATGTGCAGGATGAAGGAAAAAGCTTCAACGTCGACTTAAAGAAGAGGACCTGTGACTGTCTTCAATTCCAGACTGATGAACTCCCATGTGTACATGCAATTGCATGCATTGAGAAAAGACGCCTGCTGAAATCTAAGTTCTGTTCAAAATGGTATTCACAAGAGTTTTGGTTAAACGCATATCAAGGTGAGGTGAATATGATAGGGCACAAAACCTCTTGGACTGTACCAGATACCGTGAAAAGCCAGAGGATAGAGACTCCTAATGTCAAAATACAACGAGGAAGAAGGAAAACAAAGAGATACATCCCGATTGCTGAGGCTGTACGGGTCAAAACAAACAAATGTAGTCGATGCAAACGCAGCGGACATGATAGAACCTCATGCATAAATACTCCAGTAGTCCGACCCTATTCAAGGATATATAGGTACTGCTACTTCCTTCATTAACCATAAACTTTTTTTTACTAAATATGTCCCTCCTACTAATTTGATTTTCTAACTTCTTTTTGTTTCATGAAACTGCTTGGCTGTGACTGACGGTGCAGAAATAAATGAAGATATTCAAAATTGCTGATATTTTCTTATCAAACATTCAAGATAATGAAGGTATTCAAACTCTGAATGCATTGCAGTTTATTTTTTTATCTGTGTGTATGTTAATAAGTTGGATACTAGTATACGAAGCACTTTCAGTCCATATAAGACTGAATTTGTAGGTACTTATGGAGTGTAAATTCAGCCTTTTCAAATATGAACTGAAAAGTGGGATGTAGGAACTTCATTCCCATAATGATACCACTTCAGTCAACGAGGGTAGAAGAGAACTACAGTCGATATGGTTTGAACTTTCATACTTGGAAGCAAATGTTTATTCCTGGTGGATAGAAAGCTCAGTCTATATTCTACAAACCAAAAGCGCATAAGTTTGAGCTTCCATCCTTGTGTGAGTAAAAAGTTTGATCTCATGAATTAAAAACATCCATCCTCAAACAAGACAGAAGTTCAATCAAATACTAAGAGACAAAAGTTCAAAGTCATTGTTGCAGCATCGGTGAACTTGAAAACAAAAAATTCTGGAAAACTCAAAATTTATTACCAACAAAATATAACAGACAACACGTAGATATTATCTTATCAGGCATCTTCAACAACAGACCCACTACTAGAACTAGAACTGGAACTTAAAGGTTCTCTAACATCCTGCCAAATAGCAGCACTTAAAACCACACGATCTGAGGATTCAACAACTCCAAAAAGTATCCTAGTTCCTACTCCTAGATTATTACTACGGACAAATTCCCTCCATCCATTAGACAACCACCTTTCCCTTCCCACTTTTAGGTAGTTCATCCGGAAATGAGCACCATGGCAAATTACAATTGCTCGAACATTACGTCTGGGAAGCCTAATTGACAACAATGCTGGCAAAACCTTTGCAACAAAAAGAAAAATGAACACTGTTATTTTTAACAACAAATAACAAAAAATAATACTTTTGAAAGACAAAAATGTTATGAATAACTTACAAACTGATCTGATTCAGTATCCAATTGAGTCAAAACTGCATCAATGAGTGCTGCCATCTTAGAAATAGAAATTATTTGGTTGTTCTCTTCAATAATAGTAAGGTCTATTTGTATTGCTATAATTATAGAAAAGATATTCTGTACTTTTGTGTTGTCATTTCACTGTTGGATAAAGCTGAAGATTCTTTCTTCTTTTGTTCTGTAGTCTAACCCAACACACCTGACAGAGTACATGACCCCACTAGGATTTAACTACACAATAAAAAGAATACATGACCCCAGTAGGATTTAACAACTGAACTGCAATTTCAGTCCATTAGGGGGGAGTGAAATTCAGTCAAACAACTGCAATTAATAAAAAAACAACATAATCCCCGGTACGATTTAACAACTGCAGTGCAATTTCAGTCCATGAGGGGTGCTAAAAGGTCAGTCAATTTGTGGGTTCTGAAGTTCAGTCAATGAGGGGGGACTAAAAGTTCAGTCAAAAACTGCAATTAATAAATAAAAAAAAAATACATAACCTTCTTGTAGGATTTAGCAAAGTGCTGTGCAATTTCAGTCCCCATTGAGGGGTAGTGAAGTTCAGTCCATATCTGTTTAGTGAAGTTGAGTCAACGGACGGGTACTGAAGTTCGAGTCAAAAACTGCCATTAATAACCATAACTGTACAGTTTTGGTAAGACCATAAAAAGCATAACTGTACAGAAACTGTAACACCATAGAAAACATAAACTTCTTTGACTACATTTAATGAACCATAGAAACCATAACCGTACAGAAAACTGTAAAAAGACCATCCACTTGCCAGTTACTGATTTTTTAACTATAAATACCCCCCTTTGCATTTAGAGGAAACTACAAAGTTTATTCCCTCTTCATCTGATACATACTACATAGTTTTTTTTTTCAGAAAACAAAATATGGCAAACGAAAACAATCGTGTGGAGGAACTAGGCAGTTTCAGGAAGAAAATAACATCGTCTTACTATAACAGAGATGATTTTGTATGTTAAAAACAAATGACCAGAGTATATTTTATATTTTTCATTTAATTTTTCAGTGTTTTGTGGTTTTGTTTATTAACTGTGAAATATTCTTGCTTTTAGATTTTTCCAGACAGTTGGAAGCACAAGCTGCCAAATATAAATGGGCTGGCATGCATAGTTTGTGAGGGTGGAGATGATGATATACATTTGATGCACTTCAAAGTTGGGAGGCATGCAAGGCTGTGTAATGGTTGGAAGGCTATGCTTACTAAGAAAGGCTTCAGGATAGGTCATACGCTTCGTTTTGATCATCTATGGCACGAGATGATCGATGGTATTCCATCTGTTGTTTTTGGTGTTTCTCTCGTAAACAATGACGCTGGTGAAGGAGATGATGATGATGATGATTTAAGCAGTGATGATGATGATGACGATGATGGTGGAGCATCAGCAGACAATCCAATTTTAATTGACTAATTTCTAGTACTTGTTTGTTGTTTTAGTTTATGCAGTACGGTTTGTTTTGTTATTACAATGTCTATTTTTAATATATGAACTTTAACCTAGTTATGTTTTATATATTTGAATCTCTCATTATTAACTGAAAATAAGTAAAGTAGAAGCATCCTCATGGACAGAACTTCTGTCCATGAGGATTAGAAGCTCCATGTTTAAGTAAACATAGAACTTAAAACAACAATGAACAGAACTTCTATCATCATGGACAGAACTTCTGTCCATAAGGATTAGAAGCTCCTTGTTTAAGTAACCCTAGAACTTAAATCAACATGGAACAGAACTTTTATCATCATAGACTGAAGTTCTGTCCATGAGAATTTTAAGTTTCAAATTGAAATAACTCGATTAGAAGCTCTGTCTTTAAGTAAACACAACTCATCATGGACAGAACTCTTATTATCATGGACTGAAGTCTCTAGCCACTTGCATTTGATTATCTTCTTTCACAGAATTAAGAAAAAGACTATATTTGGAATATATGTAAAATGTAAAAAATTAACATTAAACATTAATAACTGTTGATACATATATAGGCACAGAACTTATAAAAAACTCTACACCATAGAAACTTCATACATATTCAGTTATGGAGATGGTGGTGGAAGACCAGCAAGATCAAAACCAACATGTGCTGCTATAGCTTCAATAGCCTGGGTGATCATTCGAACTCGTCACCTTTTGACGTTACGCATATACAAAATATCATTTTGCATTTCCTGTATTGCATTCTCCTGGTCCTGCATCTGCCGCCTTAGGACTGCAATCTCCCATTGTATATTATTTTCAATCCCTACTGGTACTGGTGCAAATCCTGATGATGGGGCAAACCCTGGTGCACCTGGTTGCTCTGCTTGTGGTGGTTGATTCACACTACTTTCAGACATTCTTGCGCCTGCAGTTTAGAAATCTCAAAAATAGATAATCCTAAAATAATAAGATGATAAGAATTAACAGTCTGTTATGTATTTATAGATAAAATTATAACAGTTGCAACTTGTAGTTCAAAAGGCACAATAAAATACTAACAGTTGCAACTTATAGTTCAAAAAGGCACAATAACATTTTAAAAGTTGCAACTTATAGTTCAAAGGTCACCAGTCCATAACAGGTAAATAAAAATATTGAACAACAATGAGGGTAATAAAGTTCAACCAATGATGATAGAAGTTCACTGCATCAATGAAGATAAAACTTCTGTCTCTGAGGATAAAACTTCAGTCCCCCTGTAGATTGAAATTGATGGCATATAAATAGAAGTCCAATCTCTGTGTGGTAGAAATTCAGTCCATGTGGTTTCAACTTCCAACCTTGGAGACAGAAGTCCTACTGGACTGAAAACACACACAGACGCAGAGTTGATGTAAAAGTTCTGTCATGAGGATAAAACTTCAGTCCTTTGTGGACTTCAATCAATTGGAGACAGAGACATTCATCCCCTGATGGACTGAACACACACACACAACAACAAACATACACACTCACACAAACGCATGGGGGGTATAAAAAAGGTTCACTCCATAATTGCATCACTGCAACAAAAATGGCATTTACATAATTCTATGCATAATAATCTGTTCATCTGTACATAATATCTGTTTCACCATACTTTACCAAAAAAACTTTACAAAAAATATTACTAGGAATTCTTAAGATAAAAACAAAAATATTTACAACTGGCACATGTCCTCATTATGTTGCCCATAATCATGCTCAACAAATTCGGGTGGAGTCTCAAATCCATCCCTAGCCTTTGCACGACCATGAGCCCAAAGCTGACAACCAAACCGCTCCCTGTAAATATGAATTTGATCTGGTTTAACCTTGTCAACAATTTTACCTCTGGTCAGCAGATCAGCATACCAAATTACAAAAGCGCCACAACTAGTCCTAAAAAATGAGGCACCAAAACAAAGAGTAAGACATAAAAGTAGGCAGGGGTTATAAGTTCAGTCAATTATATCAAATTTTGCACTAAAACTTGCACAAAAATGAAAAGACTTACTGATCTTCTTGGTTCGGTGATACTACCCAATGGGCTTTATAGGCAGCATTGAACTTATCGTTTTTGAAAGAATCATGCAGAGACCCGAAGTTGAGATACTTGAACAGATGTGGGAGCACAACAGCATAAGCCTTGACGTGGTCGACTTTGTCTGCTGGTGGCTTCTTTGTTTTGACCATCGAATCATATACACGTATTTTCTTGTCGTGCAAATCAAAGACTGCCAAAAAGTAATGTGTGACCGTTTCACCAGGTTTTGCTTGCAATCGGCATGGAAAATAGAGTTTATCAACCCCGCCCCAGGGAATTGAACACCTCCGTTCCAGGCCATGAAGGTAATCACACATATACTGTCCAATACCGTCAAGCCAGATTTCATCACCTGGTCTTTTCTTTTTGTCTTTGAATTCTGACTTATAAATAGAGCACATATAACTATCAAAACAATATCAGTAATTGACAGTGTATGAGGAAACTGGAACAAATGGTAGCATGCCCTCTTCCTAAGATAATACATAGCCACATCGATATGCTGCAAAAAATGAACCTGTTTAGTCAATACACACAATAACGAACACGGAACAAACCAAAGAACAGAAAATGCTCTAACATTATCAGACAAAGTGTAGGCAACATCTACAAACTCCAAAAACCACTGCTTGTCTGGCTTCATTGTTTCCAGCTGATATGGATTACTGTCGTAATCATTATCACGTATATAACAAGCATGGTTGTTCCTAATTAAAAAGATACAAAATACAAAACACATATTACTTTTCCATCAGGAAAGAACTTAAGAATATAATAGGCAATGAAGTTCAATCTTATAGGGGGACAGAACTTTGCACGTCCTTGTGGACAAAAATGTCCATGGCCTTTGACTGAGGTTCAATTCTTACAGACAGAACTTACTCCATATGCACAGAAGTTCAATCCATAGGAGCAGAACTCATGGGATAAGAAGTTCAGTCCATATGGGATTGACCTATAGGTTTCCAAATTCATCAACTATGCACTGAACTTATAAAACTACAGACAAGAAATCATAAAAAAATACAAAATAGACTTACTCATCAGGTTTAGTGCCATTTCTTTGAAATAGCAAAAAAGATTTAAACTCATCCAACACTGCTGGGCTATTCTTCAAGTGGTGGAATGGACAAATACGTCTATAATTAGCCTTCCAGTCAGTTGTCTTCTGTTTAGTCCTTGTGGTATTATATGGAGATAGCAACCACTGACTGGGCTTTCGGTCCCTTTTCCCCAGAAGACCTTGCTGCTCCGCCTGTTCTACCTTAGTACTTACAGGGGCTTGGTCACTTGTCTTGGCAATCTCCCTAACAATCGGAACAGGCCTCTCATGTTCCTGTGTCGTAACCTCTTCTTTGGGTGCTTCATCAATTGACTGACAGGCAAGAGCCTGCTGATCTTCAGTCATCTCCCCATCTCTTAAAACTTGGTTACTTCTATCAGCCTGTTGTTCTTTGTTCAGCTCCTCTTTCTCCTGTTCCTGACTCATTACTTCTTCTTTGGCCGCTACACCAACTGACTGTTGTCTGTCGACAAGACTTTCAAAAGTCTGTGGTTCAGTCAAATCAACTTCTCTTCTTGTTTGCTCAATAGCCTGGGAAGTCTCCATAACAATCTTAAGAGGCATCTCCTGTTGCTGTGTCGTAATCTCTTCCTTCGGTTCTTCATCAATTGACTGACAGCCAAGAGCCTGCTGATCTTCAGTCATCTCCCCATCTCTTTCAACTTGGTTACTCCTATCAGCCTGTTGTTCTTTGTTCAGCTCCTCTTTCTCCTGTTCCTGAGTCATTACTTCTTTTTTGCCCGCTATACCGACTGACTGTTGTTTGTCGACAAGACTTTCAAAAGTCTGTGGTTCAGTCAAATCAACTTCTCTTCTTCTTTGCTCAATACCCTGGGGATTCTCCATAACAATCTTAAGAGGCATCTCCTGTTCCTGTGTCGTAATCTCTTCTTTGGGTGCTCCATCAATTGACTGACAGCCAAGAGCCTGTTGATCTTCAGTCATATCCCCATCTCTTTCAACTTGGTTACTTCTGTCAGGATTCTCCATAACGACATCAACAGGCATCTCCTTTCCGTGCGAAATCACCTCTTCTTCTACTGTTTTGTTGACCGACTGCCCTTCTGGTTCTTCTCTTGCTGCTTGATAACTCACATCAACATTATATATTTCAACGTCATCGGTCCTCTCCTGTTGCAGAATTATGCCTTGTTCTTTTCCAAGTTCAACCTGCTGCTGATTTTTCGACATGTCTTGCTGAATTTCTTCAGCTCTTGGTGTATTTTCAGCATCACATGAACCCCCACTAACACTTTCTTGAGTCGGTATATTAAAACTAGGCATATCAGGATGTGAACTATTTTTCTTCAACTTCTTCCTTTTCCTTTCATAGGTTTTTGGTTGGATGGGTGCAGAAGTTGTACCTGATTTCTCCACAATCATATCCTGTGGGAGCAAGCGAGGTGTCGACAGATCAAGCTCTCCACTTATAACTTGCAATTGAATATCCAGCACCTCCCTCTGGGCTGCAGTCAACTCACCAAACATGTCTAATTCACTCTCAATTCGTTCATGAATTTGTCTAGGGGTTTCATTGACAAACGCACCTTGTAAAGCTCCATGCAATTGTATAGCTGAATTTAGACCTGCACCACCACCGCTAACTTCTTTTCTAACATATGAACAGCTTTTTGATTTCCTAACTATAGTGCCTTCGCTGGAGTCTTGTCTGTCATCTGAAGGAGATTTTGATTTCCCGGATACAGCTCCATGACTGAAGTCTTTCCTTACATCTGGAGGAGACTTCCTCTTCCTTCCATCACTAGCATTGCCTCCACATGAATACAAGTTCAAGGAATTACGAACACTGCCAGATTGTTCCTTGCTCCTTCTTCCACTAACATCTTTCCCGGATACAGCTCCATGACTGAAGTCTTTTCTTACATCTGGAGGAGACTTCCTCTTCCTTCCATCACTAGCATTGCCTCCACATGAATACAAGTTTAAGGAATTACGAACACTACCAGATTGTTCCTTGCTCCTTCTTCCACTAACATCTTTCCTCCAACTTGCTTCCTTTTCCTCAAAATTCTTAGCAAACTTCTTCATAAAATCCAGAACACAATCAACCTTGTTATCTACACCACGAACCTTGTTTTCTACAGCACGAAAATTGTTTTCTACAGCACGAACCTTGTTTTCTACACCACCAATATACTTCCTTATGCGCCGTCGCTGACTACGCATCCTCTTCCGGAATTTTATATTCACCTTCTGCAAAAACAAAAAAAAAATCGATAGAACTAATAAAAATATTCAATTAAAATAAAAACAGAAAAAGATGAATGCACATGATACTTGAAAACTCACTTTAACAATTGCATTAACTAAATCTTGATCAAGCTCTACACCATGTCGAGCATCCTGCCTATCATCATAAGTAGCCTCACCCGCATGAATATCATCCTCAGTCTCAGCAACATCATCCTCACCCACATTATCATCATCCTCAGTCTCAGCACCAACATCTCCACTCTCATCAGCACCATCCTCAGTTCCACCACCACCTCCCTCGGTCTCAGAACCATGCTCAGTCTCAGCAATATGTTCACTCTCGGAATCATCCTCAGTCTCAGTCTCAACAATATCTTCACTCTCAGCACCATCATGATGTGTCTGAGCCCCACAAACCTCAAAATCATCAGACGTATCCTCACTATCTTCAACAACTTCTTTTCCTTTTAAAAGTTTACATGCAACAACAGGTACAACAGGACCTGCTTCTGTCACATTCAATTCCACCGACCTTTTTTCTTCCTCAGACAGAAGAATTGGAACCATTTTAAATTTGTCAAAACTCTATAAAAAAAAAGAATCCATGAGAAATATATTAGCACCACGGTAAAATAAGAAATAAAACTTTTATATGCAGAAATAGAAGTTTTGTCCTCATGGACTGAACTTCAATTGGTACTATTTTAGAAGTTCAGTCCATGAGGACAGATACATGGATGGGAGAGAAGTTCAGTACATAATGATAGAACTTCAGTAAGGCTGAAGCAGTTCAGTACATTAGGATAGAAATTCAGTCCATGAGGGTAAAGAGCTTAAGCAACCACACACACACACTAAGACACAGATATAGAAACTTACATTTACATTATGAAAAAACTGATCAACCAAAGTGTTATACTGAGGATTTTTGAAACTAATAAACCTAACCATCCTTGGGAAGCCACGACCATTATATGTACAAAGTTAGAACGAAGTGATGGAAATAAATCCAGAAACCAAGCACATAACACAAACGGGAATCCCAGCATATAGTAATTTACACCACTTTTAAGAGGTCTCATTGCAAAGTTAACTAGTGCTTCAAAACCCGCACTACCCCAGGGATAAGCTCTACAAAGATCCTCGTTGTCAATAATATCCAAGTAATGCACTTCAACCAAGCTTGTTTTTTTGTTAGAACACAAGATGATTGACTGAAAAATATAAAACTCTGCAATCTTCACTGCATCATCTTCATCGACCAGAGATGCCGGGGTCATTGATACTAAAAATTTACGAACGTCTGACACCTGAAGATTGCTTTTGCCACGAAAGTACTGCTTCAGAAGCCTCTGATTCATATTTATAGCAGGTCCATCAAACAATTCCTCACGTTTTGCAGAAAACCTCAAACCAGTGTAAACATGATATTCTTCGGGACCAAAATGGATGAGATGACCAAAAATATTAAAACTTAATCTATTCGGATCACTGCTCACAATACGTGACAATAATAAACAATGCAGTAACCTCATAGAAGTTTTGTACGACTGCAACTTCAGAAAGTTTCCAAACACACCATCCGAAAGATTCTTACGCTGCGCTTGACACGACCCGGAATTCGGTTAGGCCGTGCGGGCCCCCGACATCCTCCCCCAGACCCGTCGGGCGAACCCTTACCAATTAAATCAGGAAAATAAATATAACAATTTACAAATAAGGACAAAACTTAAAATAAAAACGCAGACATACTGATACCCCTAAGCTGTACAAAAGAAATTACAGCTGACTACCCAGCATACTAGGTTTAGGGTTATCCAGACTAGACATCTAAGAGTATAAAAGAAGACAGATACCTCCTGAAGGGAGCAAAATGCAGCTGAAATAATAAACAATAAACTGGTGGCCATCCGGAATAAAAGCTGGCTCACCCTGACAGCTGAAGTCTTCTTCGCTCCTTCACTACGTGGCCAACTCAATCCTGGAGCGAACCTGCCGGAACGAAATAGATAGACAAGAAACAAATAACAAACAAGGGTGAGTCAAAAGGACTCAATAAGTGGGGCAGACTAGCCACCTCAAAGAATAGGATAGCTAGCCAGGGAGAAAAGAAACAGATAAACCCAATTCCTCTTATTTAAATTACAAAAAGGCAGAGCCAGATAATAACTAGAAACACGTATGAAACCTTAAACTCAGCCAGGAATACGAGCCAGAAACATATCAACAAATAAGCAATGCACATATAAGCAGGACAGTAGTCATGTATCGTAAGTCTACCCAATAGTATGAAATGAGATGAAATGAAATGAAATGTGATGCAAAGGGTCACATGTTCCCGTCCTCCCATCTCGAAGCGGAATACTCCTGCATTCGAGGGGAATCCAATCTGATAACCAACTGGAGCGGAATACTCCTGCTCCTGGGGCGGAATACTCCTACACCCGATATAATATAAACCAGAGGCGGAATACTCCTGCACTCTCTTGGGGCGGAATACTCCTGCACCCGATATAATACAATGGAGCGGAATACTCCTACTCCTGGGGCGGAATACTCCTGCCCTCAATATGATACAATGGAGCGGAATACTCCTGCTCCTTGGGCGGAATACTCCTGCCCTCAATATGATACAATGGAGCGGAATACTCCTGCTCCTGGGGCGGAATACTCCTGCACCCAATATGATATGCAATGTAATGCATATGAATGACATATAATGCATATGAATGCAATGTGGTGCAATAATAACCTTTCACCGGCGCGGGACTCTCATCGACAGCCGGGAAGTAGATGCCAACTTACAGCCAGGGTACAATGCTCAGATCCTCATTGCAATACCAACAATAGGACATAACATATAATATACAATGTAAATCCAAAGCTAAGGCGTAATGAGTACGCCTATCGGCAGCTACACACGTAAGGAACACGTGGTAGAAAATCCACGAGGCCAGGTGCCTCCAAAGAAATGGATATAAACACTTACCTCTTCCAAAAGTTAGTACAGCCACTCAATAACTGCTTTGTCCTTTGGATTCATTGCCAAACGATCCCACTGTGTTCAATAACCAGAAAAATATATCAAATGCAAAAATATAGAACTCTTCTCTCATGATCGAGAAAGGGTCAGCTTAGTCCGAATAAGTTGGGCAATGATGTTATCATATTATCCAGCTATGTTTTTATCCGAAAGTTCGATATGCGTGTTATAATTCTGATCCTGTAATCAGGAAATAATACCCGTGGAATAGCTTATGAAGGTCGTACAAGTTCTTTTGCTATCTGTGCGAATTTTTCTTTAGACTTAGGCTCGTTCGAGGACGAACGAGAATTTAAGTGGAGGAGAATGAAACGACCTCGGTCAGTCGTTTTGGAAGTTAGGACTCCGATTGGCGTGTCGATAATTTTAAAATATTCGTAATGTCCAATAGAACTTGTCTGTAAAATTTGAGCTAAATCAGACCTCGTTTGGTACGCATCGGAAGAAGGTTTCAGTTTTTATTGGCGATAAATATTAAAACGAGATTTTCGAGCTCGGTTTTTGCCGAATGAGCTCCGTTTCGAAATCCGAAAGCGCCGTTAGGTTCGTATGATTATTTGTGATTTTTGTAAACTTTTGAAAGTGAATTTCGATGTTGTTCGGCTAGTTTCCGCTAAAATGCCGAAAGTTAAATAATTTGACTTCTTTTCATTTAAATTCGTATCTTGAGTTTCGGGAGTCTGATTTGAGATCCGCCTTCGCGAGTATGTTACATATATTTTGTACAACTTGTATGCAAAAGTTGGAATTATTTCGAATATCGTAGGGCACTGTTTTAATTTTTGTTAAGAAAAGAAAAGAAAAAAATAAAACAAAAAAAGGACAAAGTAGAAATGAGAAAGAAATGAGCATTGTCGGTGAGCTCATCTTTAGCGTGAATATATTCCAGAAAACGAAACACAACAACAGAAACGGAAAACCAAAAGAATACACGGAAGGAAATGGAAAAAATGCCAGAAAATGAGAAAAGGGGCCGGAGAAAAATAGTATTTTCACCCCAGAACATTCAGGTAATGATCCTACTATATTATTTGAGTTTATTACGTGTGTTTGAATATGTTTTAATGGTAAAACTTGAAATATTAGACATCGTTTTAATAAGTTCAATTAATAGTTTAAAGGGTCAAATGGACCCCGATAGTAAAATTGATTATATATTCGTACTCAGTGAGTTATGGACAACATATAGATATAATTTATTTGGGGTTCGGTTATGTGGCCTTAAACCCTGTATATAGGCCTGGCCTGCGTATTGCGTATGCGAATAGGGTATCAGGTTCCTACCTGGATTGCCCTAAGATGTGAGGAATGAAGCCTTTAGCCTAATTTGATATATTTTTCTGGTTATTGAACACAGTGGGATCGTTTGGCAATGAATCCAAAGGACAAAGCAGTTATTGAGTGGCTGTACTAACTTTTGGAAGAGGTAAGTGTTTATATCCATTTCTTTGGAGGCACCTGGCCTCGTGGATTTTCTACCACGTGTTCCTTACATGTGTAGCTGCCGATAGGCGTACTCATTACGCCTTAGCTTTGGATTTACATTGTATATTATATGTTATGTCCTATTGTTGGTATTGCAATGAGGATCTGAGCATTGTACCCTGGCTGTAAGTTGGCATCTACTTCCCGGCTGTCGATGAGAGTCCCGCGCCGGTGAAAGGTTATTATTGCACCACATTGCATTCATATGCATTATATGTCATTCATATGCATTACATTGCATATCATATTGGGTGCAGGAGTATTCCGCCCCAGGAGCAGGAGTATTCCGCTCCATTGTATCATATTGAGGGCAGGAGTATTCCGCCCAAGGAGCAGGAGTATTCCGCTCCATTGTATCATATTGAGGGCAGGAGTATTCCGCCCCAGGAGCAGGAGTATTCCGCTCCATTGTATTATATCGGGTGCAGGAGTATTCCGCCCCAAGAGAGTGCAGGAGTATTCCGCCTCTGGTTTATATTATATCGGGTGCAGGAGTATTCCGCCCCAGGAGCAGGAGTATTCCGCTCCAGTTGGTTATCAGATTGGATTCCCCTCGAATGCAGGAGTATTCCGCTTCGAGATGGGAGGACGGGCACATGTGACCCTTTGCATCACATTTCATTTCATTTCATCTCATTTCATACTATTGGGTAGACTTACGATACATGACTACTGTCCTGCTTATATGTGCATTGCTTATTTGTTGATATGTTTCTGGCTCGTATTCCTGGCTGAGTTTAAGGTTTCATACGTGTTTCTAGTTATTATCTGGCTCTGCCTTTTTGTAATTTAAATAAGAGGAATTGGGTTTATCTGTTTCTTTTCTCCCTGGCTAGCTATCCTATTCTTTGAGGTGGCTAGTCTGCCCCACTTATTGAGTCCTTTTGACTCACCCTTGTTTGTTATTTGTTTCTTGTCTATCTATTTCGTTCCGGCAGGTTCGCTCCAGGATTGAGTTGGCCACGTAGTGAAGGAGCGAAGAAGACTTCAGCTGTCAGGGTGAGCCAGCTTTTATTCCGGATGGCCACCAGTTTATTGTTTATTATTTCAGCTGCATTTTGCTCCCTTCAGGAGGTATCTGTCTTCTTTTATACTCTTAGATGTCTAGTCTGGATAACCCTAAACCTAGTATGTTGGGTAGTCAGCTGTAATTTCTTTTGTACAGCTTAGGGGTATCAGTATGTCTGCGTTTTTATTTTAAGTTTTGTCCTTATTTGTAAATTGTTATATTTATTTTCCTGATTTAATTGGTAAGGGTTCGCCCGACGGGTCTAGGGGAGTATGTCGGGTGCCCGCACGGCCTAACCGGATTCTGGGCCGTGTCAGCGCTTTACTGAAATTTGAAATGATATGATCCAAATTGTGCTCCCCTTGCCAATATGCATTCATGTTGAACCAGCGGTCAAATGGATACAGTAGATTACCTTCCATTCCAGCATCCATATTGCACAAAGCTAACAATAAAAGAAAAAACTATCAGTCACACATACAAAATAAACGAATACAGGTTTGAGGATACACACAGACACACGCACGCACACAGAAGTTCATTCCTTGGAGACAGAAGTATAATAATAGTAGGATGACAGCACACACTGAGTCACAGACATATGGGCGATAGGCTTCAGTCCACTAGAAATGAACATCTGTCCTATGTGGACTGAGCATACACACATACATAAGTTATTGGTACTGCACCAGCTATAGGCAACTTGAATCAGGGTGCAATGTACACTAAGGTCAGAGGAAACCAGGGAAATCAAAACTTCAAGAGACAGGCAAAGAAATTCTACTGTGATTTCTGCAAACTGACTAAATGGCGGCTGGAAACTAAATGCCTACCCTCAAGATTACAAGAAAAGAAAAAGTGGTCCTTCTGCCTATAATGTGCAATCAGAAAGTGAAGATATTCCTTCACAGATTGGAAAGATAAGTCAAAACTGGAAGCTGCACTATTCAAACCGTATTCAATGAAGCGCACGCTTCATGCGCTGAAGCATGAAGCAACTGAAGGATGAAGCGAGCGCTTTAAGCGATGAAGCGAGCGCTTTAAGCGATGAAGCGACCGCTTTAAGCGATGAAGCAACCGCTTTTACAAACACTGCTTTCTACCTAATGCAATGGTGACACATACTGTGTTTTTTGCTTTGAAATAGTGCTTGTGACACACACACAGAGACAGAAGTTCAGTCCATCACACAGAGACAGAAGTTCAGTCCATCACACACAAACACAAACAAACACACACACACACTGAGTCAGACGCATTGGGAAGGGGTGTGGGGGACTTCAGTCCACTAGGAATAAACTTCAATCACTGGAGACAGAAGCTCAGTCCTAATGGAACTTCAGTCCACCACACACACAAACATAACTTCAGTCAATCACACACACAAACACACACACACGCACACACACACGGCGATCACAGAGACACGCACACACACATAACTTTAATACACACACACTTGAACCTGAATAAAAATTAACTACTAAATACGCAAAAAAACATACAAATTTAAACTTAAATAACGTTACTTAACTTAACAACAACATATTTTACAAAAAAATACAACAAAAAAAATACAAAAAAGTAGTATATGAAAAGAGAGAAATGTTATACCTGCGAAAATGCAAAGGTGAAGAGAGAAATGTAATTCAACATACGTAATGCAATGCAACTAAAATTCAGTTCGTTAACTATTCTAGGTTTGAAGGTGATTTTTGCATGAAGATTCGGTGAAGAAGAAGGGTTAAAATGCATGAAATGAACGGTTAAAATGAAGAGAAGGGTTTTAAAAACCCCTGTCAATTCAGAAAAGATGAGGGGTAATTTGGACTTTTAAATATGCCCCGTTTAGTGTACTGCCACAAAAGTGGCCTCTACTGTAAAGCCACTGAAAAAACTGGCCTCAAACTAAATACCAGTGTTAAAAGTGGCCTCTGGGCGAAATTTTTACAATAAAGACTCGAGAAGTTTTTTGGCCCAATCTTCTCAAGATACATTATGTGAATCCTTGTCTTGTAGCCTCAACTGTAAGACTTCAACTCGGCGTACACTTTTAAGAGTAGAGATGAAATATGAACAGGTAAACAATTATCAAATAATGTCTTGAAGAAATCAAAACAGGAAGCACTGCACAGGTAGGAGTCTAGTTGCGAATTTGGTCAATAAAGATAATGAGTGTAACCTTGGAGAGTAAAAGTACCATTTAGACACAAAACAGATCATTTAGGTAAAGCCAAGAACTAGATTATAGAAGAATGACAAAAACCCAGTAAAAGACACTCAAACTTTTGCCTTTATAAATGGAACTGAACAGATTACATGTATTACACAATTTATATCCTATAGCTACATTCACTAGAGTTCCTCTAAAAATTTGAAGATACACGTTTCTTCATCACTTGTAAAAGGTGGATCATGGGCTTCTCTTACCTGCATTAAAATAAAAAATGAAAAATTTAAAGAAATTTTATGACATCTACAATCTTATTGTAGGGGCATTTCAAACGAATATCAAACCTCTGCTTTAGGTTATTGGTATAGATTTAGAAATTTCCAGTGCTGATGGCATCCGCATTTGCATCTCCAAGTGCTGCCTCTTTGAGGTACTTGTCAGCCAGTTGAACTCTCTTTACATTCTCTTGTTCTTGGACAAGCAGGTTTCCATACTCGAGGAGCTTGTCAATTGTCATCTTTGGTTGCTCAAAAGTTGGTGGACCTTCAATAGAGTTCAATAGTTTCTCTCCAACTTGTTCAATTCCAGTGCTTGAAATCCACTTCCTCACTTCGTCATCATATACTCTTGCCCTCAAAGCACCAAAGAAGTCTGTTTTAAGAACAATTTATAACCATAAGTGATCATCACTTGTGTTGGGTGTGCGAAAGCAAGTCATACATTGGTAGCTTAAAAGAAAAGAAAGCTACATATATAGTGAGGCCTTTTGAGGAAAATCGTGCAGTCTTGGCCCAAAGTGGATAGTATCACACACCATGTCAACAGTATCTTTGGCTAGTTTAGCCCAACAATTTGGAAGTCCTCCTTTTTTTATAGTCACACATTTGAGAGTTCTTACCAATAGATTGTCCAGGGAAGGCATCGACAAGCCTTACAATGTGTTCATCTGGGACACTGTCAGTTCTGAAAATGCCCTTGCATACACCAACTCTGTCCTCTCTTGTTGGTGCCCAGTAGAACTTCTCCATACGACCATCACGGATAAGAGGGGCATACAATGTGGAGAAGTCATTACCAGTGACTATAATGGGGACTCTGGCATTCTCTTGCTTGTTGTACATACCAGGGAGCTGGACATTAGTCGGGTTATCAGCAATGTTCATGAGAGTTGCATTAACCATCTGGTTGTTTACTGTGTATTGGGTAGTTCCACCCATTCTACCAGCTCCAGCATCGAGATCATTGATAAAGAGGACACACATATTTCCTTTCCTGATTATTTCTGCTGCCTCGCGGTACCTTTGCCTAATCAATTTTGCTGGTTCTCCTGCATTTCCACTTTCCAATTCTCCAGCACTCATCATGATCGGGCTGAAAATAACAAAGACACAAACATAGTTGAGAAACTTTGATCCATTTTTTTTTCTGAAAGAATTACTTCACAAAATGATCTTTATGTGATCAAGTATATTACTCACTTGATTCCCATCTTTCTGAAGACAAGCTCACACTGGAAGGACTTTCCTTGACCTTTGCCTCCCCAAATACCCAAAATCAGTGGCACCTGTACAAAAGAATTTGACGAGATTATAACCATTCAATTTCCTTATACCATAAAAAGACTTCATACGAATAATTTCAAGGCCAAATTTCTAGAACTGATCTGACCTTAATGTTAGGCAATTTCAAGAAGTTCTTGGTGATGTGAACAACTAGCTTATCCATGAAAGCAGGAGCAATATAGAATCCATCCAAAGTGTTGTCCAAATTGTATCTGTAATAATAAGGTGAACATTTTCATTTACATTCACATTTCAAAATATTTTTTCGTAATAATTGAGTACTTACTGGCGAAGACCCTGGCTGATATACTCGTAGGAATTCAAGACAGCATGGTGAGTACCAGTACCCATAGGAGCTTGGAAAAGAGTATCTACCATACCCTTACCCCTAGTGATGTCCTGTTGGTCATCAGACATGTCCATGATAAGGCCCTTCCATCTGTCCTTATCTGTCTGTTTCTTCTCGTCTATTTCTTGTTCTTGTGCTACAATCCTAAAGCAGCTCCTGTTTGAAACCTTGGGGCTGGAAGGGCCTTTCGCATTCACCTTCTTCAAGGTTTTGCCAAAGAAGGCAGTGCTTGGTACCGTAGTTCCAGCAACTGAGTTGTTCAAAGTCAACTGCACCAGTGATGTCTCTTAGTAAGAGGAACTGGAACATGGTAAATTTCATGAACAAAGAACACAATCTACTGCATCTAGTAACCAATTCTGGTCTAACAGAAATTTTCATATAGCATCCTATGTATCAATCTTATACACAAATTAACATCCGCAAATCAATTCTTGCCAGGTTTTCGAATAATTCAACATTCCCATCAAAAGAAACTTATATTATCCAATTTTCTATTCTTTAACAAGACACACCTCGACTATTCCATAAGTACCTGCTACCTTCCCTGATCACTTTTTTAACAGTATATGACAATCATTAGTGTACATAAGATACAAGTCAATATTTTAGCTTGTAAGTTAATTTTGTTTCCTGTAGAAATTGACTGCATGAGACAGTCTATTAACCAAAAAAGGAATGCTGGAATCTTACTAAGCAGAAAAAATCATAGTATCATAAACTAAAACGACATAAAAGACAGTAAAGACTCCAATATATAATTATAATGAACAAGTTGACATGTATTGACTTGTGAAAGGAAAAACAAATTACCGGTACTTTGTTGGCAGCTGCTACAGTTGAGACAGAGGTAGCCATTCTTTTTTCCTGACTACTAGTATGAAAATTAAAAGAACTGATGATCACTAGCTCTTTAAATTTTGTGAGACAAACTAGTAGGTTGTTGAATAAAGTACAGGAAAGTGATGCTTTTATAGTACTTCTTGTTTGGAGTGTATAAGAAACATTATGTGAAATTGGATTGCGAATTCATAATGGCCACACGATGGAAGATTGGCTATATTACGTGGACATTTTGATGAAGACTTTGGTTTGTGACATGGAATTTGTTGTTGTTTTTTTTTTTCTTCATTATTCTTGCTTGTTCTGGAGACTAGATTAACAACAAAATGGAGTCTTCTCGGAACTATTTGGATTTGAGGTCAAGATTTAAGCTGCTTTTTCTCTTCCATACTGCTGTTTCACAGATTCGTTCTTGTGAAATAAAAAAATTTAAGGCAATTATTGTACTTCTTAAGTTCGACAAAGAATGTCATAGCTATTATTTGAAGAGTAAAAACAAAGGTCCTCTCTTTTATCGAATTTTTTTTAATATTTTAAATTATTAACTTTTTGAGTTGAAGTACTTTTATGTAATTTTTACTTTTAAAAAATTTAAAGAATTTATGTCTAGCTTTTAGGAAGGGAATACCATTTTTTGCCCTCTACCTTAAATTTTGCAACACTGGGTTCCTGGTTACCTGGACCTGGAAGAGGAAAGGAAGAAATGAAGTCGTGTAGGCATAACCGGAAAAGGATAAAAAGCTAAAAATTACTACATTGCTGTTTGTGTGAAAAACAAAGTGCATCTCAACTAAATCTTTTCTTTATATTTAGTATGACAATATTCTATTTAGTATCAGTTCATTGTCTCACTTTTCAACTTTGACTCGATTAACTCGTTGAAAAACTTAGTCTTCTCACTTCAACTGTGAACCTTTTCACAATTTACTGAGCACCAGGTCCTTTGTCATCTTCAAAACTTATCCTTCAAAAAATTTCCCCTTTTTGATGATGACAAACAATGTTGTCTCACCGAGGGTTTATACGCTCAAGAACCTGTAAAAGTCAAACACTAACCACGAACCAGGGTAATAACAGTTAGGCAAAAATAGGTCACAAACATATAATGAACTAACAACATCTAACTTCCTCCTTTTGGCATCATCGAAAAGTTTCACAGTTGTAAGAACCTGCTCAACTTAAATTAAGTCTAGTTGACTCTAGTGCCAAAGGCAGCAAGCCAACCTTTTAAACGTCAGGAGCCTGTTTCAGACAATAAACACTAGCAAGATAGGATATTTATATCAACAAAAAGCGTCAAACCGGCATAAAATATCCAAACATCATTCAAATATTACAAACCAAAATATAAGATTGTCTTAAAAACAGGCCATAAAGAGAACCAGGACGAGACTAGGGAAAGGAACTGGGTCAGAATTGGGGAATATCAGGGATGTTAAAGTGAGCAAGAAACAAGGCAAGGCGACGCGAGTTTCCTTCACGTTCATGTTCTAGCTCCGCATCCAGCCTAGTGTTTTCAGCATTCATGCAGGCCAGCTCATCATTTTGCCTTTCAAGCTGCCTCCTGAACCCCTCAATCCTCCTGTCCATTCTATTGTTTCTTCTTTCCTCAGCATCCTCCTCCATATGCTCTGGTTCATCAGCAGGTTCACCGTTCAACACATAGTCACAAGATTTCAAAATGTTCCTCCCAAACAGGTCAATGTGATCCGGCTCCGTCCACTTACCAACAGGAACCCCAAAGAAATCAAATACTTTACCCAGAAGAAACCCATAGACTAGCGCATGTTTGCCCAACCCCATGTCAGCTACCCTACCGATGTGCTTGATCATCAACTTAGGCAGATTAATACGAACCTCACGATCTAGCAGGTCCATATAGGTCATATCCAGAAAGTTAGCCTCACTCCTCCTTTCCGGTCTCTGCAGTAGGTTCTTCTGCACAAATTCAAATAGCAACTGGTAGAAGGGTGGCATTGCCTTCTTCTTAACCTGTGTAGCCCTTGCCAGTCTAGGTCTCCCTGTAAATTTCTGGGTCACCTCCAAAGCAGACACACCATCAACTCTAGCCGGCCATGAGTTTCTCATGTACTCGCTGTAACCTTGAGAAGGAACACCCAAAATCTCACCAAGCTCCATGCTATCAAACTGTATCACCAGCCCCTTGACTATGGTTGTCACAATACCCTCACTCACTGTGCAATTTGAGTAAAATTCTCGAACCTCTTGCTCTCAGCGCTGTCTTGTACGTTCACTGAACAGGTTCAACCAACCCTGAGCTCTCAACTTAGCACCAAGCTGAGTCATTCCTTCCAGCTCTAGGTCGGTGTGAATCTTACCCTTCACCAATGGTAGACCTCTAAAATAGGCTACCCTCCTTTTCTTGTCTTCCTTGTCATCACCAATCACTAACTTTATTTTGGAAACTCTCCTACGAACCTCAGGTTCTTCCACAATCTTTTCCTGGTGCTCTGGAACATAACCACGAGTAGCAGGTCTCCTCACATTACTCACTGTCTTTCTACTGCTTTCTCCCATTCCCTCAGCATCACCAGAACTTCCAATTTTGGAACTACCCACAAATTCTCCTCCCTTTACTAACCTTCTTTTCTTCATATTTTGTTTTTGTTCCTGAACCATAGGCCTCTTATCCAATCTCCTTTCTTCCTCCACCACTACAATATCAGTCTCACTGGAGGAACCTTCACTAGCTTGAGGAGTGGGATTGGCCTCCGGCAACACAGCATCTAAAGGTTCAGTAAAACCTACACCTTCAACATTCTCTTCCACATAATCATCAATATCTCTCAGATCTGCATCCTCACCTGCCACAGAACCAGAGAACGAACCAGGTTCTTTCTCAGGTTCCTTGGCAGGTTCAGCATATTTATTCTCTCCTTTGTCACTAACAGTCTTTTCTACCACAAGAACTGTCTCAGTAACAGGTAACTCGATAGGATTCTCAGTTTCTTTTGCAACAACATCAACCTCTGTTTCAACGACCTTTTCAATATTTTCTACAACTACCTCCTCCTTCTCTCCAACTACAGGCATAACAGGCTCTCCTAAATCTACAGACACAGAAGGTAAACTAGTATCGACAACTACAGTACCAGTAGGAGAACTAGGGTTTACCTTTTCAGTTTCTTGAACGTTTTCTTGAACCGTTTCAATGACCCCTTCATCCGTACCAGCAACTGGAACATCTTCCCCCTTACTAGTTGCTTCATCCAACTTCTTCTGCCTTAATTGAGCGAACTTTTTCGCCACAGCTACGGAGCGACTTGCAGCTAGTTTCTTTGCCTTTTGATTTATTTCGAAATTTTGGGTTTAGGAGATGAAGGTTGTGAAACAATTTTGGAACTGGTCGACATTTTTTTCAGAGTGTGTTGTTTTTTAGAGAGAGAAGAGAAAGTTTTGAGAGAGTTTTTTTTTTCTTTTTAGCCGATAGAAACAATGTTTCTTGATTAGTAGTGGAATAGAGAAGGGTTTAGGTGTATCTGGAAGGGGAACGGGTTGATTGGATATGAAAAAGCTGCTACTTCATTATGACGCATAGGAGCTGACGCCAGCATGGTTCAAAGAATTTGAATTTTAAAAGCTTACAACTAATCCGATGCCAAATGAGGGTGATTGGTAACAATTTGGCCACGTAAGACAAACATTATAATCAGTAAGTAACATAGAATGTGTACCTGAATGTCCATGCACCAGTTTCTTCAATAACATCATTTATTTCAAAAATTTGCCAGTATCTAGGTCATGAAAACAGGTTCCAAACAGGTTAGCAAGCAAAAACACCTAAGTTTTCATATGTAGAATCAACTAAACAAAGTTAAGCAAGGTAAAACAAGAAAATTTTACTAGACAATCATTGGGAGAACCAGGTGCTGGCTTGTTCACTGTATCTTGGTCATCCCTAGCTCAAGCCTGTTCTTTTCAAATTGTACCCTGTTCAATGCCTTAGTGAAGATATCAGCAATTTGGTCTTCAGTCCTGCAAAAGTTCATAGTAATTAGGCCTTTCTCAACATTGTCCCTTAAAAAGTGATGCATAATATCAATGTGCTTTGTTCTCTTGTGCTGGACCAGGTTCTTGGCAATATTGACTGCACTGGTGTTGTCACAAAAGATTGGAACTAGTACACACTTGATTCCAAAGTCCTCCAACTGCTGCTTAATCCATAATAACTGTGAACAACATAAAGCAGCTACTACATATTCAGCTTCAACTGTGGATAATGCCACCGAATTTTGCTTCTTTGTAGCCCATGAAACTAAACAAGGACTTAGGAAGTGTGCCATCCCAGAAGTACTTTTCCTATCGACCAAGTGACCAGCATAGTCAGCATCAGCATACCCAACTAGATCAAAACTTCCACCTTTTGGGTACCATAAACCAAGATCTTGAGTTCCTTTCAAATATCTCAAGATTCTCTTGACTGCAGTTAAGTGTGATTCACTTGGTTTTGACTGGAACCTTGCACACAACCCCGCACTATAAACAATGTCTGGACGACTTGAAGTTAAATACAGTAAAGAACCAATCGTTCCTCTGTACGTAGTTTCATCAATTGAAGCACTAGTTTCATCCAGATATATCTTCATTCCAGGAGCAATGGGCGTGTTCATATCCTTAGCAGACTTCATATCATACTTCCTTAACAGCTCTTTGATGTACTTTTCCTGATGGATCATTGTGCCTTCCTGAGTTTGCTTGATTTGTAAGCCTAAGAAGAAATTCAGCTCACCCATCATACTCATCTCAAATTCACTTCCCATCAGGTCGGCAAATTCCTTGCAAAGGTTCTCATTAGTAGCTCCAAAGATGATGTCATCTACATACACTTGAACAATTAGCATGTCCTTGGCTTTCTTCCTTAAAAACAAAGTATTGTCTATTTTACCTCTTGTAAACCCATTCTTCAATAAGAACCCAGACAATTTTTCATACCAAGCCCTAGGAGCCTGTTTCAACCCATACAGTGCCTTGTCAAGTTTGTAAACATGATCAGGAAACTCTATACTTTCAAAGCCAGGTGGTTGAACCACATACACCTCTTCATTCAAATAACCATTAAGGAATGTACTCTTCACGTCCATCTGATACAGCCTAAACTCCATGTAAGCTGCAAAGGCAATTAGCATTCTAATGGCTTCAATCTTAGGAACAGGTGCAAAGGTTTCATCATAATCAATTCCTTCTTCTTGGCTGTAACCTTGAACCACCAGTCTTGCCTTGTTCCTTGTTACTATGCCATGTTCATCCAGCTTGTTTCTAAATACCCATTTAGTACCAATGATGGACTTGTCCGCTGGTCGAGGGACCAGGTGCCATACCTTACTTCGTTCAAACTGATGAAGTTCCTCTTGCATAGCAATCACCCAGTCTGGATCTTCAAGTACTTCACGTACATTATTAGGTTCTATTGAGGACAGAAATGCAAAGAATGCACAGAAGTTCTTTAAAGCTCTTCTAGTAACAACTCCAGTATTTAGATCAGACATGAGGTTCTCCAGTAGGTGAGAACTTTGATACTTCCATGGTTTAGGTTGAATCTGCTGAGTGGTGTTTCCAAGAGGAGCTGAGTCATCTAAGTCCTCTTCATCTTGCTCTTCAGATCCCCCTGTCTGATTGCCTTCTAGTTCTCCCTGAGTTTGATCCTTATCATCATGATTACTTTTAACCCCATTGAGATTCTCAGGGTCTTCAGCAGGTTCATCTCTAGCAAGACCAATCTCCTGATCATCATCTTCTTATCTATTTACAACAGCCTCAGATTCATCAAATACCACATTCACACTTTCTTCTACAGTCAAGGTCCTCTTGTTGAACACTTTATATGCTTTACTTTGTGAAGAATATCGCAAGAAGATGGTTTCATCACTTCTAGCATCAAACTTCCCTAGAGGTTCTTTCCTGTTGTTATGCACGAAACACTTGCACCCAAAAGCTCTGAGATGTGCAATATTAGGTTTCCTGCCTCTAATCAGCTCATAGGGAGTTTTCTCTAACAAAGGACGGATAGAACAACGATTAAGCAAGTAGCAAGCGGTGTTAACAGCTTCCGCCCAAAAACTCTTTAATAGACCGCTTGACAACAACATAGTTCTACCCATGTCCTCTAAGGACCTGTTCTTCCTTTCAACTACACCATTCTGCTGAGGGGTCCTTGGTGCAAAGATGTTGTGATCCACACTATGTTTGTTACAATATTCTGCAAACTTAGTATTCTCAAACTCCGTTCCATGGTCGGACCTTATACTTACTAGTTGAAGCCCTAGTTTCTTCTGATTGATTCTGACCCAGTCCTCGAACATATCATAAGCTTCATCTTTAGATCTGAGTAACAAGGTCCATGTGTTTCTGGAGTAGTCATCAACTATTATCATTACGAACCTCTTACCTCCTCTGCTCCTTACCCTCATTGGTCCACACAAGTCCATGTGAACCAGCTCAAGTGGTTTAGATGTACTACCACTTTCTTTGATTTGAATGAAGATCTTACATGTTTCCCCCTCACACATGCATCACAAATCTTGATGTCATTGAACCTCTTGCTTGGTATTCCACGAACCAGGTCCTTTGACACAACCTTATTCAATTGAGTGAAGCTTGCATGTCCTAGTCTCTTGTGCCACAACTGACTATCATTCTCCAGCACATTCAGACAAGTCAAATTATTCTCAGGAAGAGAACCTAATGTAGCCTTGTACACATTGTTAGCTCATTTCCCTTCCATTATCACTTCACCAGTCTGCAGGTTCTTCACGGTGCAACCTACAGATGTGAAACTCACTGAGTTTCCTCTATCACATAGTTGAGAGATACTTAGTAGATTATGCCTCAATCCATCCACACAGAGTACATTGTCAATAGCATGATCAAGGGATCTCCCAACTTTTCCAATACCAACAATTTCACCGCTCTTGCCTCCTCCAAAAGCCACACTACCCCCTTGAAACACTGCAAGTGAGAGAAAGTTTCTTCTATCTCCTGCCATGTGCCTGGAACACCCACTATCAAGAATCCAGCTGGGGTTGTTCCATCTCACTCCAGCCTACAAAAGAAAATCAAGGGTTAGTAATAGGAACCCAGACAAGCTTAGGTCCCTTTTTGTTATCGAATGGATGAATTAAATCTTTTCTAGCCCAATAAGGTAAAATTGATTTTTTATTCTTTTTAACTGCTCCTTTTGCAACACTGCATTCATTCTTGATATGTCCAGTCTTACCACACATGAAGTAGAGTTTGTTGCAAGGAAGTCCTACATATTTACTATTAGGGTTCCAAGCAGGTAAAGGTTTCCTATGTCCTAATCCTGTTTTACCTCTATTATGATTTTCATGCAACCAATTCAAAGCTTCAGAAAACTTGTTCTATTTAGTGAGTCTGGTGAGCTCAGAGTTAGCTTTTTCAACCTTTTTTCCTGAAGAACCCGGTTCTTCTCAGTTTCCTGATGTAGAACCTGGTTTTTCTTTTTAAGGTCAGCTTCAAGGTTGATTTGAACCTCACTAACTCCTTGCTTACCAGACACTTCTTTCAATTTTTGATTTTCAAGTTCAAGTGCAGAAACTAGCTTCTTCTCACAAAGCACTTGTTCCTTTAATTCAAGACTTTCTAATTCAAGGGCTGAGACTTTCTGATTTAGTTCAAAAACTTGAGCTTCACTAGCAATTAATTCCTTTTTAAGATCAAATTTAGATTTTTCCAAGTTCTTAGTTTTCATTGAAAAATCATACACAACTAACATTAGTTGGTCCTTCTCAGACCTCAAATTTTCAATCTCTTCAATTAAAGTCAGGGTAAGAAAATTCAATTCCCTAGGAGAGCAAGTATGAAGTCTAGTTTTTAGTTCATCGAGACTTACCTCAGGTGTATCATCATTGGAAGGTTCATTATCAGCCATCAGTGCCAATAGAGAGTCATCTTCTGGTTCTTCTTCTTCTTCATCAGTTTCACTTTCAGAAGGTCCCCATGTTGCATAGAAGGCCTCTTTCTTCTTTTTCCTTAATGCTCTGAAGTTGGGAGGACGTTTGTCTTCTTTGGTTCATTCTCCTTTGCAATCAGCCGCTTTACCTAATCATATACGTAAAAGTCATTATAGCCGTCATTCGTTCATGATTTGCGAGTGCGCCTCCCTTTGTTCAGCAGTCAACATCTTTAGTCATCAGTAAGTTACAAATATGGATTGTTAATTCCCGCAGAATTAACTTGCCTTTCAACGAACAACAAAACGTTCAAAAGCTCCAATAATTTAGTGTACTTAATTCTTTCCGTGATGGCCAAAAATGACACAAATCAGGATTTCACTTTAGTGAGGAGTCTTATTAAGTACTCCTAACTTGACCAAATTTTTGTACTACTCTTGGTTATTGTGATGTACTCCTATTTTCGTGTTCAATCATTAATGGAGTACGTGTTAATAATGTCTAGAAGTATAATAAAGTGCTATCGAACTTATTCATGTATAGTCAATAATTTGGATGAGAATAATAAATTACTTAAACCTGCAAAAAAGGAAAGTATTGAGATAGAAACAGAATCTGTAATGCATCCATCGCCAACATAATTTCATTTTACCGAACTTTGTTCAATGACTTGATTTCATTGAATGATAACTTTGAGTAATGTTACCTCACGTCACGGGGTAGCAAAAACCGAGTGACGAGTGTCATCTAGAGACGGAATAAATTCTAAAGTTTAATTAGATAAAACAAAAGCAAAATAGGTGAAATAAGTAGGAGGAGATAATGGCCAGTCATCAATAGCAAAAGTGGAAAGACGTATTGACGAGAAACTTTAACGTAGCTCCAGACATTTTCTACTCAATATCCCACAATGGGCAGTCCTTTATAGCATGATCCTTCTTGTTACACTTAAAACACCATGAGTAGTCGGGATTTTCAATTATGTTGTTCTTGGCAGGAGTGGCTCTGGTTCTTCTTCTGTCAAAACTTAAGGACTTTCGAACTGCATTGACTAAAGCCATCTCATGCTCAGACACTTCATACTTAGAACCTCATGTTGCCTCTAGAGCTGGGTTCTTCTCCTTCTTGGGTTCCACCTTCATCCTTGACTGTTTCATTAGCTCATGGGTTTTCAGACTATCGACGAGTTCATCTAATGCAATCTTGTCCAGTTCCTTGGACTCAATTATAGCTGTAACCTTTGACTTTCATGAATCAGGTAGAATCCTGATGACCTTTTCTACTAAGTCTTTGTTGGTCAGAACCATACCTAGTAACTTCATCTCGTTTGTTATGATTGTGAACCTGGTCATCATGTCCTGGATGGACTCAGCTTCACCCATAGCAAACAACTCGAACTTTCTTTTCAGTATCTGGATCCTTGACTTCTTAACACGTGAAGTTCCTTCGTGAGCAATTTGTAGAGCATCCCAAATTTCTTTGGCAGTCTTGTATGAAGAAACTCTGTTGTATTCATCAGGACCGAGTCCACATGTGATGAGCCTCTTAGCTTTTGCATTCTTCTCAACCATCTTAAAATCAACATTAGTATACTCAGATATCTCTTTGGGAAGAGTTTGCTGATTGGGTGGCTATCCAACAGTTTTGCTTGGAATAAGAGGTCCATCCTTGGTAATGATCCATAGCTGGAAGTCTTCATCTTGAATAAAGTCTTCCATTCTGACTTTCCACCAACCATAGTATTGACCATTGAATTGAGGAGGCCTATTGACAGATTGTCCTTCGGTGCTTATCGGTGGTGCACTCATTGTTCATATCATTTTCAAGATGTTAATCTTTATTCGAGAGAGCCTGCTCTGATACCACTTGTTGCACTTGGTGCACCTTCGTAAGATACTAGAGGGGGGGGGGTGAATAGTGTCCTTGCCCGATTTTTAAATCCTAAAACTTGCCTTTAAACTTTATCGCCTAACTTACAAAGAACCAGGTTCCTTGCAAGGTTTACCTATCTCTGAAACTAAACTTAATGCGGAAACATAATAATACAGAGATTTTTACGTGGAAAAATCCTTGCTCAAGGGATAAAAAAACACGACCCAAACTCTTGGGATTTCAACTCTTCCACTAAAGGAAAACCCGAGCAAGTTTTAGACTACAACGTAATGTAATCAAGGAACTAGAACCCCCTAGTACCTAGAACCTTCCAAGCCATACGTTAGCTGGTAAGGTTACCTCTACTTCACCTCAAAGAGTAATCTCTACTATATGCTTCTAAATAAGCTGATAGATTACAACTCAATAGCTTATAACAAATAACTATGACAACAGACTTATCTATGAAACTGCTCTTTCGTAAGGTTCTGCTGCTCAGCCTTTGTTCTTGCACACAAAGTCTCTCACGATCTGATTGTTCTTGATTTGCTCTGTTGAGATGTCTTTTATGCGTTCTGATTCTGGCCAAATTAACTTGTATTTATAGGATCTAGACTTAGCCGGATCCAACTAAGTTTAAAATTTCTTTTCCACTTTGGAATCAGTTTTAAACAAGGTTACCCATATTTCCTTATTTAAACCTAAGTTAATTTGCCTTAGTTTCCAATCCTATTTCGTCTAGGAACCGCGTCCTTTTCAGCACTGCTTCACGCTTCTTCTTTTCCTGGTAGGATTGGAACTTTGACTTCAGCTGTTCTCTTTCTCCTTCTTCAACCTTGACTCGATTAACTCGTTGAACAACTTAGTCTTCTCACTTCAACTGTGAACCTTTCCACAATTCACTTAGCACCAGGTCCTTTGTCATCTTCAAAATTTATCCTTCAACATATACATATCCTGCCCATCCCATTGCTTATATAACAACCAAAACAAGTCCTAATTGATCGTAACCGAGTAGATGGATATTAGTCGAGTCTTACACTAAGGGCAAGCTTATAGTACATCTTGTGTTGCATATGAGTTTTTTTCTGACCGTGAGTGTTTCATCCATATGTGAACTCTTTGTTTATAATTGTTCTCTTAAGTGAATTCCTTCTCTAATTTTTTTATTTGATTATCAGGGCACATGATTTACGAAAAGCGAGCTCTTTTATTAGTCTCTTGAATGGAGTGAGGACTTACATGACTTATGGGTAAGTTTGGAGTCGATTTAGGATTGGGAGGTTGACTTGATGGACTTGGTTATTTCTACATATTCTTGGTGTCGATCTTGAGTAAATAAAGCATGATTAGTGCATATACAACTTGTTAAGTACCTGTATAAACCAAAGTCATTGTTGTGAGTCGATTCGATATGTCTTGAGTTCAAGATACAAGTTGTTCGAGGGCGAGCATTGATATTCGGTAAGAAATGCATGTTTAGAGCCTTGTTATTCTTCATATTTGTTACCTTTATGTATTGAATCAGTCATATCTTAGTGTTCTTGAGCTTATTATGTGTTTAATCATTTTGGAATGCATTTGGAGGAAATTGAGAGATTTGGAGTTTAAATGAGATGAAAAGGAGCTTCGATGTCTGAGTATAAGTCCGAGATTCAGCCAGAAATCAAGGCGAGAATAAAATTCAGAGAAGAAATTGAGAAGCATGAAAATTGGCTTGCTGCACCGTGCACACGTGTTGCCCGGCGCGACGCGGCAAGCCAGAGATACACAGGATGTATATTTCTCTCAGTTGTAGGCAAATTGTCTTGCCGGGGCGAGCAGCGCGACGCGGCAGGCCAAAAATTCTGACATTTTGATTCCAGGTCTATTTTAGATTTCCGGGTTATGTAGGTCTATGGGGACCATATAAATGCCCTAAAATACGTCCAAAACATAACTTTTGACCTAGGAAGAAGTAAAAGGAGGCTAGAGTTTTTGAGACTTTAAGAACACAAGTGTTTTTCTTAAACTCTTTCTTTCTTTTTCTGAATTATTCATTCATGAATTATCTTGACATGATTGTCATGAACATGAGTGGCTAAGTTACTCATTTTAGGGTTGATTGAACCACTCCAACACTTATGTGTGAAGAATACTAGTTCTAATATCTAAAACTTGTTAATTCTTCCTATCTAAGTGTTTATGTTTTATTTTCTATTGAATGGAAGGGCCCCCAATTGATTGTCCCTTTATTCTTGTGTATCTAGGGATAGATTCATGAGTTAGGGTTAAACACTTAGCAATATTTCAACCTAAAACCATCACATTACTTAGGTTGTCAAAAAGGTTTGTGACCATTGACCCCGATTGTGAACCATACTTGTAGTAATACATATCTTTATTAATTAATTGAGAAATTGGTTAGTGAAAGTTATAATTATTACACGAGAGTGAATACTTGTGAATTTGGAACAAGTGTTCAATAGAAAGAACCAAGTTGAATTTGTTAAAATATTGTTCTAACACATAGGTAGGAGTTAGGGTAAATCAATCCTAGGTTTTACATCCCTTGAATTAATCCTTTTCACTACTACATTGCTATTTACTTTACTGTTAAATTCTTGCTATTTAGTTATTACTACACAACCAACTTTAGATAAAATCCCTAGAAGTTAATCGATAGGTAAATTAGTTAGAATAAAAACTGAATTTAGAGTGTTCTCTGTGGGATTCGACCTCAGGACTTTAAGTACCGAGCTATATTTACCGCGACCACTTAGTCCCTTTTATAGGGTGTAATTGGGTGTGATCAAGATTCGACTCTAGCTTATTATCTGGTATATTTGCATCGAACGCGTCACTCTCATTTGAGGGTAGACTTTGGACATGTCAAATTTTAGCTTCGTTGCCGTGGAGCTACAGATTTTATTGAGAAATAGAGTTTGTAAATTCGATAAGCGGTAGTTTACATTCCTTAGCTACTTTCACTTATGGTTTTGGTTTCTTGTGTGTCACATGTTATCATGGCACAAAGGAACAACAATCATCCAAGGAACAATTGGCGTATTAGGATGGTTCTGAGAAATTCAAATCTATCTTGAAGTATGTAGGCTAAAGTCGCATCTCAGAGTGAAAATTGGTCAAATTATTATATCCATATGTTCATGATCCTTGTCCTTATTGCGAAGGACCTCACTGACAAAATTGTCAAAATATTCCCTGAAGTGACTTATCCAATGAAGTAGATATTAATACAAAATGGATTGGGATTCAAGAAAAGTTTAAAAAAGATATGGAGTTGTCTACCTCCCGAACAAAGCTTCAATGGGAAGAACGTGTTATATATGAATCTCAATGGAGCTTAAATAGATGTCAAATTTTAGCATCGTTTCGGTGGAGCTATAGATTTAATTGAGAAATTGAGTTTGTAAATTTGATAAGGTTAGTTTACATTCCTTAGCTACATTCACTTGTGGTTTTGGTTTCGTGTGTGTCGCACATGTTATCATGGCACAAAGGAACAACAATCATCCAAGGAACAATTGGCGTATTCGGATGGTTCTGAGAAATTCAAATCTATCTTGAAGTATGTAGGCTAGAATGGCATCTCAGAGTGAAAATAGGTCAAATTATTATATTCATATGTTCATGATCCTTGTCCTTATTGCGAAGCACAAACATGAGAACAAAATCTTAAACCAAGGGCAATTCGGGTACTAGCACAAATAAGTATCACTTCTACTCAAAAACACATACACACACACACACCCGCACAAAATCTTAATCTAACGCATAAAATCTTAACCTTTCTTAGTGTGATTCATGATGGTTGTGATACGTAGGTAACCCTCATTGAGCGTGAAAATCTAGGTTCATTGTAAATACCATGTTAGGAGTAGCAAGAACCTCTTAGGTTTTCATTATGTTTTGGTTTTTTCGAGGATGAAATTAGTGAACCAAGCACTTTTAGGAGTAGTTAACTTTGTTCCCGTGCTTTTGAGAATAATCTTTGACTTGATTGATACTAACACACTTAGGAGTGTCTATGCGAAAGTTAAGCTCTGTGAACCTTACATTCTTTTAGTGTTTCATATTATGGAAAGTGTATGATTTTGATGAAAGTACCCTGTTTGACTGTGATATGTTATGAAGTCCATTTAACTTGTTCCTTATGCCTAGTGAGGTGATTGTCCTTGTTAAATAATTCACAGTGATGCATGGTCGTCTAGAGCTTGGTCTAAGTGTTGTTAAAGCAAAATATAAAGGATAACTTGGTGTTAGATAAGATTGTAGGCTCTTTTTCTTTTTTTACTCATTTGAGTTTTTTCTAGCCTCCAAATGAAAGAATCCATAATTTCTCCTATTTTAAGCCTATTAAACATTCTTTTGGTAAACACATATTGAGCCTAAAATAATTTTAGCGTTAATAGCACTAAACCTCATTTATCTAAGAAGTTTCTGGTTGCATTGAAAGACGTCTGACTTATAATATCAAAATTCTAAGATTGAAGGTGACGAAAATGAGACCTTAGCAACATGTAAAATCCAAAAATAAAGAAAAAAAAGAGAGAAAAGAAAAAGATATGATACAAAGAAAGTAAAGTAAAAGGAAAAGAAAAGAAGGAGAAAAGTATGAAACATGAGAAACTACAATAAATGAAGGTGAAGTCTCATTTCGAATGTGGCATTCTAAATTAGAATGCAAATTAGAGCAAAAGGAGGGATAGTCACTACTAAAAATTCCAAAAAGATACTACCATTCACATGCCCAAAAGCCTACATTACAAGCAAAATAAAGTCTTACATGATATTTCACCAAGTTTATCTCTATTTGTGGAGGCACACTTAGTCAAGTTTATAGTATTATTGTTTCATCCTTAGAACGTTCATTTGTGAGTATGAGTTATTTCTTTAGTTCATATGCATTTCTTGGAAAGAAAATATCTCAAAGAAAATAAAAATAAAGAGTCTTTGATTGTGAGGGCACTTGGAATAGGAAAGATTGAATGAATGAATTGAAGGTCATAACAAGGTAAAAGAACCATTAGGAACACTAGCATATATGAATCACCACTTGAAACTAAGTTCAATCATAGCTATATTGATTCTGGCTTGTGGTTGGTAATGAGTTGGTTGATGTTCCCATACTTAAAACTAATTGTTGGTGCCAAGAAAATTCAAGGAATGCTTGAAAACTTGAAATGCGCACTTGCATTAGTGTTATAGGGGACAAGCAAGAGTTCTTGTTTGGGGTGTTGAACAATTGGCATTTTACCAACCTAGAGACCTTTTTTATAGGAACTTTATGTGGCTTTAAGCTAATTTCATGGCCAAAATATATAATTTTACATGATTATATTATAATGGATTAAGTAGCTTGAGACTAGATAAAGATCAAGAAAAGCGCAAAAAAAAGTCGATCAGACTCAAGGTTGGAACCGTTGCAAAAAGAGCCAAGTGTCAGAGAGAAATGCTAGGCCACACAAATTTGTGTGGACTGCACATTCAAGAAATGAAGACCACAACACAATGGAAAATAGAATAAAAAGTGCCCAGCAAAAAGAAGAAAATATGCGGGGCGCACAATTTTGTGCGCGCTCGCACAATAGGTTTGCACAATGCAGAGGAAACAAAAGTGTAAAGTCAATCCGAGCAATTGTGTGCCCAGCAGAATTTTTTGCAAGTTAGCATAATTAGGACGGGAACAAAATTTATGTCATTTTTTCTAGCACTCTTGTATTTGCGTAAATTGGATTAAGACAATCAATAGAATTTGTAAGGTGTTTACAAGCAATATGCTGTATCAAAGTTGGTAAAATAAGCAAATTAGCATAAATAAATGAATAACAAGAACACCAAGTGAACAACTTCAATATAACGATTTTGGGATTACAATTGGGCAATGTTTTGCCAGATATTTTTGAATGCCTTTAGAAGATGAAAACAATGTTATTTATAACTTGTCCCTCTAAGGGCAATTAAGGCCATTAATCTATGTTCAGATCGTGGCTTCGCCCACGACCTCTCCCATTAAATGCTAAGTTAATGGGCGGAGATCAAGGGGCGACTCTTCCGCTGAAGTTGAACTGCTCCACGACCTGATGCCGCTAAAATGATTTTCGGCGGCGAGTTAGTTAACATCACTAAGTTGCTAAACGTCATTACTCTACTAGATGACGATAATGAGGCGACATCTGAAGCGGGTAGTTTGAACACTAGGCAACACAAAGCCATCATTGGTCACGATAAATCCGATGAAATAGATAGCCAAGAAGACGACGCTGACGTTGCTGATGAAGTGAGTAGCGGAGGAGCCAACATTGGTGTAGTTTTGTAGAGCCGAGGCCGAGTCTTCGAAGCCAAAGAATACTTCTACAGAAAAAGGAGCCCGAGCTCTATCCAATCATACCCTCTAGCTTCGATATTGAAAAGGATTTCAAATAACAAGACTAGTCGGATGCTCAGCAAGAGAAAATCAGAAATATTCCAGCACAAACCACGCCGACCCTGATATTGGTTGGGAAGGATTGCCGAAGTCCAAATCCATGTGCCTGACCCGACCAGTAGCAGTTCGGACCATGTAGAGGGCCTCTTCTTCGTTTACACTTATCCTTTTAGAATTGGATTTTCTCTTCCCGTTCATGGGATAACTGATACGTTCTGCCAAACGTACAACCTCAGCTTGGCCCAGCTTGGCCCTGGGCTTTGGAGGGTTGTTCAATACTTGAACTAGTTAAGTCGAAAGGCTGGGATGCCTTTCACTTTTCAGCATTTGATCTATCTCTTTTACCCTTCCTTTCACAAAGGTGGGGTTGTGGTTTTGAATCTCTGAGGCAAGTATTCCTTTCTTATAAAGAGTGAAGGCACAGGAGACCGAAGCTGGTTTGACCGCTACATTCTCTTACCAACAAACCAGCTCTCTGCAGAGCTTGGGTTTCCCGAGGTGCGAATGTGGTAACTTATTTTTACCCGAACCAGTGAAAGTTCGACATAAGGCTCGACTTATTGGGTAACTCACGGGTAAAGAGTTTGAGACGCCACCTAACATATTTTTAACTAGGCGTATTAGGGCACCTACTTTATTTCTAGCCAATTTTACAATTAACTCCGAAACTTAGTCTATGAACCAGAAATTCTAGGTAAGGGTTCAAGTAAACCCGAGGGGAAGGTGTTAAGCACCTCTCAAGCTCCACCACATATGGTTACCGGCCGGACTAAATAATTGGGACTCTAAGTAATTAATTAATTAAACTAACTAAGCAATAAAACATTTGAATATTAAACTATGATATACAAATTTAAAGACAAGTACTAAATATTCGCCTCTTCTAATAACTGAGCCTTGTGCCTCGCAAAACAAACAAACGAGTTAGTAAAAATTGCAAACAAGATTAATAAAACAAAATCAAGTAAAGTCGATGATTTTAAATATTTTGTCCTTTTGTGAAAGAGTTGTCTTTTGTAATTTCCTCAGGATGTACCTCACAAAAATGTAAAAATATGAATTAGTACGTCGATTAATAATAATAATAATAATAATAATAATAATAATAATAATAATATTAATAAATGATAATAACAATAAAGGGATTTTCTTCTAGTCATTCTAAAAATAGACCGTCGTCTCTTATCCAATTTTACCTCGCAAAAAATATAGAGAAAATAAGTTAGTATTAATAAAAATAATAATAGTATAAAACATCAATAATAATATTAATAAATAAAATAAAGGGGGAAAAGGATTCTATAAAAATATAGGCACAGAATGGTGTATTGCCATGCCAAGCACCTCCAATCCGACCACTCCACTACCGCTTACTTTGCAAAGTGATATGCATCGTCATCTCCTATTTGTATTTAGGGACACGGGGTAACAATAAGATTAACAGGCCAAAAGCATCAGAAAGCAACGTCCTCTCAATTAACAGGTTCGGTGACGAGATTCGACTGACTCACCATTCGTCCGACTTATCCCGCGATTCAGAGACAACGACATACAGAGCAAACATTGGAATCGAGTGGAAGGAGGAGCGACCGCCGACCAGACTGGTGGCGCCACTACAACTCCACCACTCTCTTCTCCGTCTCAATCAGAACTCAACAAGAACAGAAAAGAGTGAGGGCCGCCGGTGATGGTGACCAGCAACGTCATTGTCACGGTTTCTAGATCCCAAACCCGATCTCCCTCTGTTATTGTACTGTTCTCCCTCGATCACTGAGGCTCCCGTCCCCTGTTTCCGTTAACCCTCACTGCTCACTGGTGTTATCCCCTTTTCCCGATTCCCTTGGTGTTTTGCATAACGGTGGGTGTTTGTGTGTATATAGATGTGGATCTGTTCTTGTTTTCTAATGTGTGTATATATTTGGTGCGAATTGGGCAAGAAGATGAAGGAATGGGCTGATATGTGGGTATCTCTATTTTTGTTTTCTTGTGAGTGATATCTGTATTTGTGTAATCGAAGGAGAAAGGGGAAGATGGTATTGTTTTTTTTTCTGAAGTGTAAGTGGTAACGTGTCGTGTATACGCTTGTGAGATGAAGCGTAAGGAGTGACGGGGTGGTGGTGTCTATGTGAAAGTATTGGGGTGCTGCTTTTTGTATTGTGTGTATCCGAGGGTGAGAATATACTTATTTCTTTGTGAGATGAAAGAGAGAGCCGTGTACTACATTTTTGAGTGTTTGAAGATGGATGTGAATAGATGATGTACTGATTTTTTCTTGAGTGTCGATGTGTAATGTGAGAAGTACTGATTTTTGTAATGTTTATGTATGCCGTTGGGGATGAATGTTTAAAGGAGGTAATTGGGGGAATAATTTTAGGGATAGGGGATTAGAAAAGATTAGGAGAGTGATTTTAAGGGAGAGATTTAGGTAAGAGATTGAAAAAGATAATAAAATCAAGGAGAAGATTTGGGAAATATTTTCTTTCAAAATTCAAATAAAGATAATGTATTTGGTTAAGAAACTTGTGTAGGTTCGATACGAAAATAATTATAGGGATTTAGGAATGATTTAATTCAAACTAAAGTAGGAGGAAAATGAAATTTTAAATGCAACTATGAACGTATCTAGACGAACATTTGTCTAGGTTCAAATACAAAATGTAATTCAAATAGAAAAAGTAGATAAAAATGAATATAAATAAATAAAGAATTTTGGTAGGGATTTTGAAATATGGGAAAATTAATAAAAAGGAAGTTGGACATTTTCTTTTTAATTGGCCAATTTAACTTAAAGGTATAAAAAATAAAAAATATATACATATTGTATAAAAATGCACAAATAATCATTAAATAAACTCAAATAAAATTATTTAAATATAGATAATCACATATAATTATTAATTTGTGTAAATAACCACAAATTGGTACAAATTTGACATGTAGCCTAAATGATGCAATTATATGATATATTATAAATGTACTAAGTTGCGCAAACAGTCACAGTTTAATAAATAGCCTAAATGATGTAAAATTACGTAATATAGCCACATTTAAGTATGTTATATATAAATAGAGGATAACGCACGTAAATGCATGATTTCTTATGCACATTTTACACAAATAGTCAAATTGCACCTTTAAGTTAAATTATAGACAATTTTAGAAAAAAGAGGGACAAAATTGGGTGTCAACAGCTGCCCCTCTTTGCCCGGGGATGATGAAAGAGTCTTCGGGCAAAGATAGTTGACGGAGTAGCCAATTTTGTCATGACTGATGGGCAAAATGATTGAAAGGGGAAAATGGGAGTTTTGGGGTGTTTTTGGCCGAACCCCGGTCTCTGAGTTGCCTACATATCTCGGATTTCACGAGAATCAGGCCGTGTGTAGTTCTAGAACGGCATGTCGCCTGTGTGAGTTGTTTATGACGCACGATTTTGGATGTAAAGACTAAACTTATCCAAGTACGTAAAGTTTAGGTTCGTGTATGCTTTGCTTTTTGGCGGGATAAATGAAGAATAAAGTACAAGTACTATTGAAGATGAGATAACCTCAATAGATTGATCGTGGGAAAAGAGGCTTATAATCATCCTAGTTATGAAGATGTGGCGCGCTACACACCCATAAAAGGGATTTCTATGTACATAGTTTCCACTTCGTCTCGATAAATGAGTAAACTCGCCTCCAATATTGCCTCGATCGAACTGGGAAGAATTTGGGAAGCGAAATTTATAAATGTGCACGACTCAAGTAGATGGGCACGATTAAGCACGAAGACACGCACGATTGACGCAGATAGGTTTGAATAGACAACGTAGGTATTAGCTGGAAGGAAATACAAAATATCCTAATTCGTAATGAAGGATTAGGCAGATTACTTGTGGGAGTATAAGATGACTGGCTTCGGGCGTGTCAGAATTCGACAAAATATGTAGTTCGCAAGTGCAAACAAAGGCATTGTCAAAAGATGAGATAACATCGATAGATCGAGTGTGGTGAAATAGACTTGTAAATGTCCTAGTTATGAAGATGTGGTGCACGACACACCCATAAAGAGGGGTTTACATGGGTACATTTTCCACTATAACTCGATAGAAGAGTCATCTTGGCCTTAACATTGTCTTGAATGAACTGAGGAACATTGAGGAGTAAAGCACGATAAATATGCACGATTCAAACAGATAGGCACGAATAGGAAGGAATACAGAGCTAGTACCCAATCGAAAGGGAAAGGTTGGGTAGATCACTGGTGCGAGTATAGGATTGTAGCTTTGAGCGTTTTGGAACTCGGCAAAATAGGTGGTTTGCGGGTGTAGCAAAAGCATTGTCTGTAGGATTAGGCCTTTTGAATTGGATCTTGGGATGATGCTTTTTGTGTATTTGAGGTTTTGCGGTTGCATAATTGGTAGTGATTTTAGGAGTAGGTGTGAGAGTATGGTGCAAGGATTCGTCGGGAGATCGGGGAGTCCTTACAGCAAGATCAAGATAAATGCAATTTGAGATAAAAAATAAAGATAAAGTAAACTTCCCTGTTGAGTTGAGCTCTGGTCCGCTTTGAAGTGCTCAGTGCTAGGGGATGTGTGCCTCATCTGGGGGATATCCATTTGCTAAGTGCTTCTTGTCAGGAAGTGATTGCTTCGTCGTGCTGGGCTATTGTTGGATCATCTTGGGGTAAAAAAACTGTTCGGATTGTTTGAACAAGTTGGCCTATTGGACTTGAGAACAAGTCGACTAATGATATGTCATGATGTATGATTCCTAGCGCCGCTACTAAGGAATGGAGTTAGCTAGACCGGATTTTATTATCCTCCAAAGCGGACGACTTGGGAGTGGGAATATCTCGGACCAAATAGATTCCAAGTTGTTCCCCCTAAAGGAATTTTTATGTGAGGGAAGAGGTGGTTGTAACCACCGTATTTTTCAAGGCACGATTTAGAAAGTCGCCAGGAGTGGCACAAGGTATGCATGCACAAGTTAAAAATGTACGAGTTTTGGAAGAAATGCACAAGTCAACCTCGGGAGTGGAAGTAAAACTAACACATGAAACAACAAGTCAGTGTTGAGATAATAATTTTCATATGAAAAGCATATCATGTTTTATAATGCAAGGAACCTCTTTTGTGCGGAGGTAGACCTTACAAGATCAATATACATAATATGCATGATAGGCGTCATATTATGACGCTTTTAGATGAAGTTGGCTAATGGACTTTAACATGCCAAGGATGTTAAGCCTTCCTAATTGTGATTATGGTATTTAAAATTGAACGAGTATTTTGCGTCGTCCCATTTGTTCTCATAACCCAAAAAAATGAATAGAAAATAATTTTACTAAATAAATGTAGAAATACCACATTTTCTCTTTTTAGGTAAATTGGAATAAATAAGTGATCTTTTTACATTAAAAGTAAAAGAAATTAATTTAAAGTCTATGATTTTGTTTACATAAAAGTAGAAAAAATTGACCCAAAAATAATTTTATAAAATAATTGGTTTTGTTGTATAAATATAGAAATAACGATTTTAGGTAAATAGGAATAAATAATTTGTTTTGTTACACAAAGTAGAAAAAAATTAATTTAAAGTCTAAGTCTTTGTGACTTGTGACAACCTCCAACCAAAATAAATAACTAGATGATCCATACTTTTGAGAACAAATGGTCTACATTAGACACGTTCAATTTTAAATAAATACACACGTAGCATATTTAAACGTCCCTTAGGGTTGGAAACCTGTTTGGTTCGTTCAAATATGGTGAACTAATAGACTTAGACCTGAGCCGAAGTCAAAATGGTCCTAGATATGACATGATGAATGATCCCTAAAAAGAGTCTTCACTAAGAGTTGGCTAATCTAGATAAGGATATGGTTCCCCTAGGCGGACAACCAAGGGGTGGGAACATTTGGAATTGTTGGTTGTACCACGAACCAACTATACCCCAACCGCTCCCCCTAAAGAATTTTTTGAGAGTGAAATGGTCGTGAGATCCATGTAACCGCTTATAGTGTGTGCAAGTGTAAACTTTCCAGGAGTGGAAGAAGTATGATTGACAAACACAATTAAGAAAATATAACCAAGCAGTTCAAATAATAGAACCCCAAAATTTGGAAATTCGAAAATAAAGAATCCCAATTTAAAGTCCGTTATGGTTTGAACCTTGATATCCCCAGCGGAGTCGCCATTCTGCCGCATCCTATTTTTACCCGAACCGGTTAAAGTTCGAAATAGAGCTCGACTTATTGGGTAACTCACGAGTAAAGAGTTGGAGTCGCCACCTAACATATTTTTAACTAGGCGTATTAGGGCACCTACTTTATTTCTAGCCAATTTTACAATTAACTCTGAAACATAGTCTACGAACCAGAAATTCTAGGTAAGCGTTCAAGTAAACCCGAGAGGAAGGGGTTAGGCACCTCTCAGGCTCCACCACATGTGGTTACCGGCCGGACTAAATAATTGGGACTCTAAGTAATTAATTAATTAAACTAACTAAGCAATAAAATATTTGAATATTAAACTATGATCTACAAATTTAAAGACAAGTACTAAATATTCGCCTTTTCTAATAACTGAGCCTTGTGCCTCGCAAAACAAACAAAAGAGTTAGTAAAAATTGCAAACAAGATTAATAAAACAAAATCAAGTAAAGTCGATGATTTTAAATATTTTTTCCTTTTGTGAAAGAGTTGTCTTTTGTTATTTCCCCACGATGTACCTCACAAAAATGTAAAAATATGAATTAGTACGTCAATTAATAATAATAATAAAAATAATATTAATATATAATAATAACAATAAATGGATTTTCTTCTTGTCATTCTCAAAATAGACCGTCGTCTCTTATCCAATTTTACCTCGCAAAAAATATAGAGAAAATAAGTTAGTATTAATAAAATAATAATTGTATAAAACATCAATAATAATAATAAATAAATAAAATAAAGGGGGAAAAGGATTTTATAAAAATGTAGGCTCAGAATGATGCATTGCATCAAGCAGAGGTTAGGGATGTCGGTACGGCTGCAAACACAGAGCCCGGGCCGGTTTTCCATGCCAAGCACGGGGTAATACATGATGGGACTGATTTTAGGCCTCCAAACGTCCTTGGCCTAAGTGTAGTAACATGTTCAGATCAGTCCGTCAATTCAATGTATTGTATCCGTTAATTCGTTATATATCCGTCAATTCCTTGTGTATCCACCAATTCCTTGTGTAGCCTCAAAACATGTATTTTTCATAGGCTTGGCTGCATAGCAAATGCAGTAAAATGGGTCAAAGCTGCAAAACTCAAATACTCCACAAGTCACGGGTCGAAGCTGCAAAATAGAATATAAACGGGCCACCAACAACAGAAAAATACAATCAAGTAAATAATGGGTCAGTGCAACAAGATTAACAGGCCAAAAGCATCAGAAAGCAACGTCCTCTCAAATAACAGGTCCGGTGACAGGATTTGACTGACTCGTCGTTCGTCTGTCTTATCCCGCGATTCAGAGACAACGACATATAGAGCAAACATTGGAATCGAGTGGAGGGAGGAGCGACCGTTGACCAGACTGGTGGCGCCACTACAACTCCGCCACTCTCTTCTCCGTCTCAATCAGAACTCAACAAGAACATAAAAAAGCGAGGGTCGGCGGTGATGGTGATCAGCGACGTCATTTTCACGGTTTCCAGATCCCAAACCCGATCTCCCTCCGTTATTGTACTGTTCTCCCTCGATCCCTGATGCTCCCTTCCCCTGTTTCCGTTAACCCTCACTGCTCACTGGCGTTATCCCCTTTTCCCAATTACCTTTGTGTTTTGCATAACGGTGGGTGTTTGTGTGTATATAGATGTGGATCAGTTCTTGTTTTTTGATGTGTGTATATATTTGGTGCGAATTAGGGAAGAAGACGAAGGAATGGGATGATATGTGGGTATCTCTGTTTTTGTTTTCTTGTGAGTGATATCTGTATTTTCGTAATCGAAGGAGAAAGGGGAAGATGGTACTGTTTTTTTTTTCTGAAGTGTAAGTGGTAATGTTGTTAGAGATTTTTATATGTCTGCACTTTTGATAATGACCAAAACAGAAATAGATGAAGTAGAAAAATTCCAAGCCAACAGTATACACTGCCTGTCCTTAAGAAATCTAATCCCCTCACAGTTACCCAAGGTTTGTGGATTAATTTCTCCCAGGATAGGATGGAATTATCCTCACTATAATAGCGGTAATTCAAATCACAGTGAACAGCGAACTCAAATAATTGTAGCAAATCACACTGACTTAGAACTTACTTTTGTTTTGAAAATAAATGCAAAAAGTAATGAGAAAGAGAGAGTATGAAATTTTGGATGAACAAAATGAGGCAAAATACCTCTCAATTTATAGCCACAAGATTTGGAGTGAAAAGGCATGAAGGTGTCTTTTCATTTTGCTGAAGTGGTTGTTCATGAAAGACAACCTTCAAGGTGGCTGTTCAATGAAAAGATGTCTTTTCATTTTGGTGAAATGGCTGTTCATGAAAGGCATCCTTCAAGGTGGCTGTTCAATGAAAAGCACCATTTCATTAGAAACGTTGCCGCAGCCAACCTTTGGAATATTTGCATAAGTATTCCACTCTTTAATTCCGTTACGAAAACGGCCCCAAATCAAATATTAATATAAAATATTAATATTTAATAAATATTCCCTTCATTTCCCATTCACACCACTTTACCTTCCTTCCAAACCCAACAATCCCCCACATGAATGGGGAATGGCTATATGAAGAAAACATGCGGAAAACTGTGTGATTTGCAAGTAAGAATTAATTGCATCTAGATAAGTGGGTTTCCCTTTGAACTTTCCGTAGTGAACATATGTCGGATATACTCGGTCAATCGGTAGATTTGATATCTTTGAACCGTCGAACTTTGGTGTATACCTAGACAATATATGTCACACAATTAATCCTTGACCATTTTTGGTTCTCATTGTTGTGTTCGTTTCAGCCATGAACATCGCCTGGTTCATGAGTGCGTAGAGTATTGGCCTTACAGAATTCTCCTTGAAGCGGCTTCCACTTCACACTCACATAGGTGATTTCTAAACGTGTAATCCCGTAGATGTACACTATTTGATAATTCCTATATCAAACTTAGATAATCATTAAAAAGCGTCTTTAACGTTTTATCCTTGGTACTGAACATTGTCTTATTAAGAGAATGGGTTGAGTTGTTTGACAATGTTGGAGCGGTCGTACATAACTTTGTTTGAGCTCCTTGAACCTAGATCTTGGGATCTCCAGTCTTCTAGGTAGAGTTACCGCCATGACGACTTGTCCTTGGCCATAGTCCCATTCTCTTTGATGATCACTCAACTACCTCTCTAGTTAGGCCTTTTGTAAGTGGATCCGACATATTATCACTTGACCTTACGAAGTCAATAGTGATAATTTTCCTAGAAAGTAGTTGTCTAACGGTCTTATGTCTTCGTCGTATGTGACGATTTCTACCGTTTTACATAAGGCTCCTAGCCCGTCCTATAGCCGATTGACTATCGCAATGTACGCAAATCGGTATCAATGACTTGGGCCAAAATTGATTATCTTCCAAGAAGTTTTCAGAGCCATTCAGTTTCTTCACCAGCCTTGCCTAGGCTGTGAATTCGGCTTCTTAATGTAGCACCACTTTATCCATAGCTTGAAATGGTTGCGTCAGTTGTGCGCACAACCTTTTCATATTTAATATATTTCTCAACCATTTCAGCCTATTCCTAGCATTTGTATGCTATTATTATTTTTCCAATATGGAATACAAATTCAAATGATGCCCAAATTATAGCACACTCACGCATTATACAAATCCAACTCGACTTGGATTTTATAATTTTTTCCATTGGTTGCTTTACCATTTAAATCCAATTTGATATAGATTTTATTAATCAATTTTAATAATTGATTTACCATTTTATAGACCAACTTTTCAATACATCCATTCATGAATGGTCAGGTCTATACAAATAGGTAATCTTTCAAGTAACACTTGTTTGAAAGTCATAATCTTTCCATGAAAGATCATATAACATTTCAAGTGGCACCCTTTCACGAAAAAGAACAGTCAGCTTTTAGTAAAGGTACGTGTCCACCTTTGAATTGGTTATTTTATCAACTAGTTATCACAAAGATCGAAGAGTCGTGAATCATTAACCACCACATTAGTATCCACCAAGGATTTTGTGGGATAATATAGACATTAAGTCTAACATTGACTTTTGTTATAAATAGGCAAAATACCCCCACATTTCAAAGTATTTCATGTGCCTTCTCGATTATTTTAAATCATCGAATATCTAGTTCACGGCGTACAGATCAATTTAATGTTAGGGCATGGACCTTGCCAAACGCCACATAGCTTTTCAAAAATGGCACAAAGCTAGTTCCTTGTCGTAATTCAAGATTTGATCTAACAAGGACTGAGCAGATTCATCGCTTACTGACAAAAGTTTCATCTTCCATGACTTTGTGAATGTAATGTATCACATTAGACATGGATTGTATTTGAATTTGAAGAGAATTGTACTAATAGACTTCTAGTCTTTAAAAATTCTGCATAAACGTGACTATTAGGAATGTCACTTTTCCCGAAGGCAACTTTTGAAAGGCAACTTTCCAACACTTGCCCAAAAGGTTTCTTCATACATTAGAATTAAACATCTTTTGTTTATTCCTACACCTCTGGTGGAATCAACTAACAATATTGAAAAGGTCTATTTAATTTCAACCAATCCTCCACGAAACGTGACTGAACCATGTCTCATTATTATTTGATAGTTTACCAAATAATTTCATGATGCTAGAAGAATCATTGACTTGTGGATCTTCATCATCAGAGTTCCAGGATCTAGATCTTCTTATCCAAATTCTTCATCGTTTTCCTCACACCAGAAAACAAATATAATTTCATTCCAAAATTTCTTTCTTGTCATTGGAATATGAAGCAATCATGTTAATAAATCGGCGAAGTTTTTAATCTTCAAAACCGATTTATTACAATGGTGAAGTTTTTAATCTTCAAACCGAAGTACAAGCAAATTCAGTGAAGAGTTTAATCTTCAAAACGATTTAATGTACAGTGACGTTTTTATATTTTCAAACTGCAAATAACAATATAAATATTTTAATAATTCGGAAGCTTTTAATCTTCTGAACGGATTAAACACACAATAATTTTAATAATCCGTTGACGTATTTAAATCTTCAAAACGGAATATTAAATTTGGAGTAGAAAATCTTTTCAGATTTTAGTCTCCACAACAGTTTGGAGTAGAAAATCTTTTCAGATTTTAGTCTCCACAAACAGCTTATTTTCGATTAGCAGACCAGAATACAAATTAGATTTCTTAAGATTGTTAGAGATTATTATATGTCTGCACTTTCAATAATGACCAAAACAGAAATAGATAAAGTAGAAAAATTCCAAGCCAACAGTATACACTGCCTGTCCTTAAGAAATCTAATCCCCTCACAGTTACCCAAGGTTTGTGGATTAATTTCTCCCAGGATAGAATGGAATTATCCTCACTGTGATAGCGGTAATTCAAATCACAGTGAACAGCGAACTCAAATAATGGTAGCAAATCACACTGACTTAGAACTTACTTTTGTTTTGAAAACAAATGCAAAAAGTAATGAGAGAGAGAGAGTATGAAATTTTGGATGAACAAAATGACAAAATGCCTCTCTATTTATAGCCACAAGATTTGGAGTGAAAAGGCATGAAGGTGTCTTTTCATTTTGCTGAAGTGGCTGTTCATGAAAGGCAGCCTTCAAGGTGGCTGTTCAATGAAAAGGTCTTTTCATTTTGGTGAAATGGCTGTTCATGAAAGGCAGCTTTCAAGGTGGCTGTTCAATGAAAAGCACCATTTCATTAAAAACGTTACAGCAGCCAACCTTTGGAATATTTGCATAAGTATTCCACTCTTTAATTCCGTTACGAAAACGGCCCCAAATCAAATATTAATATAAAATATTAATATTTAATAAATATTCCCTTCATTTCTCATTCACACCACTTTACCTCCCTTCCAAACCCAACAAATGTGTGGTGTATATGCTTGTGAGATGAAGGGTAAGGAGTGACGGGTGGTGGTGTCTATGTGAAAGTATTTGGGTGCTGCTTTTTGTATTGTATGTATCGGAGGGTGAGAATATACTGATTTCTTTGTGAGATGAAGAGAGAGCCGTGTACTACATTTTTGAGTGTGTGAAGATGGATGTGAATAGATGATGTACTGATTTTTTCTTAAGTGTCGATGTGTAATGTGAGAAGTACTAATTTTTGTAATGTCTGTGTATGCCCGGGGATGAATGATTAAAGGAGGTAATTGGGGGAATAATTTTAGGGATAGAGGATTAGAAAAGATTAGGAGAGTGATTTTAGGAGAGAGATTTAGGTAATAAGAGATTGAAAAAAATAATAAAATCAAGGAGAAGATAATTAGGGATTATAGGGATTTAGGAATGATTTAATTCAAAATAAAGTAGGAGGAAAATGAAATTTTAAATGCAACTATGAACATATCTTGACGAACATTTGTCTAGGTTCAAATAGAAAATATAATTCAAATAGAAAAAGTAGATAAAAATGAATATAAATAAATAAAGAATTTTGGTAGGGATTTTGAAATATGGGAAAAGTAATGAAAAGGAAGTTGGACATTTTCTTTTTAATTGGCCAATATTTAACTTAAAGGTACAAAAAATAAAAGATATATACATATTGTATAAAAATGCACAAATAATCATTAAATAAACTCAAATAAAATTATTAAATATAGATAATCACAGATAATTATTAATTTGCGTAAATAATCACAAATCGATATAAATTTGACATGTAGCCTAAATGATGCAATTATATGATATATTATAAATGTACTAAATTGCGCAAACAGTCACATTTTAACAAATAGCCTAAATGATACAAAATTACGTAATATAGCCACATTTAAGTATGCAATATATAAATAGAGGATAACGCACGTAAATGCATGATTTGTAATGCACATTTTACACAAATAGTCAAATTACGCCTTTAAGTTAAATTATAACCAATTTTAAAAAAATGAGGGACAAAATTGGGTGTCAACATGGAACGACAAGCGTAAGTGATCATTTGCATAATTCATCTCTCTTTCAACTCTAACCTCGAGCATAACTTTCATCTCATACTCCGAATTTTACAGCAAACAAAGTTCCATTCAAACCCTCAGCCGGCTTAGTTGATTGGGTCGAGCGATGATCAAAGCTCGAAGTCGGCCTGAGAGAACTTGGATGAGCATAGCCGCTGAGGCGGAAAACAAATGGGCATGTCAGAGACACGGTAAGTAGTTTGTCAAAATTTTAGTCTCTTATGGGGGTCGCTTGAGGTCTCTTTTCCGCTTATTTTGCCCTCTCTTTGGCAGATTTTCCCAACAAGGTGGCTATCATCAAGCCTAAGAAAAAGAAGAGAAAACAGGAGAAGAATAAAGAAAAGGAAGTTCTTAATGCTAGTGCTTGCCTAGCCAAGATCACAAGCTTAGCTGGCACCATCCCAAAATCCAAATCTTCGAAGGGCTCATTTTGCCATGGACCCTCTTCCAAAGGTGACGACGACATCACTTCTATCACAATATCTTCCTCTTTCTCTTCTAAGCCTCTAACTTATCTCTTTGCAGATTCAAAGAGGAAAAGAGGGGCCTCGAAGAAGTCGACTCGAGAAGTATGCCCGTGTCCCGAGGCAAAAAATGACAAGCCTGCTATTGAATCTTAGTTCAAGTTGAGGGATGAACCAGATGAAGAGGGGTCCGAGGTCCCCAAAAATTTAGAAATGGTAGACCTCGAGGGGTCTGACCATGCGGATGAAAAAGCCAAAGGTAAAGCTAAGGTTGGTGAGGTCGAGCCAACTTCCCCTCGTTTGGAGAATGGGTGACTGCAACTGCCCCTCGGGCCAGCTCCGAGCCTCCTAGAGCCTCTACTTCTGAGAGGGCTATGAGGAGGGTCAAAATATCTTCTGATATGTGCCTCTTTGATGGCTCGATCAACATTGCTCTGAGTCTTACTCTGCTGCTCGGGCCGAAAAAAAGAAGTTCTTGTCAAGCATATGAACCCAACGTCAGTGATGGCCCGCTCTACCGCTAGCGACCGCTCGAGTAAGTTCCAACACTCGTAATTTTCCTTCTACAATTAGCGTTCATGTTCTAATCTGTTTTCAAAACTTTTACAGTGCCTGGTGTTCTCGCTCAAGACGATACAAGTTGAACGTGATCGAGACACAAACCTGCGGCGCGCAAGTGACATTTGGGACCGCCAAAAGGCAGGGTACAAAACCCAAATCTCTAAGTTGGAAGCTCAATTAGCAAAGTGTATGTCCAATCTCCGTGAAATCATCGTTGCCTTTGAGGGAAAAATACAAGCTCTGAATGAGAGCCATAAGGCTGGGAGTTCGAGGTTAACTGCCAAAGTCGAGAGGCTTCGCCGCAAGTTGGATCGCGCCATAGCCAAGTTTGCTTAGACTGCTAGGGAGCATCATAGCAAGTTAACCGAGCATGTTCTTGCAATAAAAAACTTGGAGAGTCAGGCGGAGAGTACTCCAGTGCTCGAGGTATAAGTTGAGCGCTTGCACGACAAGGAATTTGCTATGGAGGTTAAGCTCAAAGCAAAGGCCACGAGGGCCAAGTTAGACAAAAGCTGGGCCATCATATAAACCCGACTGAAAACCTTCTAGCAGTGCAAAGCTGAGGAGATGGACTTGGATGATGAGATCATCATAGCCATCAATGACGCGGCCTAAGCCTGAGCTATCATCGACGAACTTCATTCAAGTGAAGGTTCGGACGATGATGAGGACGAGGATGATGAAGAACAAGACAACGATGATGGGACCTCCAAGGGGGAAGGTGACCCCGATGCTTAGTTGTTTCTTTTCTTCCTTTTATTTTTGTTATGGCCTTCGAGCCTTAATGTATAAATAAGTTTTGAAGCCTTCAGGCTTGTTTCAATGAAATTTTACTTTTCCTTCTAAGTGTTAGCCTTTACTTTGTTTAAAAGCATGACAGATCACTTAGAATATTTGTTGCTCGCAAGACTTAAACAAAATTTATGATAAAATCGATGCTAGCTTAGAACGACGTCTCGTTTCCGAGCTGTAGCATAAAAAGATAAACTCAATTGAATAATATAACTTTGGGAGTTAGATATTGAAACAAAGAGATGTTGGGTAGAACCCATTTCATTGATAATAATAAGTCATAACAGGCGTTACATAAACCTAGTCGAGGCTAGGCTTAGGCAAATTTCTAAAAAAAAAAACAGCCACTACTGCACAATAAATACAAAATACTAAGCTACTCTTCGGGGGACAGTCCTCGATGCGCAGATAGCTAGTCGTCGGTTTTATTTGCAGTCCCCATTACAAGAGGCTTTGAGTCGGATTTGACTGCATACCATCCCTTTTATCCCCCAGTGTTTGGGTGCGAATTGATGAGGACACGAGCACTGTATTTCATTCCCTTTTCTTTCTGAAAAGGTCAAGCAAAGAAAAATATGGGGTCACTTAGAATCACTCCACCTAAGCATAAGAGCGTTTACGGCTCGTTGCTGTAGGTGAAAATTTGTTGAGAAATGGTAACGTACCTCAGTGTCAGAAATAATACTGCTTCAAATTGGAAATATTCCAATTCGAGGGTTCTGGTTCGCCTTTCAAATCTTCCAGCTTATAGGATCATTTGCTAACAATTGATTTGACCCGATAGGGTCCTTCCCAATTTGCAGCGAGCTTGCCAGCATTCTTTTCTTTGGTAGATTGGTTCGAGGCCCTCTACACGTAGTCTCCAACTTTGAAGTCTCTAAGTTTAGCCTTAGCTTCCTATTAAGATAGGCCTCGATCTGCCTATTTTGAGACATCACTCGAACCAAAGCTAGTTCTCTTTTTCCATCAAGCAAGTCTAACTCCATGCACATTGCTTGCTGATTTGATTCTTCGGTAGCATAAACATACCAAAGATTAAGCTCACCAACTTCTATAGGGATCAGTGAATCCATCCCCGTAGGCGAGAGAGAAAGGGGTTTCACTGGAGCTATTCTTTTCAATAGTTTGCATTGCCTACACCACTCCAGGAAACTCATCGAGACACGGGCCTTTTATTTCATCAAGCCTTTTCTTGATGTTCTCAATAATAACCCTGTTCGAAGATTCAGCTTGACCATTCGTACTTTGTTGATATGGGATTGACGCAATCCTTTTTATGCCCCATTTATTGAGAAAAAATGTGACATTCGAGCCGATAAATTGAGAGCTATTGTCACATGTAATCTCCCTCGGGACACCGAACCGACAAATAATGTTCTTCCAAATGAACTAATTACCTCTTTCTATCTAACTTGAGCAAACCCATTGGGTGAAGTAATCAGTCAGCACTAGGATAAACCAAATACTGCCTTTAGCTTTTGGAATTTGTCTAATTATGTTGATCCCCCACTTCATAAAAGACCATGGCGACATGACCGAATGGAGAGTCTCGACCTGTTGGTAAATCATCTCACCGTATCGCCAGCATTTGTCATATCTTTTCACAAAGGCCTTAGCATTTATGTTGATGTCTGGCCAATAATAACTTGCCCGAAGTAATTTGCATACTAGAGCTTTTCCTCCCGAGTGATTGCCACACTAACCCTCATGTACTTCTCTCATCACGTACTCAATCTGCCCCGAACCTACACATTTGGCCATCGGGCCGCAACACATCTTGTGGTACAACTGCCTTTAAATCATCGAATAAGAGGTTGCTTGTGTCCTAAGCTTTTTGGCTTCCTTTTTACCTATTGGAAGAGTCCCCGAATCTAGGTAGGAGATAAACTTGGTACATCAATCCCAAGTATTACTCACTAAATTAACTTCCAACTCAATCTTTTCCCCAACAGACGAGAGGAGCCAAATGATCGAATTAGTCCCTGAGTGTTCTTCTTCGACAGCAGAGCCTAGATTGGCTAAGCCGTTGGCCTTGGCATTTTTTTCTAGGGGAATCTTTTTAATTCTCCATTCTTGAAACTTAGACAAAATTTGTTGAGCTCGAGCTAAGAATTGCTGCATCCTAGGCTCTCGAGCTGAATAGTCCCCGAGTACTTGATTCACCACCAGTCATGATCACTTCTCAACTCAACCCTGTCTACTCCATTTCCTTAGCCAGTTTCAGTCCCGCTATGACGGCATCGTACTCTGCCTTATTGTTTGTCACATTCTTAAACCTGATTGAGTATCTCATTCTTTCCCCCATGGGAGCTACCAAAACTATCCAAGCCCGGAGCCCTTTGAATTAATGGCTCCATCCGTATAGAGTGTCAAAACACAGAAGTTGGCCCCTTAGACATTAAGTTCTCTTTTTCACCCTCGGGGAGAATCTTAGCGCTAAAATCAGCCACAAAGTCCGCCAACGCTTGGAAATTTATGGTTGTTCGAGGCTGATAAGTGATGTCATATTCGCTCAGCTCGACTTCCCATTTAGATAACCTTTCCGACAACTCAAGCTTAAACAATATATTTCTCAAAAGGAAGGTAGTTACTACGGCTATGGGATGACATTTTAAGTAGGGCCGATGTTTTTGAGCAGTAGCAACTAAGGCAAGTCCCAATTTTTCTATATGGGGGTACCGTGTTTCGGCATTGAGGAGTGTTTTCCTCACATAGTAGATGGACTGTTATTTTCCATCCTTCTCATGAACCAGGACTGCACTCACAAACACCTCAGACACAGCCAAGTAGACCAACAATATTTCTCCATATTTTGGCTTTGCAAGCAACGGTGCATTAGCCGAGTAATGTTTCAATTAATTCAACGCCACTCCGGTGTCCATTCAAAGGTGGTGTTCTTCTTTTAGACCGATAAGAACTTGTGGTATCACTCAGATGACCTCGAGATGAATCTACTAAAGTCAGCGATCTTAAGAGTTAAAACTTCCTTAGTCCCCGAGAGCACTTCGGGGATTTCTTCAATGGCTCTGATATTTTTAGGGTTCGCCTCGATGCCCTACTTGGAGATGGTGAACCCCAAAAACATTCCTGAACCAACCCCGAAGGCACACTTCTTGGGGTTCAGCTTCATTTTGTATCGTCTCAAAATGGCAGAAGCTTCCCTCAAATGATTCAGATGATCCTCTATCCGAAGTGACTTGACTAGCATGTCGTCTATGTAAACCTCCATTAATTTCCCAATGTAATATTTGAACACTCGACACACTAGCCTTTGGTATGTTGCTCCAGCATTTTTGAATCCAAAGGGCATCAATTTGTAGAAATACATGCCTCGATCAGTGATGAATGAAGTCTTTTCTTCATCCTTCGAGTCCATCAAGATTTGATTATACCCCGAGTATGCATCCAAGAAGGTCAATAGTTTGTGTCCAGTCGTACAGTCTATCCACCTATCTATTTGTGGTAACGGATATGAATCCTTGGGGAACGTCTTATTCAAATCTGTGTAATCCACGACATCTTCCATTTTCTATTCTTCTTTGGCATGACAAATACGTTGGTGAGCCATTCAAGGTATTTGACCTCCCTTACGAAGCCATTGTCAACTAGCTTCTTCATTTAATCTTCGATTACTTTTTTCCTAATGCCAGCATGTGGCCTTTTCTTTTGCTTCACTTGAGTGTGGTGAGGGTCCACGTTAAGTTTGTGTGTCATAATCTCCTGATAGATCCCAACTATATCGGCGTTGGACGACGCAAAGCAATCATCGTTGGACTTCAATAACTCAACAACAGCTTTCTTCGACTCCGTGTCCAACTCTGGGCCGACGAACACCTTTTTTTCTTGGAATTCCTTCGATAGTGCGAAGGATTCCAACTCCTCTACGGTTGAGTCCTTGGCCTTCTGCTACCTTGGCTCCTGAATACACATCGAAATCTTTTCCACCATGCCTTCTTGGCGGTCCATTTCAATAGCCGAACCCCCTCCTTCGTCAGACCCTGAGCGCATTGATTGCTATTTTGACGGTCCGCTCGGGATGACTCCACTTTTCATGGAAACCGAATAGCACTCCCTAGCTACTCGTTGCTCTCTTGGGATCAAATGAATTCCCCAAGTAGTAGGGAATTTAATGACTTGGTGAAGAGTGGATGGCACGGCCTTCATCGCATGAATCAAAGGTCTCCCGAGGATTACATTGTAGGCCATGTCCTCAAGCATAACCTGAAACATAGTTTCTTTCACAACTGCTTTTGCATACGTGGTGTGTGTGATCTCATCCAATATTTTCTCCATCGAGTTGTAGCCGGTCAAGATGGATGCCTTCGGGATGATGAGGTCCTTCAACCACATATTTTTCACTGCTCCGTAGCTTATGATGTTCACTGAGCTCTCGAGGTCAATCAAGACTCATTTGATGTCCGATTCGTTGATTCTTAATATAATGACCAAATCATCATGATGGGGAAACATCATCCTATCACAATCATCATCATCAAAGACGATTTATTTACCCGAACCACCAATTTGAGTTCTTTTCCCTATCGTAATAGAGAGCTTAATGAACTTCTTTGCAGCGGCGAAGTTAACGATGTTAACTTTCGAACCTCCTATTATAACATTCACAATCCTCTTGAGAGAAGGGTCCCTCGGTGGTTGTCCATCCCATATTTTCTTTGTAAAATTCTGCTTTCCCTTATCTATTAAATACTGCTTCAACATACCCTTCTTCAACAGATAGGCCACCTCGAGGCGCAATGCCTTGCAGTCCTTAGTTAGGTGCCCATAGTCGATGTGGAAATCGCAGTAGAGGGTGTGATCCCTCTTCCCAGGGGCTGTTCTCATATCCTTCAGGAGTCTCACTCTCTGATTAGTCATTCCTTTCAATGCATTTACTAACTCCGCGTTCGACACATTGAAGTTGTACTCAGAGATGCAGGGTAGATCTTTCTCCTTAGACACTGAGGATGGCCGCGCGGTGCCTTTTTGATTAACATTTATGTTAAACTTACCCCCGAGTCATTGGCTCACATGCTGTCTGTCGAGTCTTCTTTGAATTGGGCTTTGAAATCGCTTTTTCACTTCTCAAAGTCTGCCGAGATGCTTGTTTCTTCCACCGTAGCAGCCGTTCCAAAAGGCAGATTGCCATGTGGAGCAGTCCCCGTGCCCCCAAACGTAGCACCATTTGGAAGTCCCCCTGTTGTTGTGCCCATAGAAATAAAGTTCAGATGCATCCATTTGGAGCCACGGGTGGAGTGTTGGTGGGAGTAGTATTGTTTCTCATATTTCCTGAGATGGTTTGCAGCGAACTACAAAACTCAGCATTGACGACTGCTTTCTCAGCAAGCTTCCCCTGGATTTGTTGCAAAATGTTCATAACATATGCATTAATTACATCATTTAACCCTGAGGAGGAGGGATCAGCTGGAGGTGGAGAAGGTGGAGGTGCATGTGTTCCATCAGCTGGTGGAGGTAGAGGTACAAATATTCCACTACCAGTTAGCCTACCGGGGCATGGTTGATTTCCGTTAACACTTTCATTATTATCAGCCATCATCAAGAATCAAGATGTAAACGTGAACAAACGTGTCGTACAACTTTGGAACAAGGCGTAATTACTTGATCCTCACAGGCGGTGCCAAATTGTATTTGTTTAAATTGGATTAAGACAATCAGTTGAATTTGTAAGAGGTTTCAATCAATATGTTATATTAAAATTGGTAAAATAAGCAAATTAGCGTAAACAGATGAATAACAAGAACACCAAGTTAACAACTTTAATATAACGGTTTTTGGATTACAGTTGGGTAGAATTTTTCCAAGATATTTCTGAAAGCCTTTACAAGATGAAAACAATGCTACTTATAGCATATCCCTCTAAGGACATTTAAGTCCATTAATCCACGTTCAGATCGCCCACAACCTCTCCCATTAAATGTTGAATTAATGGGCGAAGATCGTGGGGCGACTCTTCCGCTGAAGTTGAACTGCCCCCCGAGGCTTGGGTCACTCACCTTGGGGAGATGAGTTTTCCGTCCCTCGATGTGACTTCTTCCTCATGGCCTGCCGAGGACTTTGCCCTCGGGATTCTGCCTCGAGGGCTACGCTGTTTGCCTCTGGGCCAACTTGAAAATTCTTGTGAAATACGTCTCGAGCCATGCTCCCGAGGCGCCACGTGTGCAAGCCATGTTTCACCCAATACAACTATAAATAGAACAATATTAGGGGTTTCACCCATATTTTATACTTCATTGAGAAGTATACAGTGCCAAGAACTTGGTGGGTAATTTTATAATTTTGTAAGATCAATAACATTATTTGGGTAATCAATCCTCTCTTAGATCTATAAAATTATGTTGAATGCTTCTTGTCTAAGTGTTGTGCTCTTACATAATATGAGTATCTGAGCTTATTTACTAGGGTTGTAGACAAACCCTAAGTGTGTACTTGATGAGTTGTTAACAAAAATATTGTCTAAGTGTGAATTTCTAACTGCTTTCATGCTAAATTTCTAGGGTTGTGGTCGCAAACACTAACCTCATTCCTACTTTCCCATTTACACACTTGCGAAAGTAGTAATAAGGTTGAGTAAAAACTAGTTAGCAAGGATTTTTGGGCCTAAATAGATTTAAAAAATCCGATCTAAAAGAAGTGAACTAGAGATAGGAATCTTCTTACTTGAGTGTTTACACTTGTTCTTCCTGCAATCCAAGAGAAATCGAGAGATTCTTTATGATTAGGGTTTCTAGTAATCGAGAGATATTAGTAAGTAATCAAAAGTGTGACAACTAAAAAAACCTATACAACAAGGAAAAACTTAGTTGACAATCCCATTGAGTACATGCTTAGGTGAGGAATACAACTCTAGTTCTCTTTACCCATTTGATAATTATCTTTAATTGCCTTCAATAGTTTATAATAGTTTACATTATTAGATATAGCTTGTAGTTTTACTTTAAACAAAACTTGATTCGAGAAGTAGCTAAACTACGTAAACCAAATTGACAAAGTCATATCTCTATTAATCTAGCTAGCTCTCTGTGAATTCGACTCGGACGTATTATCCGGTATATTTGCATCGACCGTGTCACTCTCATTTTAGGGTAGACTTTTGACTTGTCAAGTCCCCATTGGGAGGATATTTAGGGCAATAAGGAACATTGAAGAGGGTGGGTACAATTGGGGTTCTACTGGTCTAATATGAAGTTAGGAATATTCAAGTTTGTGTCTGTATGCGATGTGTGCCAAAGGGTGAAATCTAAAAATTGCTTACATCAAGGTCTCCAACAACCTCTGTCTATACCAAATCAGGTATGGAAGGCTATTGCTTTAGACTTTGTGGAAGGGTTACAAAAATCAAATCACAAATCAATGATCCTTGTAATAATTAACAAGATATCTAAATATGGGTATTTATTCACCCTGAAATATCCATTTACAGCATAGGAAGTGGCAGAACTCTTATGAATGAGATTTATAGGCCGCATGGCCTCCCTAAGTCTATAGTCATACAGGGACACTATTACCAGCCAATTTTGGTAGCATATATTCAGAACAATGGGGAAAACAACTGAACCTAAGTTCTGCCTACCACCCATAGTCTGATGGCAAAATAGAAAAGCTCAGCAACTATTTTGAAACCTACTTGAGTGTTATGGTACTTACCAATCTAAAGTAGTGGGATAATTGGACTTTATGGCAGAATAGTGGGATAACACTAATTACCAAAGTGCCCCGAGGTCAATCCCATTTGAAGCACTATACGGGTTCTAACAACTACAATTGGGATCCCTACCATACCCTACACTAGTAGGGCATCCTTAGCGCAAAGGAAGAATCTCCAATAACATCTAAAGGACAATCTAACTGAAGCGTAAGAACGAATAAAATTTTATGTCGATCAATGGATATCAGAAAGGACTTTTTAGGTAGGTGACTTAGCCTACCCATAGTTACATCCCTATCGTCAGGCATCTCTACATGTGCGAAAAAATCTGAAATTAAGTGGCCGTTATTACGGTCCATATAAAATTCTACAGCGAATAGGGTATGTAGCTTATTGAATGGAATTACTGCCCAGAGCATAACTTCACCTAGTTTTTCACATCTCCCAATTGAATAAATGAGTGGGGCCCTTCAATGACTCCTCAAACTCAGGCTCCTATTTGTGATCGTGATAGTCGAGTTCTTATGTGACCTTTGGTTGTTTCGCAACGTCAACGGATTCAGGTAAACACCAATGTTGCAGTAAAGTGGTTAATGCAGTGGACTAGTCTAAGTCCAGAAGAGGCAACTTGGGAGGACTTGGGTTATTTGAGAACCCACTTCCCTAAATTTTTGGCTAACAATGGACCTTGAGGACAAGATCTATCTGAAGGCGGTAGAATTGTTACTACCGGGTTCAAATATGGATAAATTGAAAGGAAGACCAAAATAAAACGAACGGAATTAGAAAAGTGACAGTTGATTTCCAAGCATGATAAGCTGGGACACGTGGACAGTCAGAATAAGTTCAGAATCAATGAGAATCAATTAAGGAGAATTAATCTGAATTGTATATAGAACTAGTTAGTTTCCAGCTCGTTAGTTAATTAAGAGCAGTTACCTGCTTCTTTATCTCCCTTACTCTCAACCCTCTTCCTTTCTCTACTGTAATCTTTAGCTTAACAGTAAAGCATTTTTCATCAATGAAGCTGAGTTCTACTCTGCAATTTACCTCAAGTACATTACATGATTCCATTAGGAAAAGAAGGTGCAGAATCATGTTTGCCAATATGGTAGACTTTTCCACAGATGGATTATGGTTTTTATTGGCAAACAACATAGCAAAATGAAAAAAAAAATTTATAAATATTAATAAGGGTAAATTTGTCAAATTTTAATTTTTTATATTTATGATAAATAGTTTAAATGAATTGTTACACAAAAATAAGAAAAAGGGAGGTAAATATAATATCAGAGGTAAGTATTACGAAACCAAACGTGAAGAGAGGTTTCTGAAATGGCCAATTCGAATCTATTTCATCTCCTTAATACAGGCCTCTTGTTCAATACTTCTATTACTTCCTTCTACATTAGATATTCTACTATGATAATATTTTTCATCATTTGATTTGCGGTAAACATGTTGTATAATCATATCTTGGGTCAGTTTTAACTACAGATTGTAGGGGCATGCCATCTTTGTAGTTCGAGTTTTAATAAATACTTTAACTTTTAGTATTGCATTTATTTCTATGCAATAAGCTTCAAATTTGTGCACTAGAAGTAAATAGAGTGTTCATAGTTTATTCTGGATACTTAAGCTATGACAGAAGTGAGAAGTTTCAGGTTATTTACAAAACTATGACACAGGGGCAACTGGTTTGCCATTTTTAGTCTTGTAATAGCTGTTTAGTAAAACTGGATTCCGCTTGGTTTAATGAATAAATTTCAGACGGAAATATCCCTACGAACCGTAAAATGACGTCTGTATCCCCCTCCCTTTCTCCGTAAGTACTGCCTAAAAGGGAGCACTTGCCTTTGACCCTTCTTGCTTAGGAAACACTTGCGCTTGAATTTCTTTCACGTTCTCCCAGATAACTTGAAGTGTTGCCTTGGAAGCACCTGCCATTGATATTCTTGCTAGGTAACATTTTACCTTGACCTCTTTCCACGTTCTCCCATATTGAAGTGTTGCCTACGGATGAGCAGAGACCATTTTGGTAAAACAATCTCAAACGAGGACAAACTCTCAGAACCAGTAAATTTTGGGTACATCGAGTGAATTTTTTTGAGCAGTTTCCATTAACGAAAATAGGCAGAGGAATGTTTATCTTGCCCCTCTATCATGAGGTAAATATGGTTAGTCAAAAATAACACAAGGATTAAAAGTGAAAAAAACCAATAATTTTAGTGAGGAAAAATATTTTTACACTTATAATTAATAGTTGTACATGTCTTCAAATGCTTAAATGTATTTTAGAAGTTGCCAAAATATATAGATAGCCCTTTAAGCTTGTTCATACTTTTTACTTTAATACTTTATTTTAACTAAATTTCATTTAAACACTTGATGTAAGCTCAAAGTGCGTCATTTATACATATCTAGTTTATGCGGAATTAGGCATGGGCATCGAGCGAGCGAGCCAAGCCCGAACCGAGCCTAACCGAGCTTACTATACTACAGAGCCGAGCTGAACCAAGTTTTATACCATACCGAGCCGAGCCGAGCCCGAGCTGATCCTGAGCAGAGCTCAACCGAACTTTGCTAGAATTTGACAATTTCATACTTTGAGCTTCTAAGCTAGATAAAAATGCATCATTACTGGAAATGAGCTTTGACCAAGCCGGGCCGAACCGAGCCGAGCTGAACATTGAATGAGGCCGAGCCGAGTCGAGCAATCTTTTTGAAACGAGCCGAGCCGAGCTAAAATGCAACCGAGCAAAGCCGAGCTTCGAGTCGGCTCAGCTCTATGCCCAGGCCTACGTGGAACAATATGTATATTACGCTGGTAATAGAGTGAGTCAAAAATTTGACACATCTAAAGTGGGCCCCACCCCTTCATTTTGAAAAACGATTTCTGAATTTTAATTTCTCTTTGCATCTCCGCCGGAGCAGAATCACATGCACAATAAACCACAACCACATTAAAAAGTAGGAAATCCACGAGAAGGTTTCTATCTGTCCAAGTTAGTAATTAATTTTCCTTTGAATTGTTGAACCTTGGTTAATAAAATTCAAATCTTGGAAAAATTCAGAAGTTTGATTTTTTTTTTCCTTCATCAGTCACTTTCTTGTAGTATTTTCAAGAATTTGAAAAAAGAAATGTAAACTTTGAATAGCAAAGCGGTCCAGGTTTCCAAAATTTTTAGTGGATTTTGTTTATCCCTCTTTGTTCTTTTCTTTTTCTAACCCAAAGTTTGTATATCCCCTTCTCTTAGCCTCGCCGAATTTTGGTTGAGATGATGGAGTTTCTCCAGACCCGATCAATTTGTCATCTGTTATTTTTTCTTTTTGATTTTATTTACTTTCCTGATGTGTAATTTTATATTTTAGCAAGTAATATTCACGTAAAATTTTTGGTTTGGAGTGTGAAATAAGTGTTCAAGTGACGCTATTTTGAAGTGTTCAACTGAAACATCCTCAAGGTAGAATATCAAAATAAAAAAATATATATATGGAAAATTTTCAGATTAAAATTTGAAAAATTCATACAAAATGACTACCCTAATAGCTAAATTACAAAAAATATCGATATTTTTAAACATTTACACTACATAACAATAATACAACAATAGTTTCTCATTTCCCCCAAACATAAACCCTAATTTTTTCTCTATCCTTCCCTCCTCTCCTCCACCCATCCACCCACCCCACCCGCTGCCGTCACCCTCTCCTTCACCGGCGACCAGAGCCACCATCGGTGTCGTTACCCTCTTGTCCCCACTTCCACTGCTGTGACCCCACAACCTCACCGTTATAGCCGCTGCAGTGCAACGACACTGCTCCTCGTGGCGGCGCTGCTGCACTGCAGCGGTGGCAGCCCGATCTGCGATTTCGATGGGGTTTTCCGGTGGGTCCGATCTGCTTCTTCTTTTTTTTTTTTTTTTTTACTTTTTGTATGTATGTAAGTATGTAGTATGTATATGTTTGTATTTATTGTATATAAATACGTATGTTCTTATATTTTTTTGTATATAAATATGTATGTCTTTGTATTTTTTGTATATAGATGTCTAATCTCCACTTTTATATGTGTATGTTGTTGTATATATGTGTATGTTGTTGTATGCTTGTGTATGTGTATGTATAAACTAGAAAAATTACTTGGATGCATTTTTTTATATGTCTTTGTATGTTTGTGTATATTTTCTGTATGTTTGACCATATGTAGCTTCCAAACAACAATTCCTACAAAGTTTACAATGTATATCTGTGTATTTTTTGTATGTTTCATTTTGTAGATCCAAAAAAATAAAAAACAATAAAATAAAACAATTCCGGCGAAATGCAGCCGCCGGCGCCGCTATTGTGGCTGAAGCAGTTGGGTGGGAGGGAGTAAAAAGCTTCATTTCTATGGTTTTAATGGAAGTTGTATAAGCAATTTAAAAATACTATTGCTATATTTTGTAAAGTGGTAAAGTATTGCTAGTTTTTGTAAATATGGTGTTAGGGTTGTATATTTGTGTAAATCTTCCATAAAATTTATTTGGAGAATTTCAAAATTAGGCAGCCCACAATAAAAAATTACAAATGAGGGGCCACATTTCATTCATAGCACCCCCTTATTTTTAAATTACACAACATAGCACACTTATTTTTAAAATTACATATCATAACACCCATTTGAAGTAAAAACCCAAGGAGCCACTCCCCCACCCTCCATCGCCACTAGCCTGCCACCGAAAATCGAGCCGCCGGCGGTGGCCGAAAAACTAAATTTTATTGGTGGATTTGATTAAATAATTATTTTTTGATAATTTCATATACCTAAATCTATCAAAATAATAAATTATACATGTAAATACATAGAAAAATGTGTATGCAGGAAGGAAAATACAAAAATATACACAAAAAACATAAATTTTATACAAAACATCCATAAATAGTGCACAAATCTAAAATTTATACAACTTTATTCATTATTCATACACGCATATACATGTTTATATAAATTTACAAAAGTGCATAGAATGTGTTGATACACTGTTAATACGTACATATACAGATTTATACATTTTTATACACGTTTACAAAATTGTATAAACTTGCATAAAAATGTATAAAATTGTATAAACTCACAAAAATAATTTTAAACAGTGCTTCGGACAGATTTTACACAAAAGCTTAACAAATATCCAAGATCTATACAGTTTTATACAAGAAAAACACTAGATCTGAACATTAAACAAAAGTTTTAACAAAAAAAACTACTAGATCGCAACGGATTTTTATGAAAAAAGTGAAGAAAAAGAAGAAACTTGATAAATAAACTCCTCACCGGAGTTTTGACCGGAATATACAAAGAAAATCAATATTGTTATTCAAAAAATTAAAAAAAAAAAAGAAGAAGAAGAAACAGCGGCGGCGGGCAGTGATGATGCTGGCGGCGGTGGCGGGGACATGGAGGAGAGGGGTTGACGGTGGAGCAGTGGTGGAAGGGGTGGGGGGGGAGGGGTAGCGGCGGCAGTGATATTGTAAGGGTGAAGAGAAGAGAAGAATAATGAGAAAGAGGGAAAGAGAAGAGAGGAAAAATAGGGGCTAGGGTTTTTTCTCCTTTAAATAGGAGGTGCTATAGAGTTAAAGAAAAAATAAAAAAAGGGAGGGGGTGCTATGTCGGGTAAGGTAGCAAAATAGGATCTTTTTTGGTAATTTTCATGAGTGGGGTGTCTATCAATGTAATTGTCCCAAATTTATTTGTAGCATCATGCTACTATCTGCCGTCTTTACTTTGCGACATATTCAAGAAATGTACATTATAGTTTGTACCTTATATGCGTACCCAACTGCTGATTGATGATCAAATGGTCCATCTAGCTTGAGCGACATTCAATTCCATACAACGGTAAACCCCTCAAAACTCAAACCACTGGCGACATCATTGGAGAATGGTGACCTACCACCCTGAGATGCTGTGATGGAGGATTGTAGGAGACATGAGGGATTGCCAAAAGTGGGATAAAGCTTGTCTTGGGATTAAACTTGGGACTAAAACTTGGGATAACTTATCCCGCCCTTTATATGAGATAAGATAATCTCATAAATGTGGGATAATTTATGTAATACCTCCTCCAAACATGGCATAATATAATCTCAAATTGAATCTCGGGATTGTAATTCCTTATCCCTCCTACCAAACGACCTCTTAATGGAAGGGGTCGTTTGATCGGAAGTTGAGTTTTCCCCTCTAATAAATTTAGTAGGTGTTTGTGCATGGATTCCAAAAATATTTTGAAAAAGAGTTTTTCAAGTTGAGTTTAAAAATTGCATTTGAAAATTGAAGTTGTGTTTGGATATACTAAATTTCACTTGAAATTTTTTTCTCAAAAATTCAATTTTTTCCACTCACAGAACTATTCTTTTTTCAATTGAAATGTATACCCAAACACCAATTCAATTTTCAAATGCGATTTGTAAACTCAACTTCAAAAACTCTTTTTAAAAACTATTTTTGTAAAAATCTCCACAGTTTTTAATGGCAAACAAATTATTCATTTTTTTTTTTGAAGAAAGTGAAAACTTATCCATGGACAAACGGACTCTAGCGTGATGCAAATGTCCATTAGTTTGGCAAACTTTGGAGGAAAAAAAATAGCAACCTATTGCTTGTTATAGTTAATATCTAGAAGCTCAGTTCCCAGATAGAGATAGACCGACGAAAAATTTGTAAGCAAAGAATTGAGAAAAATAATGCAAAACAAAATACTGCATTTTTCTGATATTAAAAGTTCTCTGCAACTGTAGATATAAATAAAAAAACAAGCAGAAAACTAAAACAAAAAATTCAGGAACCACTCACCAAACTAACTCCTAAATACTAGGAAACAATCCACTTAAACAACTTCCTAAAGACTAGGACAAATCTAAAAGATGACTCTTATTCACCAACTGATAAGACTTCTATTTCTAACACCCTCCTTTAAACTGAAAGCTCTCAAGCTTCAGTTTAACTTCAGCATCGTGAACTCTTCCATAGCGCCAATCCCCATCAACCTTCTCAGATTTTGGAAAGGAAGGAACCAGAGAGGTTTGATAAAAATATCCGCCAACTGATCTTCACTTCGGCAGTACTCCAGCTTTATTGTTCTTTCATTATTGAGATCTCGCAGGAAATAATACTTCACATCTATGTACTTGCTTGTGCCATGTAGCACTGGATTCTTTGACAACTTGATGGCAGAGTTGTTGTCACAAAAGATTGTCGTTGCCCCTTCTTGTTTGAATTGTAATTCTCAAAGAATTCTCCTCAACCAAATAGCTTGAAAAGCACAAGCTGTAGCAGCGACAAATTCAGCTTCACTGCTTGACAAAGTGACAATTGATTCCTTCTTAGAAGACCATGAAACTGTCCCGCTCCCTAGCATAAAAACATAGCCTCAAGTGCTCCTTCTATCATCTTGGTCTCCTGCAAAATCACTATCAGTAAAGCCAAGTAAATCTGAATTTTCTCCTTTCTTGTAGAAAATCCCAAAATCCTTGGTTCCTTGTAAGTAGCGAAGAATTCTCTTCGCAGCTTTCAGATGCATCTCAGTTGGACTTTTCATATATCTACTTACAAGACTCACTGCATACATAAAGTCCGGCCTTGTGGCAGTTAGGTACATTAAACTACCCACAATTTGCTTGTAAAGTGTTCTATCCGCCTTCTTTCCTCTTGCAGCTTTGCATAGTTTCAAGCCAAACTCAACTGGAGTGTTTTAGAGATTGCAATTTAACATCTTAAACCTATCTAAAATTTCTCGGACATACTTCTTTTGGGAAACAAATATCCCATCATTAGATTGGACCACTTCTAAACCAAGATAGTAATGCATTTTACCAAGATCGGACATCTCGAACTCATCCATCATTGATTTCTTAAATTCAGCAAACATGGCACTATCATTTCCAGTAAATATAAGATCATCAACATATAAGCACATAATGAGTATTCTTCCATCATTCCCAATTTTCACAAAAAGAGTATGCTCATTGGGACACTTTTGAAAACCAACTTTTAGAAAATAAGTCTCAATACGACTATACCAAGCTCGCGGAGCTTGTTTTAGTCCATAAAGAGCTTTCTTTAATCGATAAACCTTATGCTCATTTCCAATTTTAACATTACCAAGAGGTTGCTCTACAAATACATGTTCCTCCAAGTGTCCATGCAAAAATGCCTATTTCACATCTGGTTGGAAAATAGGCCAAGAGTTCTGTGCTGCCAAAGGAATCACCAGCCTGATTGTATCATGTCTTGCAACTGGAGCAAACACTTCCTTGTAGTCAATCCCATATTCTTGCTTGTATCCCTTGGCTACCAAGCGTGCCTTATACTTGTCAATTTCACTATTTTCATTCAATTTTGTCTTGAATACCCACTTTACACCAATAGTTTTGTGACCTTTTGGAAGATCTGTTAACTCCCAAGTGTCATTTCTTTCAATAGCATCAATTTCATCATCCATAGTGCTCCTCAATTTTTCTTGTTTGACAGCATTCTCAAAAGTAGCAGGGTCACAATCTGCAAACAATGCAAAGTGAGTAATCGCATTATCATTTACATCAATTCCTGTTACCCTCATAGTCCATCATCCACGCTGGCCTTTTGTGAGCACGAAGAAGAGACTGGGTTGCTGCATTTGTTTCTTCCACAACTGTTTGTAAAATTTCGGCAGTTATTGGCGAAATTTCAGCAGTTATTGGAGAAATTTCAGCTGATGTTGGGGCAGAGTTTCTTGAATTTTCGGGCATCAAGGCTGCTTCTTCGACTTCATTATCAAATAGGATTGGAGTAGGCTGTTGTATATCCTTATCCAAAGTATTTTCTTCATCAAAAACCACATCTCTGTTGATCACTATTTTCTTTGTCCGTGGATTGAACAATTTATATGCCTTGGATGTTTCACTAACACCAAGAAAAACTCACTTCTCACTTTTATCATTAAGCTTCTTCATTTTTCATCCGGGACATGTGCATACGCAATGCAACCGAAAATTCAAAAGTGATCTACAGTTGGTCTTCTTCCACTCCAAACTTCCTCTGAAGTCATATTTTGAACAACAAATGTAGGACTTCTATTCAAAATATGAATGCACTAATTTATCACTTCAGACCAAAAAGTCTTTTTCATTCTTCCTTTTGCTAGCAGACTTCTTACCATATTGAGGATGGTTCTATTTTTCCACTCCGACACACCATTTTTTTGTGGTGTATAAGCTATTATGAGCTCCCTTCGAATGCCATTAGACTCACAAAAAATTTCAGAAACTTTAGAGCAATACTCGCCCCCACGATCAGTTCGAAGAGTCTTTCTCGTCTCATTTTCTACATGAACCTTGAAGCTTTTAAATGCTTAAAAGCCTCTAATTTTTCATGTAAAAAGTATGCCCATGATTTCCGAGAATAATCATCGGTAAAGGTAATAAAGTACCTTTTACCTCCATTAGAAACTGGATTAATTGAGCCACAAATGTATGAATGCACCAGCTCCAAAACACCCTTAGCTCTCCACGACTTTCCTTTTTGAAATTGAGAACGATGTTGTTTTCCAAAAACACATTCTTCACAAAATTGAGAAGGAATGGTAATTTCAGGGAGGCCTATCACCATATTTTTCTGCTGGAGAGTTTTTAATCCACTAAAACCTAAGTGGCCATATCTAAAATACCTCAACCATGACGGGATCTTTTACTTCTGCCTTCAAAAAAGGTTGAATACTTTCAATCTTTAGCGAAAACAACCTGTTCGAACTCATTTTCACAATTGCAACAACCCCTCTAATAGGATTATAAATTTTACAAGTACTTTTCTCAATAGTAATAACATATCTTTTTTCTTGCAATTGACCAACGCTCAGCAAATTACTTTTCAAAGAAGGAACAAATAACACATTTGAGATTGTTTCTTTAAAACCATTCTTGATTTTAATTTAAATGTCACCTTTTCCTATTGCACTCACAGTAGAAGAATCACCAAAACTTATTGTCGAATGAAAGTCTTCATTTAAATAATAAAAAGAAGACTTACTTCCACTCATGTGATTACTGCAGCCTGTATCCAAATACCAAACATCTTGTTCAGGTTATTCCTCTCCTTGAATTGCCATCAATAAAGTTTCAGTTTCTTTACTTTCAACAAAATTTGACTTCTCGTCCTTGTCACTAGGCAGCCTAGGGTAACATTCAGACTTATAGTGACCAAATTTATGACATCGATAACACTCTATCTATGACTTGTCTAAATTTCGACCTCTGCTTTTGCCTTGAAATTAGTCAGCGTTGGCTTTGAAATTTTTGCTGCTGTCTCTATTATCGCCATCTCTGTTACCTCGATCTCCTCTACCTCTACCTCTACCCCTTCCTCTAAAATTTGAGGAACGAGTATTAGTAGAAGCCTTCAAAGCCTGTTCTTCGAAAGTTGAACTGCGGTTCATCTTTTGCTCATGCACCAACAATGAGCTTTGCAATTCGTCATGTGATAGAGCATCTATGTCTTTTGACTCCTTAATGGAGCAAACGACATAATCATATTTCGCAGTCAGGGAGCGCAATATCTTCTCAACAATTGTGACATCGCCCATCTTCTCGCCATGGAATCTCATCTTATTGCATTTTTCCATGGTTCTAGCACAATAGGTAGTTACTGATTCTCCTTCCTGCATGTGTACGTTTCATCCTCCGCAGACAACACTTTTAGGATATCACTGGATTTATTATTTTATTGTACTTGTCATGTTTGCTCTGATAACTACTAGGACATACCTCATTTTTGCAAGCTATCTAGCATTTGCGTCTCCTGTCTAAGTTGGATTGACATCTTAACCTTTGAAGATTTGTACTCTTTTTTATGCCTATAGAAGGTGAAAGATTATAAAATTAGAGCATGTTTGGTATGATGTATTGGGTAAATTATTCATGGTATAAGATTTGATATTTTTTTATGGTTTCTTTTCGAGATTGGTCTTTCAACACATGCGCTAGACTAATACTTACTGTTAATTAGTTTCACTTTGATTTATTCCTATAGAACGTGCAACATGATCAATGTTTGTGTCTCTCTTTTCTACATTAATCTGTCACAGAAAGCTTTACCTGTACTTTCTTTTCTCCATTTATATAAATTGGTGAAGCTCTAAAGAGGCTGTTCAATGATGGTGTTGTCAAGAGGGAAGATCTCTTTATTACATCCAAACTCTGGTAATCAAGATTCAAACAAATTGATATAAGACACCTTTTAAACTGACTTATTCAATGTTTGTGTTCTATCCATTAATAACCATCAATTGATCATTTAGTGTTTAGTCCCCTCCCCTCCCCTCTCCCTGTCTCTGTTGTGTTCTGGGACGGAAAGCGCTTTTGATGTGTGCTTTACATTTCCTAGTATCGGACAATAAAATAGCTACTCTAAGCTGCCTTTAACAATAGGAACAGTCATTCCTTTTCATTTATATGAGCAAGGATCTTTATTTGTAGTTTTTATCAGGACAAACACTTTCAACTTTGGTCCTCGTATTTTTCATTACCTTTTGTCCTTTGTTTTAAATGATATTCCCTTTGTTTTCAAAGATATTCATAGATTGAACTTGTGTAGATGCACTGATAATGCACCTGAAGATGTACCGGTGGCGTTCGATAGAACTCTGGACGATTTGCAACTTGACTACATTGATCTGTACCTTGTGAGTGCTGATAGATGTTCCCATTTTTATTAAGTATCTTTTAGAAGCATCTTCTGCTATACTTTGACTTGAGACTTGTCATGTACCTAGAAAAAACTACTCTGTTCGTTCAATTCATATTTTACTTCATGTTTTACTCGGCCCTGAGTTGTGGTCTAAAATATTAATGGTAAAATGAGAGGTTTTGAAGTTAGATTGTTTTGAATATAGACATGTGTCATTCTTTTCGAAACATACTAATAAGGAAAGTGTTCTACATAAAATGGAACATAAGGAGTATATTTAGCAGCAGGAGTTCTCGTAAGAACTCTATTAACTAGCACCACTCTTAGAAGTTATCTTGTCTATTTAACAAAAAAAACTCATCAATAGAGTTATAGAGGGATTCAATGAGTTGTTGAACTTCTGTGTGACTTAGATTTTCGTTTTCCTTTTTGTTTTATCATTTTTAAGATTCACCTGCCTCTTCGGATGAAGAATGCCGCAGATGGCTTCAAACCTGAAAACCTTATTCCAGCAGATATACCACGCACATGGCAAGCCATGGAAACACTATATGATTCTGGGAAAGCTAGAGCTATTGGGGTTAGCAATTTCTCTATAAAAAAACTGGGAGATCTTCTCGAAACAGCTCGTATTCCTCCTGCTGTCAACCAGGTGGAGTGCAATCCTTCATGGCAGCAAAGAAAATTGCGGGAATTCTGTGAATCCAAGGGAATACACCTCTCCGTGAGTTCACTAACTAAAGGAAGTTTCAAATTTGAATATGTTTTTAGTCAATTTTTCCATTTGATTTCGATGAGATGTTATTATGAGGGATCAATGAATTTTGATTTACTATCAATTGGTATCATTAGTAGACTATCTATTGCAAAAAAGTACATCAGTCTTTTAATACGGTTGCTTCTTTCAGGGCTTTTCTCCGCTCGGTTCTCCAGGTTTCAAACTCCTCACAGGTGATGAGGTTCTAAAGCAGCCTGTTGTACTCTCAGTCGCTGAGAAATTGGGCAAGGCTCCTGCTCAAATTTGTCTTCGTTGGGGTATGTAGATGGGTCATAGTGTACTGCCTAAAAGCAAAAACGAATCTAGGATCAAAGAGAATTTTGATATTTTTGACTGGTCTATACCTGATGATATGTTCACCAAGTTCTCTGAGATTCAGCAGGCAAGTTATTTATGTTTTCCTTCTTGTTCTCTTTTATACTTTCAATTTCTTAAATCAGCCCCATTTTATCTGATTTTAATGTGAAATTGCACATGGACCAAAATTGGCTATATATCTTCTATGGACATACCATTCCCTATTTCTTGGAAGTAAAAAAAAAATTTTGTAACCTTCATTTTTTATTGTTGTACTTCAAACAATAGTACTGATATGTCTTACTAGTGAAACATACACATTACAGACAGAGTAGGATTCGCTATATAAACTTCTGGGTTCAACTTATAAGGTTCTTAGGATTGAACCCATTTGCACTTTGAGATTACGGGTTCAACATTTAATATCCAAACAAATTAGTAATTTTCTCACACACACGTGTATGTTTCATGTCGAAAGTACTAGGCTTTGTTAACCGTTACCAAAGGCTCCATCCGCATCTGATATAGACAGCATGCCTATATGCAGGACCGTTGTACCTGTGCACTGCCTTGCCACTGCTCCTAGATTTTCTAAGTGCATTTACCATATTCATCAAGAACTTTGCTGGATATTTAACTGGATTGTGGGCACTAATTTTGCATTTTGCAGGTAAGCCAGCATAGAGACGCTCCATTTGCTGAAATTCTTAGAGAGAAATTTTGCGTGGACCTCTAGATGCAGCCCCTTGTATACCCCTATTGCTTCCTTTTACGGTTGGCCAATCTTGAGTTGATTATACTTTTCAACATTTGATTTGCTGGGGACATATTTCTGTAATCATATTTAGGGGGTCAATTTCTTCAACTTTATATTGTAGTAGCATTCCATCTTTGCGCTTTCAGTTGTATTATACTTCTATTACTGCTTTTAGTTGTTTTACTATGTAATAAGCTTCACAGTCCTGACTTGTGGAACCACACTGGGTTTTTTGTTGTTAGTTGTTATAAGCTTCACAGTGGTGCACTAGAAGTAAATAAATTGAGCTCATTTTAAGTCATGGTCTACTCTGGATATAGTAAAATTATGGCAGAAGTAAGAAGTTCTTTTCGAACGAAAATAGACAGATTAAAAGTGAAATAATGCAATGATTTTGGTGGCGAAATTATATAATTATTATACTTGGAATTAGTTTGGCGGAATACATAGACAGCCCCCTAAAGTTGACAGCATTTTCCTCACAGCTCCCTAAACTATACCTATGACCTTTTGAACACTTAAACTCTACCCAAAATGTTTCATTTAGACACTCTTCACACAAACATTCAGCACACCAACATGCGTGCAAGTAACGCACTATGATGTGGCAAATATGCCAGTCAAACATTACCACGTGGCTTTGAGTCTAAATAAAATAAACTTTAATAAATTTTTGGACCCCACAATAAAAAATTCAATTACACATTCATCATCTTCTCTACTCGACACCAAACCCAATTACAATCTCACCATTTTACTCCTCCATCATGTTTCTCGGCCAAAAAAAAAATCGCCAACTTGAATAGTCATTACCATCATCTTGTCATTCTCTAACCCTCCATTTTTCACTCACTCATCATCCATCACCTACTTTCTCCACCTATTTGCTGTCAATCCATCACATATCACACAATTTTTACACTTTCATAATCTCAAATTTAGAATAGTGCACCCTCCACTCTATGGCAAAGATCAATTTGAAAGCAAATTCATGGGATAAACTCAGACAACTTCACATCAGCTTCGGACTTCAAGATTATATGACTTTTATAGTTACAGAGCTATTGATTGCTCAATTTATCGAAAGAGAAGAATAATGTTGTGACTTACCTGGATTTTTAATTTTAACCAAATATTACTAGATCATCCTAATTATGTACTAACACTATCCTAAATTAAAAATAATACTTTGTTTCAGTGAGGTTTCTTGATGGTTTTAGTGTGTGATGTTGAAGAAAAGTGGCTGGTAGGTGTTGTTTTTTTGGTCAGAAGTGGTGTTGATTATAGAGATAATTGAATGGGCTGTAGCGTGTACTTTATCATGGATGAATCTTGGTTGGTTTTGGATGAATTAGGCGGAGATGAAGGAGGCAGTGATGGCGGCGCAGAGCAGTTGTGGCTATATGTGGCGGAGATGGTATAGTCGCAACTTTTTTTACTCACTCACGTACTTTAAGCGAGTGCAGTTCACGATTTGTGTCAGGTAAGCGAGGTATGCTAACTAGGCACATTATATAGTAGGTTCAGGTGGCTCACTGGGACAAGGCAAAGTAGAGGGGCTGTGAGGAAAATGCTGTCAACTTTAAGGGGCTGTCTATGTATTCCACCAATTAGTTTATACGTATTCACACGTTTGCCTTCAAACATTTTCTTGAAATGAATTTTGATGACATCTTTTGGAAAGATAATCCAGATAAAGAACTGTTGAAATGTTTGCGTAGACTTTCAAATTGATTAATATCTGATAAGGGTATCTTGATTAAGAAATTAACAAACACCGTATCAAGCTTTTAATTCAATGATTGCTAATTTGAGTTCCAATTCAAATAAGGATTAAGTTCATAGGAGTGTTTTCAAAATCATCCACTAATAGTACTTCTATTTTTTCGGCCTTCCGATGCATTATTGGGAAATACAAATGTCAAATATATGTAAATTTCATAATATATATTTTTGTTAAAAAGAATTTTAACAGCAAAGGGCCAAATGTACCCTGAACTATTCGATATTGCGCAGATTTACCCCTCATTAACTCAATGGCTCATTCGTATCCCTGTGGTTACTCCTTTGGCACAACTATATCCTTTTCGACTAACGACCTATATTTATTTGTTTTTTAAAAAAGTTTTCTTATTAAATTTAATTTGAAAAGCCAAATGTCACCAAATTGGACCCCGGCCACTGCCACATGGAATTTAATCCTCTCCCGACTAAATTTTTTTAGCGAAATAAGTTGTTTCCCACCTAAACTTGTCCCCGATTGCCATTTTCTCCTCTTAACTTTACGGGCATCCGTTGCACCCCCTTACCAACTTCTATATGATACTAGTTAGCACCTTATCCGCCCCAACCCAACATTTTGTGAGAGAGTTGAAGAGACGCGCCCCTTCAATTGGCCACGTCATTTAATAGTTGATAATTAAAAAAACTAATTATTTACCCTAGTTAAAACTAAAAAGTAAACAAAAAGTCATTCCCTTTTACTTTCACCTGATTACACAAAATACCGCGAAAAAATCCTAACCCAGTCGATCCAATCTCTGCTAAAATCCAGCCGCGAATAGAAGGATTCTAAGGTTATAATAAGCAAAAGGTATGTCATCTTCTTACTTTTACTTCTTTTTTGTTGCTTAATCGTTTCAATTCTAGGGTTCATTTAATTTCTTGATTAGTCGGTTTCTAGGGTTAAACTTTTAATTCTTGATCTGTATGTTCGTTTAGTTATAGGATTACATTTAACTTTTTTGATTTTGTGTTATAATTGTTGATCTGTTGTTCGTTTAATTAGAGTTTCTGTATTTAGGGCTAATCTATAATTTCTTGATTAATCGATTTATCTTGTTTATGTATCATCAATTTCTGGTTAAAATATGTCTTTTGTACTGGTAACTTTGAGGGTTTATCATGGCGGTTATGTGGACTTTGAGACTAATTTTTATGCTGGTAACAAATTACCTGATGTGTTCGACTTTGATATAGATAGGTTATCCTTTTTTGAGTTGAGGGATTATGTAGCTGAGTTTGGTTACAATAAAGGTGCCCAAGTAATTTATATTAAATCACCTACCAATGATAGCTTGGTAGAAATTAAATCTGATTAAGACATAAGTGGTATTCTTACTTGGATAGATAATGGGGATATACTTGAGGTCTTTGTAGCCCACATGAAAGAAAAGCCTGTGGCCCCACTTTCAATAGAATTTCCAAGCCAGGGGGTGAGGGACAATGGTGTGTCTTTTGAAAATGAGACTAGTCAAAATCTTGGGGCTGCTGAGGGGTCTTCTTTTAATGAGCCTGAAGGGTTTGAACAACCTACTTGTGGGACTGAAATTGAAGCTCCTAATGGACCCACTCCGCAGCCAGATCCAACAACTAAAAGTAGTGATTTTTCTGCTGCATCTAGTGACTTTTCTAGTAGTGAAGATAACTTAGATAATGATGACCTCTTTGAAGAGGTAAATGCAGATTAAGGTAGTGATGCTCATGAAGAATATAGGGAACTTAGGGAGGTGAGAAGGGCTGCTGTTAGAAAAAAGAATAAGGCTAGGGTTGCAGAATCTGATTTCATACTAGGGCAAAAAGGGGTAGATATAATGAGACTGAACCTGGTTATAAGAAGAGTTTAGATGGAAAATTAGGTAGTGATGAGCCTTTTTATCCATCTGATGAGTCTGCATGCTATGAAACAGATAGTGATTAAGCTGATGATGAGTCTGAGGATCCAAAGAAAAAGAGATGTAAAAGAAAAAATAGAAAAAGAGTAATTTTTTTCCTGCTTCTAAAACAATTGTGTGGGAGACTGGTCTAGCTTGTCAGAATGTGTATCAGTTTAGGGAAGCTTTAACCTTGTATGCAATTACTGAAAAGGTTCAACTTAACAAGTATATTAATGAGAATAAAAAAGTGAGGGTGAGGTGTAAGAAACCAAAGTGTCCTTGGCTCCTCTATGCTAGCTTTGTCAGTAGAACTGGTAATTTTTTGGTGAAGAATTACAAGCCTGTTCACATGTGTGTCACCACTAACAAAAACAAATTCTGCAACTCAAAGTTCATAGCCAAACTGTTGAAGAATGAGTTTTGAAGATAACAAAGGACCTGGTGCTAAGTGGACTACGAAAAGGTTCACTGTTGAGTTGAGAAGACTGAGCTGTTCAACGGGATATTCAAGTTAGAGTTGAAGAAGGAGAACAAGAACAGCTGGAGTCAAAGTTTCAATCCTACCGGGAAAAGGAGAAGCGTGTGGTAGTGCTGAAATAGAATGCGGTTCCTAAGTAGAAAAGAATTGGAAACTAAGGCAAATTAACTTAGGTTTCAAATAAGGCAATATGGGTAAACCTTCTTTGAAACGGATTCCAAAGTAGAAAAGGAGTTCTAAACTTAGTTGGATTCGGCTAAGTTAAACTCTATATATACAAGTTAATTTGGCCAGAATTGATTTACGCACTCAAGACATCTCAATAGAGCAAATCAAAAACAAACAGATCGTGAGAGGCATTGTGTGCAAGAACAAAGGCTGAGCAGCAGAACCTTACGAATGATCAGTTTCATAGTTAAGTCTGTTGTTTTAGTTTTTGTTATAGGCTATCGAGTTGTAATCTATCAGCTTGTTAAGAAGCATTTAGTAGAGGTTATTCTTTGGTGAAGTAGAGTCAACCTGACAAGCTAACGTGTGGTTTGGAAGGTTCTAGGTACTAGGGAGGTCTAGTTCCTTAATTGCATTACGTTGTAGTCTAAAAGTTGCTCGGTTTTCCTTTATTGGAAGGTTGAAATCCCAAGAGTTTGGGTCATGGTTTTTGATCCCTTGAGCAAGGATTTTTCCACGTAAAAATCTCTGTGTTATTTTGCGTTTCCTCATTAAGTTTAAGTTTCAGAGATAGGTGAAACTTGCAAGGAACTTGGTTCTTTGTAAGTTAGGCGATATAATTTAAATGCACGTTTTGGGAATTTAAAAATCGGGGAAGGACACTATTCACCCCCCTCTAGTGTCTTACATAGGTGAACCAAGTGCAACAAGTGGTATCAGAGCAGGTTCTCTCGAATAAAGATTAACATCTTGAGAAGGATCTGAACAATGAGTGCACCACCAATCATAACCGAAGGACAATCTGTCAACTGGCCTCCTCAGGTCAATGGCCAATATTATGGATGGTGGAAAGGCAGGATGGAGGATATCATTCAAGCTGAAGAGTTTTAGATAAGGATCATTACTAAGGATGGACCTCTTATTCCTAGCAAAACTGTTCGATAGCCACCCAATCAAAAAACTGTTCCCAAAGAGATATCGGAGTATACTGATGTTGATTTTAAGATGGTTGAGAAGAATGCCAAAGCAAAGAGGCTCATCATATGTGGACTTGGCCCTGATGAATACAATAGAGTTTCCGCATACAAGACTGCCAAATAAATTTGGGATGCTCTACGAATTGCTCATGAAGGAACCTCACGAGTAAATAAGTCAAGGATCCAGATGCTGAAGAGAAAGTTCGAGTTATTTGCTATGGGAGAATTTGAGTCTATCCAGGACATGATGACTAGGTTCACAATCATAACGAATGAGATGAAGTCTCTGGGTATGACTCTGACCAATGAAGATTTAGTAGAAAAGATTATCAGAATTCTATCTGATTCATGGGAATCAAAAGTTACAGCTATCATTAAGTCAAAAGAACTTGATAAGATTGAGTTGGATGAACTTGATGGTAGTCTGAAAACCCATGAACTAATGAAACAGTCGAGAATCAAGGTGGAACCTAAGAAGAAGAAGAACCTAGCTCTTAAGGCGACTGGAGGTTCTAAGTATGAAGTTTCTGAACATGAGATGGCTCTGGTCAATGCTGTAAGAAAGTCCTTAAGTCTTGAGAAAAGAAGAACCACAGTGACTCCTACTAAGAACAACATAGTTGATAATTCGGACTACTCAGGATGTTTCAAGTGTAACAAGAAGGATCATGCCATAAAGGACTGCCCGTTATGGGATATTGAGTGGAAAAAGTCTGGGGTTATAAAGGAGAATGAACCTAAGAAGACCAAACGTCCACCTAACTTCAGATCATTAAGGAGAAAGAAGAAAGAGGCCTTCTATGCAACATGGGGACCTTCTGAAAGTGAAAGTGATGAAGAAGAAGAAGATCTAGAAGATGACTCTCCATTGGCTCTGATGGCTGATGATGAACCTTCCACTGACGATCCACCTGAGGTAAGTCTCGATGAACTGAAAACTACACTTCCTACCAGTTCCCATAGGGAATTAAATTTGCTTGCTCTGACTTTAATTGAAGGAATTGAAAATTTGAGGACTGAGAAGGAACTAGTACTTTTTGAGAAGGACCAACTAATTCCAGTTGTGTCTGATTTTTCAATGAAAAATAAAAACTTGGAAAAAGCTAAAACTGATCTTAAAATGGAATTAACTGCAAGTGAAGCTCAAGTTTTGGAACTAAAACATAAATTCTCAGCTCTTGAACTTGAAGGTCTTCAATTAAATGAACAGGTGCTTAGTGAGCAAAAGAAAGTTTCTGCAATCGAACCTGAAAATAAAAAACTGAAAGAGGTGTCTGGTAAGCAAGGAGTTAGTGAGGCTCAAATCAACCTTGAAGCTGAGCTTAAAAAGAAAAACAAGGTTTTAAATCAGGAAACTGAGAAGAACCGGGTTCTTCAGGAAAAGGTTGAAAAAGCTAACTTTGAGCTCACCAGACTCACTAAATGGAACAAGTCTTCTGAAGCTTTAAATTGGTTGCATGAAAATCATAATAGAGGTAAAACTGGTCTAGGACATAGGAAACCTTTACCTGCTTGGAACCCTAACAGTAAATATGTATGACTTCCTTGCAACAAACTCTGCTTCTTGTGTGGAAAGACTGGTCATATTAAGAATGAATGCAGTGTTGCTAAAATAGTAGTGAAAAAGAATAAAATGTCAGTTTTACCTTATTGGGCTAGGAAAGATCTGATTCATCTATTCTATAACAAAAAGGGACCCAAGCTAGTCTGGGTTCCTGTTACTAACCCTTGAGTTTCTTTTGCATGCTGGAATGAGATGGAACAACCCAAGCTGGATTCTTGATAGTGGGTGTTCCAGACACATGACAAGAGATAGAAGAAACTTTCTCTCACTCACAGCATTTCAAGGGGGTAGTGTGGCTTTCGGAGGAGGCAAAAGCGGTGAAATCGTTGGTATTGGAAAAGTTGGGAGATCCCTCAATCATGCCATTGACAATGTACTCTGTGTGGATGGATTGAGGCACAATCTTCTAAGTATCTCTCAACGATGTGATAGAGGAAATCTAATGAGTTTCACATCTGTATGTTGCATTGTAAAGAACATGCAGACTGGTGACGTGATAATGGAAGGAAAACAAGCAAATAATGTGTACAAGGCTACATTAGGTTCTCTTCCTGAGAATAACTTGACTTTTCTGTATGTGCTGGAGAATGATAGTCAGTTGTTGCACAAGAGATTAGGACACGCAAGCTTGACTCAGTTTAATAAGTTGGTGTCAAAGGACCTGGTTCGTGGAATTCCAAGCAAGAGGTTCAATGACATCAAGATTTGTGATGCGTGTGTGAGGGGGAAACAGGTGAGATCTTCATTCAAGTCAAAGAAAGTGGTTAGTACTTCCAAACCACTTGAGCTGGTTCACATAGACTTGTGTGGACCAATGAGGGTGAGGAGCAGAGGAGGTAAGAGGTTCGTAATGGTAATGGTTGATGACTACTCCAGATACACATGGACCCTATTCCTCAGATCTAAGGATGAAGCATATGATATGTTCGAGGATTGGGTCAGAGTTAATCAGAAGAAACTGGGGTTGGAACTGGTAAGTATCAGGTCCGACCATGGGACAGAGTTTGAGAATGCTAAGTTTGCCGAGTATTGTAACAAACATGGTGTGGATCACAACTTCTCTGCACCAAGGACCCCTCAGCAGAATGGTGTTGTTGAAAGGAAGAACAGATCCTTAGAGGACATGGCTAGAACTATGTTGTTGTCAAGCGGTCTGTCAAAGAGCTTCTGGGCTGAAGCAGTCAACACCGCTTGCTACTTAATGAATCGTTGTTCTATCCGTCCTTTATTAGAGAAAAATCCCTATGAGCTGATTAGAGGCAGGAAACCTAATATTGCACATCTCAGAGCTTTTGGGTGCAAGTGTTTCGTGCATAACAATGGGAAAGAAGCTCTAGGAAGTTTGATGCTAGAAGCGATGAGGCCATCTTTTTGGGATATTCTTCACAAAGTAAAGCTTATAAAGTGTTCAACAAGAAGACCATGACTGTAGAAGAAAGTGTGCATGTGGTATTTGATGAATCTGAAGCTGTTGCAAATAGGCAAGAAGATGATGATCAGGAGATTGGTCTTGCGAGAGATGAACCTGCTGAAGACCCTGAGAATCTGAATGAGGACAAAAATTATCATGGGCATAAGGATCGGACTCAGGGGGAACTAGTAGGAAATCTGACAGGGGGAACTGAAGAGCAAGATGAAGACGACTTGGATGCCTCAGCTCTTCCTGGAAACACTACTCATTAGATTCAACCTAAACCTTGGAGATATCAAAGTTCTCATCCACTGGAGAACCTTATATCTGATTTGAATACTGGAATTGTTACTAGAAGAGCTTTAAAGAACTTCTGTGCATTCTTTGCATTTCTGTCCTCAATAGAACCTAAGAATGTACGAGAAGCACTTGAGGATCCAGATTGGGTGATTGCTATGCAAGAAGAACTTCATCAGTTTGAACGAAGTAAGGTATGGCACCTGGTCCCTCGACCAGTGGACATGTCCATCATTGGTACTAAATGGGTCTTTAGAAACAAGCTAGATGAACATGGCATAGTAACAAGGAACAAGGCAAGATTGGTGGTTCAAAGTTACAGTCAAGAAGAAGGAATCGATTATGATGAAACCTTTGCACCTGTTGCTAGAATGGAAGCCACTAGAATGCTAATTGCCTTTGCAGCTTACATGGAGTTTAAGCTGTACCGGATGGACGTGAAGAGTGCATTCCTTAATGGTTCTCTGAATGAAGAGGTGTACGTGGTTCAACCACCAGGTTTTGAGAGTACAGAGTTTCCTGATCATGTCTACAAACTGGACAAAGCACTATATGGGCTGAAACAGGCTCCTAGAGCTTGGTATGAAAGATTGTCTGGGTTCTTATTGAAGAACTGTTTTACAAGGGGTAAAATAGACAATACTTTGTTCTTAAGGAAGAAAGCCAAGGACCTGCTAATTGTTCAAGTATATGTAGACGATATTATTTTTGGAGCTACTAATGAGAACCTTTGCAAGGAGTTTGCCGACCTGATGGGAAGTGAATTTGAGATGAGTATGATGGGTGAGCTAAATTTCTTCTTAGGCTTACAAATCAAGCAAAGGCACAATGATCCATCAGCAGAAATACATCAAAGAGTTTTTAAGGAAGTATGATATGAAGTCTGCTAAGGATATGAACACACCCATTGCTTCTGGAATGAAGATAGATCTGGATGAACCTGGTGTTTCAATTGATGAAACCAAGTACAGAGGGATGATTGGTTCTTTGCTGTATTTAACTGCAAGTCGTCCAGACATTGTTTATAGCGTGGGGTTGTGTGCAAGGTTTCAGTCAAGATCTTGGTTTATGTTACCCAAAAGGTGGAAGTTTTTATCTAATTGGCTATGCTGATGCTGACTATGCTGGTCACTTGGTTGATAGAAAAAGTACATCTGGGATGGCACACTTCTAGGTCCTTGTTTAGTTTCATGGGCTACGAAGAAGCAAAATTCAGTAGCATTATCCACAGCTGAGGCTGAATATGTAGCAGTTGCTCTGTGTTGTTCACAGCTTTTATAGATCAAGCAGCAGCTGGAGGACTGAGGAATCAAGTGTGGACCTGTTCCAATCGTTTGTGACAATACCAATGCAGTCAATATAGCCAAGAACCCGTTCCAGCACAAGAGAACAAAGCATATTGATATTAGACATCACTTTTTAAGGGACAATGTTGAAAAAGGCCTAATTACCATGAATTTTTGCAGGATTGAGGATCAAATTGCTGATATCTTCACTAAGGCAATGAACAGGGTACAATTTGAAAAGAACAGGCTTGAGTTAGGGATGACCAAGATACACTGAATGAGCCAGCACCTGGTTCACCCAATTATTGGCTAGAGAAGTTTCCTTGTTTTACCTAGCTTAACTTTGTTTAGTGGATTCTATAAATGAAACTTAATTGTTTTGCTTGCTAACCTGCATGGAACCTGTTTTCATGACTTAGATGCTGGCAAAATTTTGAATAAGGATATCATTGAAGAACCTGGTGCATGGACATTCAAGTACACATTCTATTTTACTTACTGAGTATAATACTTGTCTTACGCGGCCAATCTGTTACCAATTATCCTCACTTGGCACCGGATTAGTGGTAGGTGTTTCAAATTCAAATTCATTGAACCCGCTGGCATCAGCTCCTAGACGTAATAATGTTCTAACAGCTTTTTCACATCCCATCACCCGTTCTCCCTCCCGGTACAACCTATAACCTTCTCTATTTCATTAAGCATTAGAGATACATTGTTTCTATCGGTGTAAAAGACTAAAATTCTCTCTAAACAATTTCTATCATTCACTCTCCAAGAAAAACTCAAACACTCTGTAACAATGTCGACTGGTTCTAAAATTGACTCACATCCCTCCTCACCTAAACCCAAAACTTCTAAACTGAATCAAAAGGCTAAGCAACTGGCTGCAAGTCGCTCCGTAGTGGTGGTGAAAAAGTTCGCAAAATTGAGGCAGAAGAAGTTGGAGGACGCAACTAGCAAGGGGGAAAGTGTTTCAGTGACTGGTACGGAAGAAGGGGTGGAAAGTGTTCAAGAAAGTGTTCAAGAAACCGAAAAGGTGAACCCTAGTTCTCCTACTGGTACTGTTGTTGTAGAAACTAGTTTACCTTCTGAGCCTGTAGATTTAGGAAAGGAAGTAGTGGCTGAAGTTAGCGTAAAGGAGAGGGAGGTAGGAGAAAATCTTGAAAAAGAAAAGTCTTTTAATACAGGGGTCGGTCTAGTTGAGAAAGACGCTGAAAAAACTATCGAGTAACCACTTCCTACGATAGTTCCTGTGGTTGAAAAGCCCAGTAGTGATAGAGGAGAAGAAAAATCTGCTGAACCTACCAAGAAACCTGAGAAAGAATCTGGTTCGTTCTCTGGTTCTGTGGCAGGTGATGATGCAGATATGAGGGAGATTGATGATTATGTGGAAGAGAATGTAGAGAGTGTAGGTTTACTGAACCTTTGAATGCTGTGTTTCCTGAGGCTAATCCAACTCCTCAAGCTAGTGAAGGTTCCTCCAGTGAAACTGATGTTGTGGTGGAGTTGGAACAGAGGAGATTGGGTAAAAGGCATGTGATTCAGGAATAGGGAAAAAATATGAAGAAACGAAGGTTGGTAAAGGGAGGAGAATTTGTGGGTAGTTCTAAAATTGGAAGTTCTAGTGATTGTCATACCCGATTTTGGATTCAATTCGAGGCGAGTCGGGTTTCGGATTTGACTGGGTGAACTCGTTTGAGTTATGGTTTTGGAGTGGCCACCTAATATAGTTTCTAAGGCATATTAGGTCACCTAAGTGTCTAGAGTTATGTTCAAAAAGTCTACTAGTCTATTTCAGAGATTCAGTATGGTAAGAAGTCCAAGTGACTCAGAGAAGAAGGTGTAAGGCACTTCCCCGAGTCCCACCAAAAGGTGGTTACCGTCCGAGTCTTAATTTTGGGATTTAAGCAATGTCTATTATCATATGAATACTACCTTGGATTTAACATTTAAACTAAGATATATCCTGCTCATACATATACAAATAGCTTTCATGTTCAGCCTAGGTTTAAGCCTAATCGCGTCTATGGCCTCTAATGTCAAAGCCTAATCGTACACAAAGGTTACCATATAAATGGGTATTCTAATTTGACTCACAGATGTAATCATACTTTTTAAAAAAAGGAGCATTTGCACAAGTAATTGGTTTTGTAATTAATTTTGGTCTTAACAAAGAACCGAAAGGAGTTTGTTTTAAAATAAAATGTTGGCTCATTTAGGGTCGGTGTGACTCGTCATTAATTGTCGAGCCCTAACCTTAATGGCCTTTTTGGTGTTGGGGTCAGATTTTAGAAATGAATATCCATATATATATATATATATATATATATATATATATATATATATATATATATATATATATATATATATATATGGATAAAAGAGGCTGTTTTCGAAAGATGAGTTCACGGAAGAACACAAGAGCAAATAAGGGCTGTCGCACATAATAGTACTATGTATATAGGTATAGACATACAATTATATGTCCTAAGCGATAGTTGTAACTTTAGGAAAACCATTTTCAGTGTACAAGTGACCCCAAAACATTATACACCCCTATACACTATTAGATTAGTGTATAGGAGCATTTTAAGTGGTGAAAAATAGTTTATACACATAAAAAGGGCCTTTTTTGAAAATACTTTTGGGCCCAAGTTCGAGATAGATACGAATGACATAAAACAGCCCCTGTTCAAATTTCACTTTCAGATTTAAAAAAAATGCATCCAGGTTCTACTTTGGTTAAAATCTGTCCAAAGATATGCTAACTGTAAAAAACTAAAAAACTATGAACATCCTGTTATAATTTTATAGGCATGCCAAAGAGATTAGTCCTTGTATGATGCAACACATAAGAGGAGGGTTAGGAATTGGCCCCTGATAGCCACAATACAGGGTACAAACAGGGTCCTAATCAAATTTACATCGAAAGGGGCAGTCTCTAAGGGGAACAAAATATTCTTAGGTACTAAAGTCTCTCATTCCAATGTTTTTAAGATTAATATTAAGTAAACAGCTAGAAACTCATAGCATCAGTATACCAATCCCAGAATTAACTTAAAAGAGTCCAAACCCTGACTCTTTCAAGTCTCAAAGAGCCCTCTGTAATTACCAGATCAGAGCTTGGCCAATTAAGGCCTCTCAAATAGCCTGCAAACACAAGATTAGCAAGGGGAAGAGAATGGGAAAGACCTGATTTTAAGGTCTGTGTCCAATGCAGAGGACTGGACCTGGGCCTTACAAAAAGATAAGAAGGACCCCTATTGAATCCCTGGACTGAACAGGGCTAAGATACTTGGTAGAAGAAACAGAACTCAGTCATGCAGTAATTCTTAGTAATCACAGGCATATTAGGCTCACTAATTTAGTCAAACATAGAAAGAAGGGATAATATGCAGGCAAGTTGTAATTACAACAGAGAAAGCAGACAAGTAGCAAAACCAGGCACAACAGGTGTGAAGTATATGCAACAATGTTTAACAGTAAAGATACATCTTTTGAGCAGCAGTATTTGAACAAACAGGCAGGGTGTAGATGATGCTAAATGCCCTCAAAGATAGAATCCAATAGAGAGAAGGTGCAGGGTCCTTTCAATGACTTTAAAAAAATGGGGGAAAGTAGTATGCAATAGAATGTGTATGCTTGTGTGTGGTGTGCTTTAGGTGTTTTTAATGCCTAAGCTCTATGCAAAGAATGAGGGAATAGCCAGTTTAAATAGGTGTGAGTTTAGTACAAACGGAAGGAAATTAATAAGGCAAGAAATAACTTTTCCGGAATCAAAGAGATGTCATTAGGTGTTCTTTCCAACAATAGATCAATCAGGAACCCTAACATTAAGGTTAATGAGATTTTAAGCAGACAGGATCCCTCCCTTTTTGTTAATAACAAAGTCTAAATTCAAAAATAAGTAAATGTATCATAATTATTCTGAGTCAAATTAGATTTGGAATCCCCTTGATTATGTTAACAGATTCCCTTGAACCCCAACAGATACTATATCAATTATCACAACTATTTTCCATTCAAAAACCAATCAAAAGCCAATTACAGATACTGAATTAGACCCATTGACCCTCCTCTAATTATAAGACCGGATTCCAAACAAGCAAATCATACAATTGTATATTTTGAGAAACTTAAAAGATTAAGTTCAACACAAAACAAAGTGGATGAACTGTCAGGGGTACTAAGGTTTGAACAGAATATCATGGAACAAACTGAGAACAAAGCAAATTTAGTCATGCAAGCTTTTCAGAACAGAGTTTCAACCTAAATCAACGAATTAATTACACAATCGAATGAATTTAGACTTGACTGGTTAAACCATGCTCATTAATCAATTAATCATGTTAAGGCACAGAACAACGAGTTAAAATTAGGTGGAGGTGTCGCATAACAGTCTGTGAATTAAAAAAAAGGACGAGGTTACCTGTCTATAATTCGAGTCGGGTCAATTTTAACCCGCTTTAATCGCATAAACCTGAGGGTTTTCCCTCCGTGAATCACATCAACAATGTTTATCAAGTTTCGCCGGTGGAGATGACCGGAATCGGCCTTTGGCAGTGGCAATTCAACTGACCTATGGTTAAACTTCCTCTCGCCCAAACCCCATCGAAAGTGTGTGGGGTTTGTCGCGGACAATGAGGGGAGTCTAAAGACACCATTTCCCCAAGTTTTCACCGCCTCAAACTACCGGAAAAGTCATCGACAGAGAGGGCGATCGAGATCTCCAAGAGAGAGAGAGAGAGAGAGTGTCTGGTCGAGGGGGTGGGAAAAAAATGAGAAATATTTTGGGGGTTTTGGGGTGTAGAAACAAAGGGAATTACTTTGGACCGTTGGATCACCTACGTGGACGATCAGGATCGATCCACATAGGCATGCCATGTAAAAAAATGGGCTGATGTGTAATGTATGATGTGTAATATACATATATATATGTATTTATGTATATGTACTGTATATTTGGTGTATAAACAGGCATAAATAGGTATAAAAATAGTGTAAAGTGGACTAAAAAAATTTAAGAAAATTAGGGAATTAACTGTAAAGTGTTAGGAAGGCTAAAAATGTAAAAATTGTAATTTGGTGGCTTAAAACAATTTTGGATGATTTTGTCAAAAATAGAGGCAATTGTAGAAAATTGTAAAAATAGCTATGGTTTGAAACGATATTTTTGAAAATGGTCTTAATTACCAGGATATTACGAGAAGGTAATTTTGAAGATAATAGATGAGGTAGGAATGGAATACACAAGTGTGTGGAATTCAAAAACAGTTGATTTTGAAAATAGAAGGGACAAAATTGTCAACAGCTGCCCCTCTTTGCCCGGGGATGATGAAAGAATCTTCGGGCAATGATGTTGACAGTGCGGCCAATTTTGTCATGACCATGGAAGAGCCTATGACTTTAAAGGATGTAGGGTGTCAAGCTGAGATGTTTGCTTTGCTTGAGGTGCGTCTCCTGCAATGAAAAATATGTTTACAATATAATGTGCATATATAAAACGTACCTTCCCGCCTAGCTGGATTGTCTTTCCAGGATTATTGCAATATGAGATTGTGTGTGTCTTTTGCTGTCAAATGTTAGGTTCGATATTCGGTTGTATGCCCTCCGTCGGTGCATTGGGCTGTGTACCCTCCGCAAAGAAAAGAGAATAAAATGACAAATCGGTATTGGGCTGTGTACCCTCAACTGACGCTTAGGGCCGTTTACCCTCAGCTAATTTAAAAAACAAATCGATATCGGACTGTGTACCCTCAATCGACGCCTCGGGTTGTGTGCCCTTGGCTAATTTAAAATGAAAAATCGATATCGGGATGTGTACCCTCAATCGATGCCTCGTGTTGTGTGCCCTCGGCTAATTTAAAATGAAAAATCAATATCGAGATGTGTACCCTCAATCGACACCTCGGGTTGTGTGCCCTCAGCTAATTTAAAATGACAAATCGATATCGGGCTGTGTACCCTCAATCGACGCCTCGGGTTGTGTGCCTTTGGCTAATTTAAAATGACAAATCGATATCGGGCTGTGTAGCCTCAATCGATGCCTCGGGTTGTGTGCCCTTGGCTAATTTAAAATAAAAAATTGATATCGGGCTGTGTACCCTCAATCGACGCCTCAGGTTGTGTGCCCTTGGCTAATTTAAAATGACAAACCTTTGCTGAGGATTATCTTTGTTGTGCATTGCTGAGTTAGGTGTCTTTCGTGCCATCCAAAGAAAGATTGGTGAGTTGTATGGGGGTTTGGTTTGTGCATTCTTGGCTTGTTTGGCGCTCGCTGTCCCCGAGTGCCAGGATCTTGGCTGAGCTGATAGGGATATGTATAAAATAGTGTATGGTGCAAATGATTTTGGAAAGAATGGAATAATGTTTTTGTAAGAAAAGAAAATGTAACAAAATATTTTTATCCCATTGAGTCACAAGTCGCATTGTATAAAGCCATAGTGGTCGTCCTTCACGCTGTTCCAAATGAATTTTTAGGACGCCCTCAAAATTCTGCCCCAGTTTACATTTTGAAATTTTTGAGAGGTCCTCAAAAATTTCCGCCCTAGTGTCAGCTATGTCCGTCTTTTAGGAATTTTTGGGAGTTCCTCAAAAATTCTGCCCCAGTATCAACTATGTCTGTCCTTTAGGAATTTTTGATAGTTCCTCAAAAATTCTGCCCCAGTGTCAACTATGTCTATCCTTTAGGAATTTTTGAGAGTTCCTCAAAAATTCTGCCCCAGTGTTCGTTTTGTGGGGAAAATGAAGTTTTTGTATTTATGCGACCGAACCTTGAATAGGTTGCCTACGTATCCCACTTGGGGAATCAGGTCGTGACGTAGTTCAGATTACATAATGTGCTGCAAAAATGGGGGAGTTCCTAATCAATATGAATGCCTATACATAATATCTCTTGACAGCGTCTGAGTTGATTGGTTTTGGCCAGACTTCTCCATCAATCTCTGCCAGTATCAATGCTCCTCCATTCAGAGCTCTGTGAACCATGTATGGTCCCTGCCAGTTCGGTGCAAACTTGTCCTTTGCTGAATGCTTTTGCCATCCTTCTCTAATATAATTGTGCACGATATATTGCATTCAATCTTTCGCCGTCGATGAGGGCTAACTGCTCTATTCTCCCTTTGATCCATTCGGCGTCTTTCAATTGCGTCTCTTGGATGATTCTCAAAGATGGTATCTCAACCTCTGCGGGTATCACTGCTTCAGTGCCATATACCAGCAAATAAGGACTAGACCCTGTTGATGTTCCCATTTTAGTGCGGTATCCTAACAGAGCATAGGGTAGATTCTCGTGCCATTGCTTTGAAGTGCCCGTCATCTTACGCAATATTCTCTTGATGTTCTTATTGGCCGCCTCGACTGCTCCATTAATTTGAGGCCTGTATGCAGTGGAGTTGCGATGCTTGATTTTGAAGACCTCACAGGTTGCTTTCTTTAGGTCACTGTTGAGGTTAGACCTATTATCAATGGCGATGGATTCAGGGATACCAAATCGGCAGATCATCTTATCACGGACAAAGTTCGACACCACCTTCTTTGTTACCGACTTGTATGATGCGGCTTCCACCCATTTGGTAAAATAGTCAATGGCTACTAATATGAAACGATGTCCATTAGAAGCAGCTGGCTCGATAGGTCCTATGACATCCATTCCCCAGGCGGCGAAAGGCTAAGGCGATCCCATAATGTTCAACTCGTTGGGAGGCACTCGAATCATATCCCCATGGACTTGGCATTGATGGCATTTTCTCGCGTGCTTTATGCAGTCATGTTCCATTGTCATCCAGAAATAGCCAGCCCTCAAGATCTTCTTTGCAAGTACAAAACCATTCATGTGTGGTCCAAAGCCCAGAGTGTACCTCTTCTAACAATTTGGCAGCTTCTTTTGCATCTACACATCTCAACAAACCTAGGTCGGGTGTCTTTTTGTACAAAACCTCTCCATTCAGAAAGAAACCGTTCGATAATCTCCTCAGTGTCTTCTTTTGGAGACTTGTTGCATCCTTTGGTAACTACCATCTTTGAGAAACCCTTTGATGTCGTAGAACCAAGGTTGTCCGTCTGACTCCTCCTCCACGTGATAGCAGTAAGCTGGTTGCTTTCTTATCGTCACGGGTATTGGGTCGATGAAGTTCTCGTCCGGATGTTTGATCATGGAAGATATAGTAGCCAAAGCGTCTGCGAACCCATTTTGCAATCTAGGTACATGCTGGAACTCTATCTTGGTGAATCTTTGCTTTAACTCGTTTATGCACTCCAGGTATGGTAGTATCTTGGAGTTCTTCGCTGTCCATTCTTCTCGAATTTGATGAATCAATAAGTTAGAATCTCCGATCGCCAGCAATTCTTGTATGCTCATATCCACTGCCAACCTAAGACCCAAGATGCAGGCCTCATACTCCGCCATGTTGTTGGTGCAAGGGAACCTTAGTTTGGCCGTGATAGGATAGTGTCGTCCAGTCTCAGAGACTAATACCGCTCCAATGCCGACTCTTTTGAAATTGACTGCCCCATCGAAGAATAGCCTCCAACCATCATATTCTTCGGTGATCTCTTCTCCTACGAACATGACTTCTTCGTCAGGGAAGTAGGTGTGCAAAGGCTCATAGTCATCTCCCACCGGGTTCTCGGCCATATGATCAGCCAAGGCTTGAGCTTTCACCGCCTTTTGAGTGATAAAAGTGATGTAAAACTCGCTGAGCAGCATTTGCCATTTAGCCAGCTTTCCAGTAGGCATTGGTTTTTGGAAAATGTATTTGAGAGGGTCCATTCTCGATATCAGCAACGTTGTGTAGGATGGCAGGTAGTGTCTCAACTTTTGTGCTATCCATGCCAGTGCGCAACATGTGCGCTCCAGCAATGTGTACTTGGCTTCATAAGGAGTGAACTTCTTGCTTAGATAGTATATGGCTTGCTCCTTCCTCCCAGTCGAATCATGCTGTCCCAATACACAACCAAAGGACGAGTCCACCATGGACAGATACAAGATCAAAGGTCGCCCAGGCTCAGGTGGAACCAGCACGGGCGGGCACGACAAGTATTCCTTGATCCGATCAAAGGCCTTTTGGCAATCTTCCGTCCACTCGATCACTGCGTCTTTCTTCAGCAACTTGATAATTGGTTCACAGATGACGGTGGATTGTGCTATGAAACAACTGATGTAATTGAGCCTTCCTAAGAAACTCATAACCTCTTTCTTGCTTCTTGGGGGTGACAATTCTTTGATGGCTTTGATCTTGGACGGATCCGACTCGATACCCTTCATACTGACGATGAAACCCAAGAGCTTCCCTGCTGGGACACCAAATGCAGATTTTGCCGGATTTAACTTCAGATTGTATTTTCGAAAGCGGGTCGAAGAACTTACGCAAGTTGTCAAGCTGCTCCAAACTCTTCTTTGATTTGATGATCACGTCATCCACATAGACTTCAATCTCCTTGTGCATTAAGTTATGGAACATAGTTGTCATAGCTCTCATGTAAGTGGCCCCAGCATTCTTTAGCCCAAATGGCATGACTTTGTAGCAATAAGTCCCCCAGGATGTGGTGAAAGCTGTCTTCTCGGCATTCTCTTCATCCATGAGCACTTGATGATAACCGGCAAAACAGTCTACGAAGGATTGTAGTTCGTGCTTTGCACAATTGTCAATCAGGATATGTATGTTTGGTAGAGGAAAATCATCCTTTGGACTTGCTCTATTTAGATCTCTGTAGTCCACACAAACTCAGAGTTTCCCATCTTTCTTCGGCATTGGGACAATGTTAGCCAACCAAGTTGGATACTTGACTGTTTTCAGAATTCCCGCACTGAGCTGCTTGGTCACTTCTTCACCAAACTTCAACAGAACCGATGACTTGAAGGTTCGGGCCTTTTGTTTGACTGGCGGAAAACCCGGATTGATAGGTAATTTGTGAGCTACCACATCCGTACTTATGCCGGTGGTGTCATCGTATGACCAGGCGAATACGTCCTCATATTCTTTGAGAAGCTTAGTGCATTGCTTTTTGTCCTCGGCATTGAGCTGTACACTGATCCTTGTCTCTTTCACAATTTCCTCATCTCCTAAGTTTATCACTTCAGTCTCCTCAAGGTTTGGCTTAGGTTTGCTTTCAAATCTTTCATATTCTTCTTGCATGGTCTCATCAAAATCATCATAATCAGCTTTAGCTTCTCCAAGTTCTATTGTTTCATTACACGTTGCGATTGTGGACACAATGGGATTATTAATGTGAGAGCTGAAAAAGTAAAATATTGCAAAATTAAAAGATTAAAGCAAAAATTAAACAGTAAATGGTGCAATGTTTTATTTATGAATCCTTGCAAAACAAAGTTTGTAGGGAGACATATGCAATAGAAAAGAGAAATGCAAACTCCATGACTCAGGGTCGGGTTTTATTTTGGAAAGCATAAGAAATAAATTTTGATCCCCTCAGCTCTACCAAGGTCCACGGTAAGCTCGGGCCCGGTTGCTGGTCCAGTTGTTCAATGCCGCTCCAGCTCCAGCCTTTGTCAGCTCAGGAGGTTCAACTTGTTCTTCCAGGATCACACAACAGTCTTCATCAACTGTGAACAGATTTTGCATTCCTGCCAGCAGATCCTGTTCAGCATCAGCTACTTTCGGCTCCTCTCCTTGTGCTACGGACACCTCCTTTTTTCGACCATCCAAGTATCCAGCCGAGACAAAGATATGCAGGAGAGTTTTAGTGCTTTTCTTATAGAACTTGAAATCAATTGACGCTTCTTCCATGCTCTTTTCAAAAGTCACGACATACCCTATGCCAGCCTTCTCGTTGTCGGGCCTCATCACAATTCTGATTGGCTCGACCATGCCCTCCAAATTCCTTGCCCAAACCTTTGCATGGTTCATAGCCTTGCTTGATCATGATGCCTATAACCCAGTCTCCAGGCCACTTTGCAGGTTGTGGAAGCACGTATGGCTCTTCGATCACTACCTCGATAGGTTCCAGTGCTTTGGGTATCCACACTTGCTTTCCTTTTGTTTCTTCAGAGATGCGTTTCCAATTGGGGCGAGCACTGGGTGCGTACATCGACCGCTTCTCAGTCTTAGCTGGCAGGGTCTCATGAAATTCGCGTGAGGGCACCCCCCAATCAGATATGACTGGCTCCCAGACCGAATTCCTCCCTTCATAGCCTTTGCCACGGCTATCCCAGTAGGCGCTGTAAAAGTTCCTCTTCTTTTCTTCAACCCTAGGTGGTGTGTTGACCAACTTGGGAGCGAAATGTGCAGTATACCCCTTTTGGATCGTGTCTGTGGGATTCCAACTAGGGTTGTAATTCTTGCGATGTCCTCCTCAAGTGTCTTGCACTGCTCCCACGAGTTCTACAGTATAGAATGTATGTCTACCAGGAATATTTCCTTCAATGGCTGGTATGGTTTGTTCATTGTAGATAGAATTATTCCCTTCGCCAAACACTGCTACTTCTTTGTGGTCCCATTCGAACTTTACGGTTTGATGCAATGTAGAAGGCACTGCACCAATCATATGGATCCAGGGCCTCCCTAGTAGCAGATTGTAGGAAGCGGAGATATCCATGACATGGAACTCAGCAGTGAACTCCACAGGGCCAACCATGATAGTCAAGTCAATCTCCCCAATGGTGCTTCTTTGTGACCCATCGAATGCCTTCACCTTCATGTCGCTTTCCCTTATCTTGCTTTGGTCAATTCCCATTCTCTTCAAAGTGATGAATGGGCATATGTTCAGACAAGAACCTCCGTCGATCAGAACTCTTCCCACGAACCAGTCTTTGCATTTGACAGTGACGTGCAAAGCTTTATTGTGATTCAATCCTTCAGGTGGTAGGTCATCTCCATGAAAAGCAATTCGGTTGGCCTCCATCACTTGTCTCACCATGCTAGCCAGGTGTTCCACTGAAGTGTCCACCGGAACATGTGCCTCAAACAACACCTTCATCAAAGCACTTCGGTGACTCTCCGATTTGAGGAGTAAAGCCAAAACAGAGATTTGTGCTGGAGTTTTGCCTAAGTGCTCAACTACGGAGTACTCCTTTGCTTGCACCTTCTTCCATAATCCTTCGGACTCCTCCTCGCTGATACCTCATTTATCTTGAACAAGATGTTCGGGAGTATAGATCTTTCCACTCTTAGTCATCCCTTGTGCAGCGACAGTCTCTACTACGGACTTGCTCTTCTTCTCCCTTCCATAATCCCATGGTACCGCCTTGTCGCTGTATGGAGGAACCACATCAACATAGAATTTGGGAACCACTTCCACCTCGATGGGCTCTGGTGCTGTAGCAGCTTGAGCAACTGAAGCGGTTGCTGGTACCTTTTCGTTTGCCTTAACAATAGTTCCTTCTAGATCGCATTCCTCATCCACCTCAATCAGGTTCACCCTACCGTCTCCATGATTAGGCAAAGGGTTGCTGTGCATATTCGAAGTCTTCAAGTGTATCACCTTTTGGTCAATCAAGTCTTGTATTTTGTCTCTTAAGGCATAGCATTTCTCGTTATCATGACCAGGCCCTCCAGAGTGATAGGCGCAGGTTTTGGTTTGATCAAAGTAAGGTATCATTCTATTAGGCATTTTGAATGGCATAGGTTGTATGTGACCGGCTGCTTTGAGTCTATCGAACAATTGTGTATGAGATTCAGCCAGTAGGGTGTAGTTCCTTTTGGGTCTTGGGTTATTATTGGCATGAGGCCTTGGTGAGTAAGTGTAGGTGTTTCGGTAATTGGGGCTTTGTGGGTATGTCGGTCTTTGCGGTGGTGGGTTTTGGTACATGGGCTGGGTGTTATAGACTGGGTAGGTGGATGTGGGTGGTATATATGGGTAGGAGGGAGGAGGTGTTTGGTAGTAATGGTTGTGAGTAAGGGAGTGGTCAAGTGATGCGGCCACAAATGAGGGGGAGGTGTTGGGATCGATCCTTTGGACCTCAACCGGTATTGCGGCGCGGCCAGAATGCTCAAACCAAACTTTAGGGGACTTAGGAACTGACATATCAAAACAAGAAGATAAAATGTGAGTATGTATTAGCTTAAAATCGCGTCCTATCACGACTTTTGTGCCAGAGGTGGGCCTATCGTGGATTCGCACTAAGCGTTTCCACCAAACACATCATTTCGTTTGAATAAACATGATCATCACCAATCTAAAACCCCAAAAATAACGAAATTTTATTTATGTTGCTTGGCTATATTACAACCACTAATGACTCGATTAAGACAAAAATGACAATAAAGAAAGGACAAGATGACTCGACTCGACATGACTAGACTAGGCGCCAAGCAAAAGGACTTCAGGTTCAAACATCAGCTCCAGCATCTTCCTTTTCCTTGGTTTCCTCCTTGGGTTTGTGAACCAGACTAATGAGCGGAGTATCAGCAAATGTTTCCAACAAGTCTTTCCCATCCTCCATGTCGCCTAGAGCCTTTACTAGGAATTCGCAAATTTCCAACCCCCTTGCTTCCTTTTCTTCAAGTGGTACTGAATTAAAATATTCTCCCCATCCCTTGAGAAAATCATTCAAATTCCCAGCAGCTTGCCTTGCAGTCATGACCTTGCCGGTCCAATACTTGAGTTCGTCCCCTTTGATCTTATCCTTATATTGTCTTCTCATCTCCCTTTCTTGTGTCACCCTTAACTCCTTCTTTCTTTGATTAAACTCTTGCTTCAGCTTCTTGTAATTTTTAGCAGCATTTGAAGTTTTGGCTTTCCTTTTCAGTGTGGTCTTAGATCGATACTTTGCCTTGTCTTCGTCGAGCCACTGAGGGTAGGTCAGGGTAGCTGTAGGGTTCACCCTACTGTCACGACCACGGCAAAACTGCATAGTAAGCCTTTTCTCCCACATTGTCAGTATGGTGAGGAACATCAGATCCTCGATGTCTTTTATATCGACATTGAAACTTCTTCCTTCAGTCAACTGCAGAGTTTGTTGCGTCATGCCCACTTGCCGAAGGATCCTTAAAGGAACATAGTGATGAGTTCCTCAAAATCCAATTAATGTCAAGAAGGTGATGTCTTGACCTCATATGGAAACAACGAAACCAGGATAATGTTCAATCACCCATTGCACCTCTAGCAGTTCCTCGAGCCTAGTATACCATCCTTCCATGTTTGCGGGGTATTTTCATGTCACCGTTCCAGCCATGCGGGTGCTATGTGAGCGAATTCCTCCTTGCCAAGAAGGTTTTGGTGCCACCGGACCGACAGGGACGCTGTGCAAATATTCTATCAATCAGATTTCCAGCAACAGATTACAACCTTCAAAAAAGTCTCCTCCCCACCTACATTTAGTCAAGGCTCTATAAACTTCCCCCAAAATCATTGGAACCAAACTCACTTGACGTTTGAAGGCACCTTTGCGCAGCCCCTCTACCACTCTCCCTAGCCTTATGTCAATCTTGCCTCCTTTCTCGGGAAAAACCATGCTTCTAAGAAATGCAATGATAAAAGCATTGGATTCGTCCATTCCCAATCTTGAACTTCCCACGGCCCATTCCATTCGTGTCTAAGTGTCGGATCTCCAACCTAGAGTGCAAGTATTCTAACGTGACCTTTCCATCAATCACTCCATCGACATATGGGTCATAAGGAGCTCCTAGCAATTCAATGAACTCCTTAGGCTCCACGTCTCGAGGATAAATCATGGTCTCGGGTCCTGGCTCTAACCCTGCTAATCCTCCAAATTCTTCCAACATAGGTGCCAACTCGAAACTATTGAAATGAAACACATCCCCTTTATAGTCCCAGAAATGGGTAGCAGCTTCAACCAAACCAGTCACGGCAGTGTAGTTTTTGAGAGCTATCAATTCCCCGAACATCTTTTGAACATGAGCTTTGCTGACAACGGCCGAATATTCTCACCAAAGTCTGATCAAGTGGGGAGGTCGGGAAGCGATCTCAAATTGGAGAGTGCCCTTTGCAGCCATAGTCTGAAAACAAAACAAGAAAAAGTAAAGACCAAAATATCCTTATAGTTTTGATTATGTTCAAACAGACAATCAATGTTTTGTGCAAACGTTTCTTCGAATCAATGTCGAGATGCAATTTGTTACTTTTCGGGTTAAAAACCTTTTTTGACATTTGGCGTAGGTTTACTAATGGACTATTACGCGCCAAGGACGTACAGCCTCCCTAGGTTCGTTGTTATGCAAAATGAATAATTACGCATTTCGTAGCCAATTATTCTCATAAATTCCCCAAAATTTATAAATCAATACATGATAATAATTTGGAAAACTAAGAATACAAAAGAAAAAATGAAGATGACACTTTTGACTAGGCAGCACACTCATTTTCCATCTTGGCCTTCTTTGCTTCTCGTGTAATCTCCTTGACTTCTTCCATAGCTTTGATCAAGTGCCCTTTGGCCGCTACCAAGTGTAAGATGTCTACCTCTGCACACTCTGAATTCCAATGCTCAAGTTTTGTTTCCAATGCCTCTATCTTTCCTTCTAGTTCCAATGTACGCTTCTTCCACACTTCGATTTCCTCTTTGTTTTCCTTATCCATTTTGACAGCTTTTAACATGAACTCTCGGTACTGGATTTGAGCCTCCGCTTCACGATCTCTTACGTTGTTCCCACGACTTGGCCTTACTACTACATTTCCCTTTATACTAGAGTGCAACCAGCTTTTGTAGTTTGGTTCGCATCCAGCGTTGTATCTATCAGGTGCTAGTGATGCTTCCTCCACGACTTGTCTTCCTTCCCATGACTTCCTAATGCTCTTGACCCTTGGAACAATATCTTCAATGTAGTGAAACTGATAATCTTTCGTATTCGGTATCAATGGTATGCTTTGCTTCCTCCCTGCTTGCCTCATTACTCTCAATGGTTGGTAAGGTTGAAGGCCTCTTAACCCCATAAGTATCACTAAGGATGCCTTCTCAGAACTAATGATGAAATCTGATAAAGGAAACCAAGTGAACATCCACTGAATTGAATCCTCCGTTATGTTTTCGAACAATTTTACCCACTTCTCTGTGTTGCTTGGCTGCTTGAATTCCGAAACCCCGTACCGTTCCCCAATCAAATAGTTGTAACCAGCTAGTTTGGACAAGTCTTGCACACCTCTTGCTTTTCTTAAATGTTCTTTAAACCACGCTTGCAGTAGAAAATTACACCCTTGAAAGTATTTTGCTCCCCTTTTGCAACAACTCAAAGCTCGGTAAATGTCTGCTACTGTCATAGGAACTATGGTATAATGATAACCATCAATTCCGTTGAACACTGCATCGGCAACCATGACAAGTCTTGAACATATATCGTGACTTGAACTTTCGGGGAAAACCATTACTCCTAAGAAACCAATAACAAATGCAAGTGGTCTAGCCCTCCTCCAATCGCCATAGGACTCAAACTCCTTCTTATAACTATCATACGCTCTCAAATGCCCAAACCGAGTGTAAAAATAGGAAAAGGGGATTTTTTTTTGTTGTAAAAATCCCACATCCACACTTGCTACCATTCCTAACTTCTTACGAAACTCGTCAGCTGTGGGGACACTAGGTGCTAGTATGCGACCCCCTTGCCAACGATGTTTGTCTAACCCCGAGTGCGACACAAAACCCCGTATTTCTTCCAACAAAGGCGTTAATTCAATGTCCCCAAACCTAAACACGTTCAATTCTTCATCCCAAAACGACACCGCTGCTTCGATCATCTCTCTACACGGCTCCATTTCTAGTAATGAAACCAAATGACCCAGGTGTTGACGTACTTCAGTTTGCTCTCCTAGTGACAAATTGTTCCACCAATTGGTTAACAAATGAGGTGCGCCCATAGTCATCCCAAAACGATGGAACTTCTGACTCATTGTGACCTAAAAAGAAGAAATAAAATTTAAAAACCCCGTCCCCTTTGAGAATAATTGAACAAATCAAAATGCGCTCTCATTCTTTTCTCACTTTTTCTCTTTTCTTTTCTCTCAAATGCACATAATCATGTCCAAACGTCCCTTTGGGGTTGGAAACCCGTTTAGATAATTTGGGCATGTTGAAAACTAGTTGGCTCACGGGGAGCCCCTCCTACGGTATGATGCATGCTCATTACAACAGAAGAGTGGTGTAATTCTAGACACGATTCCCCAAGGCGGACAACCAAGGAGTGGGATCATTTGAAATTGTTGGCTGTACCACGGACCAACTATATTTCAACATTTCCCTCTTAAAAGGTGTTTTTGGTGGTGAAGCGACCGTGGGATCCACGTAATCGTCGTGTGTGTGTGAAGTGTTGTTTTCCAGGAGTGGGGGAGTATGAGTGAAATATGAAAAATCCACATAAGTAATACAATAAATAAATAAAGTGACAGAAAGGAAAAACAAAAAAGAAACCAAGTTAGTACAACGATAATAATAATGAATAACAAAATAATAATTAAATATATCCCAAATATAAAGACTCGTTGTGGTTAGGACTTTGGTTATCCCCAGCGGAGTTGTCATTCTATCATACCCGATTTTGGACTCAACTCGAGGCGAGTCGGGTTTCAGATTTGACTGGGTGAACTCATTTGAGTTAAGGTTTTGGGGTCGCCACCTAATATAGTTTCTAAGGCGTATTAGGTCACCTAAGTATCTAGAGTTTAGTTTAAAAGGTCTACTAGTCTATTTCAGAGATTTAGTATGGTAAGAAGTCCAAGTGACTCAGAGAAAAAGGTGTTAGGTACTTCCCCGAGTCCCACCAAAAGGTGGTTACCATCCGAGTCTTAATTTTGGGATGTAAGCAATGTCTATTATCATATGAATACTTCCTTGGATTTAACATTTAAACTAAGATAAATCATGGTCATACATATACAAACAACTTTCATGTTCGGCCTAGGTTTAAGCCTAATCGCGTCTATGGCCTCTAATATCAAAGCCTAATCGTACACAAAGGTTACCATATAAATGGGTATTCTAATTTGACTCACAGATGTAATCATACTTTTAAAAAAAAGGAGCATTTGCACAAGTAATTGGTTTTGTAAATAATTTTGGTCTTAACAAAGAACCGAAAGGAGTTTGTTTTAAAACAAAATGTTGGCTCATTTAGGGTCGGTGTGACTCGTCATTAATTGTCAAGCCCTAACCTTAATGGCCTTTCTGGTGTTGGGGTCAGAATTTAGAAATGTATATATATATATATATATATATATATATATATATATATATGGATAAAGGAGGCTATTTTCGAAAGATGGGTTCATGGAAGCACACAAGAGCAAATAAAGGATATCGCACATAATAGTACTATGTATATAGGTATAGACATGCAATTATATGTCCTAAGTGATAGTTGTAACTTTAGGAAAACCATTTTAGTGTACAAGTGACCCCAAAACTTTATACAGCCACACTCTTAGATTAGTGTATAGGAGCATTTTAAGTGGTGAAAAATAGTTTATGCACATAAAAAGGGCCTTTTTTGATAATACTTTTGGGCCCAAGTGATTTATGCAAAAAGGGGCGACTGCCATTTTACCCAAACAGTTCGAGATAGATACGAATAACATAAAACAGCCCCTGTTCAAATTTCACTTTCAGATTTAAAAAAATTCATGCAGGTTCTACTTTGGTTAAAATCTGTCCAAAGATATGCTAACTGTACAATACTAAAAAACTGTGAACATCCTGTTATGATTTTATAGGCATGCCAAAGAGATTAGTCCTAGTATGATGCAACACATAAGAGGAGGGTTAGGAATTGGCCCCTGATAGCCACAATACAGTCGAATGACTGCTTCCTTGTATTAGCACAAGTACAAACAGGGTCCTAATCAAATTTACATAGAAAGGGGCAGTCTCTAAGGGGAACAATATAGTCTTAGGTTCTAAAGTCTCTCATTCCAATGTTTTTAAGATTAAAATTAAGTAAATAGCCAGGAACTCATAGCATCAGTATAGCAATCCCAGAATTAACTTAAAAGAGTCCAAACCCTGACTCTTTCAAGTCTCAAAGAGCCCTCTGTAATTACCAGATCAGAGCTTGGCCAATTAAGGCCTCTCAAATAGCCTGCAAACACAAGACTAGCAAGGGGAAGGGAATGGGAAAGACCTGAGTTTAAGGTCTGTGTCCAATGCAGAGGACTGGACCTGGGCCTTACAAAAAGATAAGCAGGACCCCTATTGAATCCCTGGACTGAACAGGGCTAAGATACTTGGTAGAAGAAACATAACTCAGTCATGCAGTAATTCTTAGTAATCACAGGCATATTAGGCTCACTAATTCAGTCAAACATAGACAGAAGGGATAATATGCAGGCATGTTGTAATTACAACAGAGAAAGCATACAAGTAGCAAAACCAGGCACAACAGGTGTGAAGTATATGCAACAATGTTTAACAGTAAAGATATACCTTTTGAGCAGCAGTATTTGAACAAACAGGCAGAGTGTAGATGATGCTAAATGCCCTCAGAGATAGAATCCAATAGAGAGAAGGTGCAGGGTTCTTTCAATGACTTAAAAAAAACAGGGGAAAGTAGTATGCAATAGAATGTGTATGCTTGTGTGTGGTGTGCTTTAGGTGTTTTTAATGCCTAAGCTCTATGCAAAGAATGAGGGAATAGCCAGTTTAAATAGGTGTGACTTTAGTACAAACGGCAGGAAATAAATAAGGCAAGAAATAACTTTTCCAGAATCAAAGAGATGTCATTAGGTGTCCTTTCCAACAATAGATCAATCAGGAACCCTAACATTAAGGTTAATGAGATTTTAAGCAGACAGGATCCCTCCCCTTTTGTTAATAACAAAGTCTAAATTCAAAAATAAGTAAATGTATCAGAATTATTCTGAGTCAAATTAGATTTGGAATCCCCTTGATTATGTTAACAGATTCCCTTGAACCCCAACGGATACTATATCAACTATCACAACTATTTTCACTCAAAAACGAATCAAAAGCCAATTACAGATATTGAATTAGACCCATTGATCCTCCTCTGATTATAAGACCGAATTCCAAACAAGCAAATCATACAATTGTATATTTTGAAAAACTTAAAAGATTCAGTTCAACACAAAACAAAGTGGATGAACTGTCAGGGGTACTAAGGTTTGAACAAAATATCATGGAACAAACTGAGAACAAAGAAAATTTAGTCATGCAAGCTTTTCAGAACAGAGTTTCAACCTAAATCAACGAATTAATTACGCTATCGAATGAATTTAAACTTGACTAGTTAAACCATGCTCATTAATCAATTAATCATGTTAAGGCACAGAACAACGAGTTAAAATTAGGTGGAGGTGTCGCATAACAGTCTATGAATTAAGAAAAAGGACGAGGTTACCTGTCTATAATTTGAGTCGGGTCAGTTTTAACCCGCTTTAATCGCGTAAACCTGAGGGTTTCCCCTCCGTAAATCACATCAAAAATTGTTTACCATGTTTCGCCGGTGGAGTTGACCGAAATCGGCCTCTGGCAGTGGCGATTCAACTAACCTAGGGTTAAACTTCCTCTCGCCCAAACCCCATCGAAAGTGTGTGGGGTTTGTCGCGGACAACGAGGGGAGTCTAAAGACACCATTTCCCCCAATTTTCACCGGCTCAAATGGCCGAAAAAGTCATCGACAGAAAGGGCGATCGAAATCGCCAAGAGAGAGAGAGAGAGAGAGTGTCTGGTCGAGTGTGTGGGAAAAAATGAGAAATATTTTGGGGGTTTTGTGGTGTAGAAATAAAGGGAATTAATTTGGACCGTTGGATCACCTACGTGGACGATCAGGATCGATCTACGTAGGCGTGACATGTAAAAAAATGGGCTAATGTGTAATGTATGATGTGTAATATACATACATACATACATACATATATATATATATGATGTGTAATATACAGTACATATATATATATATATATATATATATATATATATATATATATATATATATATATATATATATGTATGTATATGTACTGTATATTTGGTGTATAAATAGGTATAAAAATAGTGTTAAGTGGACTAAAAAATATAGAAAAATTAGAAAATTAAATTTTAAGTGTTAGGAAGGCTAAAATGTGTAAAAATTATAATTTTGAGGCTTAAAACAATTTTGGATGATTTTTTCAAAAGTAGAGGCAATTGTAGAAAATTGTAAAAATAGATATGGTTTGAAACGATGTTTTTGAAAATGGTCTTAATTACCAGGATATTATGAGAAGGTAATTTTGAAGATAATAGATGAGGTGGGAATGGAATACACAAGTGTGTGGAATTCAAAAACGGTTGATTTTGAAAATAGGAGGGACATAATTGGGTGTCAACAGTGATGATGAAGGTATGGGAGAAAGCAGTAGGAAGACAGTGAGTCATGCTAGGAGACCTGCTACTCGAGGTTCTGTTTGAGAGCAGCAGAGGAGGGTTGTGGAGGAACCTGAGGTTCGTAGGAGAGGTTCAAAGACAAAGTTGATGGCTGGAGATGTCAAGGAAGACAAAAAGAGGAGAGTGGCTTATTTTAGAGGTCTGCCATTAGTAAAAGGTAAAGTTCTCACTGACCTAGACCTAGAGGGGATGACATAGCTTGGAGCTAAGCTAAACACTCAGGGTTGGTTGAACCTATTTCGTGATCGAACTAGACAGCTGAGAGAGCAGGAGGTTTGAGAGTTTTCCTCTAATTGGACAATAAGTGAAGGAATTGTGATAACCATAGTGAAAGGGCTGGTAATCCAGTTTGATTGTATAGAGCTTGGTGAGATTTTGGGTGTTCCTTCTCAGGGCTACAGTGAGTACATGAGAAACTCGTGGCCGGCTAGAGGAGATGGTGTGTCTGCTTTGGAGGTGACCCAAAAGTTTGCAGGGAGACCTAGGCTAGCAAGGGCAACGAAAGTAAACAAGAAGGCAATGCAGCCCTTCAAAGAGGAAAAGAGGGGCCTCGAAGAAGTCGACTCGAGAAGTACGCCCGTGTACCGAGGCATAAAATGACAAGCCTGCTATTGAATCTTAGTTCAAGTTGAGGGATGAACCAGATGAAGAGGGGTCCGAGGTCCCCAAAAATTTAGAAATGGTAGACCTCGAGGGGTCTGACCATGCGGATGAAAAAGCCAAAGGTAAAGCTAAGGTTGGTGAGGTCGAGCCAACCTTGCCCTCGTTTGGAGAAAGGGTGACTGCAACTGCCCCTCGGGCCAGCTCCGAGCCTCTACTTCTGAGAGGGCTATGAAGAGGGTCAAAATATCTTCTGATATGTGCCTCTTTGATGGCTCGATCAACATTGCTCTGAGTCTTACTCAGCTGCTCGGGCCGAAAAAAAGAAGTTCTTGTCAAGCATTTGAACCCAACGTTAGTGATGGCCCGCTCTACCGCTAGCGCCGCTCGAGTAAGTTCCAACACTCATAATTTTCCTTCTACAATTAGCGTTCATGTTCTAATCTGTTTTCAAAACTTTTACAGTGCCTGGTGTTCTCGCTCAAGACGATACAAGTTGAACGTGATCGAGACACAAACCTGCGGCGCGCAAGTGACATTTGGGACCGCCAAAAGGCAGGGTACAAAACCCAAATCTCTAAGTTGGAAGCTCAATTAGCAAAGTGTATGTCCAATCTCCGTGAAATCATCGTTGCCTTTGAGGGAAAAATACAAGCTCTGAATGAGAGCCATAAGGCTGGGAGTTCGAAGTTAACTGCCAAAGTCGAGAGGCTTCGCCGCAAGTCGGATCGCCATAGCCAAGTTTGCTTAGACTGCTAGGGAGCATCATAGCAAGTTAACCGAGCATGTTCTTGCAATAAAAAACTTGGAGAGTCAGGCGGAGAGTACTCCAGTGCTCGAGGTTGAAGTTGAGCGCTTGCACGACAAGGAATTTGCTATGAAGGTTAAGCTCAAAGCAAAGGCCACGAGGGCCAAGTTAGGCAAAAGTTGGGCCATCATATAAACCCGACTGAAAACCTTCTAGCAGTGCAAAGCTGAGGAGATGGACTTGGATGATGAGATCATCATAGCCAGCAATGATGCGGCCTAAGCCTGAGCTATCATCGACGAACTTCATTCAAGTGCAGGCTCGGACGATGATGAGGACGAGGATGATGAAGAAGAAGACAACGATGATGGGACCTCCAAGGGGGAAGGTGACCCCGATGCTTAGTTGTTTCTTTTCTTCCTTTTATTTTTGTTATGGCCTTCGAGCCTTAATGTATAAATAAGTTTTGAAGCCTTCAGGCTTGTTTCAATGAAATTTTACTTTTCCTTCTAAGTGTTAGCCTTTACTTTGTTTAAAAGCATGACAGGTCACTTAGAATATTTGTTGCTCGCAAGACTTAAACAAAATTTATGATAACATCGATGCTAGCTTAGAACGACATCTCGTTTCCAAGCTGTAGCATAAAAAGATAAACTCAATTGAATAATATAACTTTGGGAGTTAGATATTGAAACAAAGAGATGTTGGGTAGAACCCATTTCATTGATAATAATAAGTCATAACAGGCGTTACATAAACCTAGTCGAGGCTAGGCTTAGGCAAATTTCTAAAAAAAAAAAAAAAACAGCCACTACTGCACAATAAATACAAAATTCTAAGCTACTCTTCGGGGGACAGTCCTCGATGCGCAGATAGCTAGTTGTTGGTTTTATTTGCAGTCCCCATTACAAGAGGCTTTGAGTCGGATTTGACTGCATACCATCCCTTTTATCCCCCAGTGTTTTGGTGCAAATTGATGAGGACACGAGCACTGTATTTGATTCCCTTTTCTTTCTGAAAAGGTCAAGCAAAGAAAAATATGAGGTCACTTAGAATCACTCCACCTAAGCATAAGAGCGTTTACGGCTCGTTGCTGTAGGTGAAAATTTGTTGAGAAATGGTAACGTACCTCAGTGTCAGAAATAATACTTCTTTAAATTGGAAATATTCCAATTCGAGGGTTCTGGTTCGCCTTTCAAATCTTCCAGCTTATAGGATCCTTTGCTAACAATTGATTTGACCCGATAGGGTCCTTCCCAATTTGCAGCGAGCTTGCCAGCATTCTTTTCTTTGGTAGATTGGTTCGAGGCCCTCTACACGTAGTCTCCAACTTTGAAGTCTCTAAGTTTAGCCTTAGCTTCCTATTAAGATAGGCCTCGATCTGCCTATTTTGAGACATCACTCGAACCAAAGCTAGTTCTCTTTTTCCATCAAGCAAGTCTAACTCCATGCACATTGCTTGCTGATTTGATTCTTCGGTAGCATAAACATACCAAAGATTAAGCTCACCAACTTCTATAGGGATAAGTGAATCCATCCTGTAGGCGAGAGAGAAAGGGGTTTCACTGGAGCTATTCTTTTCAATAGTTTGCATTGCCTACAGCACTCCAGGAAACTCATCGAGACACAGGCCTTTTATTTCATCAAGCCTTTTCTTGATGTTCTCAATAATAACCCTGTTCGAAGATTCAGCTTGACCATTCGTACTTTGTTGATATGGGATTGACGCAATCCTTTTTATGCCCCATTTATTGAGAAAAAATATGACATTCGAGCCGATAAATTGAGAGCTATTGTCACATGTAATCTCCCTCGGGACACCGAATCGACAAATGATGTTCTTCCAAATGAACTAATTACCTCTTTCTATCTAACTTGAGCAAACCCATTTGGTGAAGTAATGAGTCAGCACTAGGATAAACCAAATACTGCCTTTAGCTTTTGGAATTGGTCCAATTATGTTGATCCCCCACTTCATAAAAGACCATGGCGACATGACCGAATGGAGAGTCTCGACCTGTTGGTAAATCATCTCAGCGTATCGCCAGCACTTGTCATATCTTTTCACAAAGGCCTTAGCATTTATGTTGATGTCTGGCCAATAATAACTTGCCCAAAGTAATTTGCACACTAGAGCTTTTCCTCCCGAGTGATTGCCACACTAACCCTCATGCACTTCTCTCATCACCTACTCAATCTGCCCCAGACCTACACATTTGGCCATCGGGCCGCAACACATCTTGTGGTACAACTGCCTTCAAATCATCGAATAAGAGGTTGCTTGTGTCCTAAGCTTTTTGGCTTCCTTTTTACCTATTGGAAGAGTCCCCGAATCTAGGTAGGAGATAAACTTGGTACATCAATCCCAAGTATTACTCACTTAATTAACTTCCAACTCAATCTTTTCCCCAACAGACGAGAGGAGCCAAATGATCGAATTAGTCCCTGAGTGTTCTTCTTCGACGGCAGAGCCTAGATTGGCTAAGCCGTTGGCCTTGGCATTTTTTTCTAGGGGAATCTTTTTAATTCTCCATTCTTGAAACTTAGACAAAATTTGTTGAGCTCGAGCTAAGAATTGCTGCATCCTAGGCTCTCGAGCCGAATAGTCCCCGAGTACTTGATTCACCACCAGTCATGATCACTTCTCAACTCAACCCTTTCTACTCCATTTCCTTAGCCAGTTTCAGTCCCGCTATGACGGCATCGTACTCTGTCTTATTGTTGGTCACATTCTTAAACCTGATTGAGTATCTCATTCTTTCCCCCATGGGAGCTACCAAAACTATCCAAGCCCGGAGCCCTTTGAATTAATGGCTCCATCCGTATAGAGTGTCAAAACACAGAAATTGGCCCCTTAGACATTAAGTTCTCTTTTTCACCCTCGGGGAGAATCTTAGCGCTAAAATCAGCCACAAAGTCCGCCAACGCTTGGGAATTTATGGTTGTTCGAGGCTGATAAGTGATGTCATATTCGCTCAGCTCGACTTTCCATTTAGATAACCTTTCCGACAACTCAGGCTTATACAATATATTTTTCAAAAGGAAGGTAGTTACTACGGCTATGGGATGACATTTTAAGTAGGGCCGATATTTTTGAGCAGTAGCAACTAGGGCAAGTCCCAATTTTTCTATATGGGGGTACCGTGTTTCGGCATTGAGGAGTGTTTTCCTCACATAGTAGATGGACTGTTATTTTCCATCCTTCTCATGAACCAGGACTGCACTCACAAACACCTCAGACACATCCAAGTAGACCAACAATATTTCTCCATATTTTGGCTTTGCAAGCAACGGTGCATTAGCCGAGTAATGTTTCAATTAATTCAACGCTTCTTTGCACTCCGGTGTCCATTCAAAGGTGGTGTTCTTCTTTTAGACCGATAAGAACTTGTGGTATCATCAGATGACCTCGAGATGAATCTACTCAAGTCAGCGATCCGACCAGTTAAGAGTTAAAACTTCCTTAGTCCCCGAGAGCACTTCAGGGATTTTTTCAATGGCTCTGATATTTTTAGGGTTCGCCTCGATGCCCTACTTGGAGACGGTGAACCCCAAAAACATTCCTGAACCAACCCCGAAGGCACACTTCTTGGGGTTCAGCTTCATTTTGTATCGTCTCAAAATGGGAGAAGCTTCCCTCAAATGATTCAGATGATCCTCTATCCGAAGTGACTTGACTAGCATGTCGTCTATGTAAACCTCCATTAATTTCCCAATGTAATATTTGAACACTCGACACACAAGCCTTTGGTATATTGCTCCAGCATTTTTGAATCCAAAGGGCATCAATTTGTAGAAATGCATGCCTCGATCAGTGATGAATGAAGTCTTTTCTTCATCCTTCGAGTCCATCAAGATTTGATTATACCCCGAGTATGCATCCAAGAAGGTCAATAGTTTGTGTCCAGTCATACAGTCTATCCACCTATCTATTTGTGGTAACGGATATGAATCCTTGGGGAACGTCTTATTCAAATCTGTGTAATCCACGACATCTTCCATTTTCTATTCTTCTTTGGCACGACAAATACGTTGGCGAGCCATTCAAGGTATTTGACCTCTCTCACGAAGCCATTGTCAACTAGCTTCTTCATTTAATCTTCGATTACTTTTTTCCTAACGCCAGCATGTGGCCTTTTCTTTTGCTTCACTTGAGTGTGGTGAGGGTTCACGTTAAGTTTGTGTGTCATAATCTCCTGATCGATCCCAACCATATCGGCGTTGGACGACACAAAGCAATCATCGCTGGACTTCAATAACTCAACAACAGCTTTCTTCGACTCTGTGTCCAACTCTGGGCCGACGAACACCTTTTTTTCTTGGAATTCCTTCGATAGTGCGAAGGATTCCAACTCATCTACGGTTGAGTCCTTGGCCTTCTGCTACCTTGGCTCCTGAATACACATCGAAATCTTTTCCACCATGCCTTCTTGGCGGTCCATTTCAATAGCCAAACCCCCTCCTTCGTCAGACCCTGGGTGCATTGATTGCTATTTTGACAGTCCGCTCGGGATGACTCCACTTTTCATGGCAACCGAATAGCACTCCCTAGCTACTCGTTGCTCTCTTGGGATCAAATGAATTCCCCAAGTAGTAGGGAATTTAATGACTTGGTGAAGAGTGGATGGCACGGCCTTCATCGCATGAATCAAAGGTCTCCCGAGGATTACATTGTAGGCCATGTCCTCAAGCATAACCTGAAACATAGTTTCTTTCACAACTGCTTTTGCATACGTGGTGTGTGTGATCTCATCCAATATTTTCTCCATCGAGTTGTAGCCGGTCAAGATGGATGCCTTCGGGATGATGAGGTCCTTCAACCACATATTTTTCACTGCTCCGTAGCTTATGATGTTCACTGAGCTCTCGAGGTCAATCAAGACTCATTTGATGTCCAATTCGTTGATTCTTAATATAATGACCAAATCATCATGATGGGGAAACATCATCCTATCACAATCGTCATCATCAAAGACAATTTATTTACCCGAACCACCAATTTGAGTTCTTTTCCCCATCGTAATAGAGAGCTTAATGAACTTCTTTGCAGCGGCGAAGTTAACGATGTTAACTTTCGAACCTCCTATTATAACATTCACAATCCTCTTGAGAGAAGGGTCCCTCGGTGGTTGTCCATCCCATATTTTCTTTGCAAAATTCTGCTTTCCCTTATCTATTAAATACTGCTTCAACATACCCTTCTTCAATAGATAGGCCACCTCGAGGCGCAATGCCTTGCAGTCCTTAGTTAGGTGCCTATAGTCGATGTGGAAATCGCAGTAGAGGGTGTGATCCCTCTTCCCAGGGGCTGTTCTCATATCCTTCAGGAGTCTCACTCTCTGATTAGTCATTCCTTTCAATGCATTTACTAACTCCGCGTTCGACACATTGAAGTTGTACTCAGAGATGCAGGGTAGATCTATCTCCTAAGACACTAAGGATGGTCGCGCGGTGCCTTTTTGATTAACATTTATGTTAAACTTACCCCCGAGTCATTGGCTCACATGCTGTCTGTCGAGTCTTTTTTGAATTGGGCTTTGAAATCGCTTTTTTACTTCTCAAAGTCTGTCGAGATGCTTGTTTCTGCCACCGTAGCAGCCGTTCCAAAAGGCAGATTGCCATGTGGAGCAGTCCCCGTGCCCCCAAACGTAGCACCATTTGGAAGTCCCCCTGTTGTTGTGCCCATAGAAATAAAGTTCAGATGCATCCATTTGGAGCCACGGGTGGAGTGTTGGTGGGAGTAGTATTGTTTCTCATATTTCCTGAGATGGTTTGCAGCGAACTACAAAACTCAGCATTGACGACTGCTTTCTCAGCAAGCTTCCCCTGGATTTGTTGCAAAATGTTCATAACATATGCATTAAATACATCATTTAACCCTGAGGAGGAGGGATCAGCTGGAGGTGGAGAAGGTGGAGGTGCATGTGTTCCATCAGCTGGTGGAGGTAGAGGTACAAATATTCCACTACCAGTTAGCCTATCGGGGCATGGTTGATTTCCGTTAACACTTTCATTATTATCAGCCATCATCAAGAATCAAGTTGTAAACGTGCACAAACGTGTCGTACAACTTTGGAACAAGGCGTAATTACTTGATCCTCACAGGCGGTGCCAAATTGTATTTGTTTAAATCGGATTAAGACAATCAATTGAATTTGTATTGTATTTGTTTAAATCGGATTATGACAATCAATTGAATTTGTAAGAGGTTTCAAGCAATATGTTATATTAAAATTGGTAAAATAAGCAAATTAGCGTAAACAGATGAATAACAAGAACACCAAGTTAACAACTTTAATATAACGGTTTTTGGATTACAGTTGGGTAGAATTTTTCCAAGATATTTCTGAATGCCTTTACAAGATGAAAACAATGCTACTTATAGCATATCCCTCTAAGGACATTTAAGTCCATTAATCCACGTTCAGATCGCCCACAACCTCTCCCATTAAATGTTGAATTAATGGGCAGAGATCGTGGGGCGACTCTTCCGCTGAAGTTGAACTGCCCCCCGAGGCTTGGGTCACTCACCATGGGGAGATGAGTTTTTCGTCCCTCGATGTGACTTCTTCCTCGTGGCCTGCCGAGGACTTTGCCCTCGGGATTCTGCCTCGAGGGCTATGCTGTTTGCCTCGGGGCCAACTTGAAAATTCTTGTGAAATACGTCTCGAGCCATGCTCCCGAGGTGCCACGTGTGCAAGCCATGTTTCACCCAATACAACTATAAATAGAACAATATTAGGGGTTTCACCCATATTTTATACTTCATTGAGAAGTATACAGTGCCAAGAACTTGGTGGGTAATTTTATAATTTTGTAAGATCAATAACATTATTTGGGTAATCAATCCTCTCTTAGATCTATAAAATTATGTTGAATGCTTCTTGTCTAAGTGTTGTGCTCTTACATAATATGAGTATCTGAGCTTATTTACTAGGGTTGTAGACAAACCCTAAGTGTGTGCTTGATGAGTTGTTAACAAAAATATTGTCTAAGTGTGAATTTCTAACTGCTTTCATGCTAAATTTCTAGGGTTGTGGTCGCAAATACTAACCTCATTCCTACTTTCCCATTTACTCACTTGCGAAGGTAGTAATAAGGTTGAGTAAAAACTAGTTAGCAAGGATTTTTGGGCCTAAATAGATTTAAAAAATCCAAATCTAAAAGAAGTGAACTAGAGATAGGAATCTTCTTGCTTGAGTCTTTACACTTGTTCTTCCTGCAATCCAAGAGAAATCGAGAGATTCTTTATGATTAGGGTTTCTAGTAATCGAGAGATATTAGTAAGTAATCAAAAGTGTGACAACTAAAAAAACCTATACAACAAGGAAAAACTTAGTTGACAATCCCATTGAGTACATGCTTAGGTGAGGAATACAACTTTAGTTCTCTTTACCCATTTGATAATTATCTTTAATTGCCTTCAATAGTTTATAATAGTTTACATTATTAGATATAGCTTGTAGTTTTACTTTAAACAAAACTTGATTCGAGAAGTAGCTAAACTACGTAAACCAAATTGACAAAGTCATATCTCTATTAATCTAGCTAGCTCTCTGTGAATTCGACTCGGACGTATTATCCGGTATATTTGCATCGACCGTGTCATTCTCATTTTAGGGTAGACTTTTGACTTGTCAAGTCCCCATTGGGAGGATATTTAGGGCAACAAGGAACATTGAAGAGGATGGGTACAATTGGGGTTCTACTGGTCTAATATGAAGTTAGGAATATTCAAGTTTGTGTCTGTATGCGATGTGTGCCAAAGGGTGAAATCTAAAAATTGCTTACATCAAGGTCTCCAACAACCTCTGTCTATACCAAATCAGGTATGGAAGGCTATTGTTTTAGACTTTGTGGAGGGGTTACAAAAATCAAATCACAAACCAATGATCCTTGTAATAATTAACAAGATATCTAAATATGGGTATTTATTCACCCTGAAATATCCATTTACAGCATAGGAAGTGGCAGAACTCTTATGAATGAGATTTATGGGCCGCATGGCCTCCCTAAGTCTATAGTCATACAGAGACACTATTACCAGCCAATTTTGGTAGCTTATATTCAGAACAATGGGGAAAACAACTGAACCTAAGTTCTGCCTACCACCCATAGTCTGATGGCTAAATAGAAAAGCTCAACAACTATTTTGAAACCTACTTGAGTGTTATGGTACTTACCAATCTAAAGTAGTGGGATAATTGGACTTTATGGCAGAATAGTGGTATAACACTTATTACCAAAGTGCCCCGAGGTCAATCCCATTTGAAGCACTATACGGGTTCTAACAACTACAATTGGGATCCCTACCATACCCTACACTAGTAGGGCATCCTTAGCGCAAAGGAAGAATCTCCAATAACATCTAAAGGACAATCTAACTGAAGCGCAAGAACGAATAAAATTTTATGTCGATCAATGGATATCAGAAAGGACTTTTTAGGTAGGTGACTTAGCCTACCTATAGTTACATCCCTATCGTCAGGCATCTCTACATGTGTGAAAAAATCTGAAATTAAGTGGCCGTTATTACGGTCCATATAAAATTCTACAGCGAATAGGGTATGTAGCTTATTGAATGGAATTACTGCCCAGAGCATAACTTCACCTAGTTTTTCACATCTCTCAATTGAATAAATGAGTGGGGCCCTTCAATGACTCCTCAAACTCAGGCTCCTATTTGTGATCGTGATAGTCGAGTTCTTATGTGACCTTTGGTTGTTTCGCAACGTCAACGGATTCAAGTAAACACCAATGTTGCAGTAAAGTGGTTAATGCAGTGGACTAGTCTAAGTCCAGAAGAGGCAACTTGGGAGGACTTGGGTTATTTGAGAACCAACTTCCCTAAATTTGTGGCTAACAATGGACCTTGAGGACAAGATCTATCTGAAGGCGGTAGAATTGTTACTACCGGGTTCAAATATGGATAAATTGAAAGGAAGACCAAAATAAAACGAACGGAATTAGAAAAGTGACAGTTGATTTCCAAGACTGATAAGGTGGGACACGTGGACAGTCAGAATAAGTTCAGAATCAATGAGAATCAATTAAGGAGAATTAATCTGAATTGTATATAGAACTAGTTAGTTTCCAGCTCGTGAGTTAATTAAGAGCAGTTACCTGCTTCTTTATCTCCCTTACTCTCAACCCTCTTCCTTTCTCTACTGTAATCTTTAGCTTAACAGTAAAGCATTTTTCATCAATGAAGCTAAAATCTACTCTGCAATTTACCTCAAGTACATTACATGATTCCATTAGGAAAAGAAGGTACAGAATCATGTTTGCCAATATGGTAGACTTTTCCACAGATGGATTATGGTTTTTATTCGCAAACAACATATCAAAATGAAAAAAAAAATTATAAATATTAATAAGGGTAAATTTGTCAAATTTTAATTTTTTATATATATGATAAATAGTTTAAATGAATTGTTACACAAAAATAAAAAAAGGGAGGTAAATATAATATCAGAGGTAAGTATTACGAAACCAAACGTGAAGAGAGGTTTCTGAAATGGCCATTTCGAATCTATTTCATCTCCTTAATACAGGCCTCTTGTTCAATACTTCTATTACTTCCTTCTACATTAGATATTCTACGATGATAATATTTTTCATCATTTGATTTGCGGTAAACATGTTGTATAATCATATCTTGGGTCAGTTTTAACTTCAGATTGTAGTGGCATGCCATCTTTGTAGTTCGAGTTTTAATAAATACTTTAACTTTTAGTATTGCATTTATTTCTATGCAATAAGCTTCAAAGTTGTGCACTAGAAGTAAATAGAGTGTTCATAGTTTATTCTAGATACTTAAGCTATGACAGAAGTGAGAAGTTCCAGGTTATTTACAAAACTATGACACATGGGCAACTGGTTTGCCATTTTTAGTCTTGTAATAGCTGTTTAGTAAAACTGGATTCCGCTTGGTTTAATGAATAAATTTCAGACAGAAATATCCCTACGAACCGTAAAATGACGTCTGTATCCCCCTCCTTTTCTCCGTAAGTACTGCCTAAAAGGGAGCACTTGCCTTTGACCCTTCTTGCTTAGGAAACACTTGCGCTTGAATTTCTTTCACGTTCTCCCAGATAACTTGAAGTGTTGCCTTGGAAGCACCTGCCATTGATATTCTTGCTAGGTAACATTTTACCTTGACCTCTTTCCACGTTCTCCCATATTGAAGTGTTGCCTACGGATGAGCAGAGACCATTTTGGTAAAACCATCTCAAACGAGGACAAACTCTCAGAACCAGTAAATTTTGGGTACATCGAGTGAATTTTTTTGAGCAGTTTCCATTAATGAAAATAGGCAGAGGAATGTTTATCTTGCCCCTCTATCATGAGGTAAATATGGTTAGTCAAAAATAACACAAGGATTAAAAGTGAAAAAAACAAATAATTTTAGTGAGGAAAAATATTTTTACACTTATAATTAATAGTTGTACATGTCTTCAAATGCTTAAATGTATTTTAGAAGTTGCCAAAATATATAGATAGCCCTTTAAGCTTGTTCATACTTTTTACTTTAATACTTTATTTTAACTAAATTTCATTTAAACACTTGATGTAAGCTCAAAGTGCGTCATTTATACATATCTAGTTTATGCGGAATTAGGCATGGGCATCGAGCGAGCGAGCCAAGCCCGAACCGAGCCTAACCGAGCTTACTATACTACAGAGCCGAGCTGAGCCAAGTTTTATACCATACCGAGCCGAGCCGAGCCGAGCCCGAGCTGATCCTGAACAGAGCTCAACCGAACTTTGCTAGAATTTGACAATTTCATACTTTGAGCTTCTAAGCTAGATAAAAATGCATCATTACTAGAAATGAGCTTTGACCAAGCCGGGCCGAACCGAGCCGAGCTGAACATTGAATGAGGCCGAGTCGAGTCGAGCTATCTTTTTGAAACGAGCCGAGACGAGCTAAAATGCAACCGAGCAAAGCCGAGCTTCGAGTCGGCTCAGCTCTATGCCCAGGCGTACGTGGAACAATATGTATATTATGCTGGTAATAGAGTGAGTCAAAAATTTGACAAATCTAAAGTGGGCCCCACCCCTTCATTTTGAAAAGCGATTTCTGAATTTTAATTTCTCTTTGCATCTCCGCCGGAGCAGAATCACATGCACAATAAACCACAACCACATTAAAAAGTAGGAAATCCACGAGAAGGTTTCTATCTGTCCAAGTTAGTAATTAATTTTCCTTTGAATTGTTGAACCTTGGTTAATAAAATTCAAATCTTGGAAAAATTCAGAAGTTTGATTTTTTTTTTTCCTTCATCAGTCACTTTCTTGTAGTATTTTCAAGAATTTGAAAAAAGAAATGTAAACTTTGAATAGCAAAGCGGTCCAGGTTTCCAAAATTTTTAGTGGATTTTGTTTATCCCTCTTTGTTCTTTTCTTTTTCTAACCCAAAGTTTGTATATCCCCTTCTCTTAGCCTCGCCGAATTTTGGTTGAGATGATGGAGTTTCTCCAGACCCGATCAATTTGTCATCTGTTATTTTTTCTTTTTGATTTTATTTACTTTCCTGATGTGTAATTTTATATTTTAGCAAGTAATATTCACGTAAAATTTTTGGTTTGGAGTGTGAAATAAGTGTTCAAGTGACGCTATTTTGAAGTGTTCAACTGAAACATTCTCAAGGTAGAATATCAAAATAAAAAAATATATATATGGAAAATTTTCAGATTAAAATTTGAAAAATTTATACAAAATGACTACCCTAATAGCTAAATTAAAAAAAATATCGATATTTTTAAACATTTACACTACATAACAATAATACAACAATAGTTTCTTATTTCCCCCAAACATAAACCCTAATTTTTTCTCTATCCTTCCCTCCTCTCCTCCACCCATCCACCCACCCCACCCGCTGCCGTCACCCTCTCCTTCACCGGCGACCAGAGCCGCCATCGGTGTCGTTACCCTCTTGTCCCCACTTCCACTGCTGTGACCCCACAACCTCACCGTTATAGCCGCTGCTGCCGCTGCAGTGCAACGACACTGCTCCTCGCGGCGGCGCTGCTGCACTGCAGCGGTGGCAGCCCGATCTGCGATTTCGATGGGGTTTTCCGGTGGGTCCAATCTGCTTCTTCTTTTTTTTTTTTACTTTTTGTATGTATGTAAGTATGTGGTATGTATATGTTTGTATTTATTGTATATAAATACGTATGTTCTTATATTTTTTTGTATATAAATATGTATGTCTTTGTATTTTTTGTATATAGATGTCTAATCTCCACTTTTATATGTGTATGTTGTTGTATATATGTGTATGTTGTTGTATGCTTGTGTACGTGTATGTATAAACTAGAAAAATTACTTGGATGCATTTTTTTATATGTCTTTGTATGTTTGTGTATATTTTCTGTGTGTTTGACCATATGTAGCTTCCAAACAACAATTCCTACAAAGTTTACAATGTATATATGTGTATTTTTTGTATGTTTCATTTTGTAGATCCAAAAAAATAAAAAACAATAAAAAAAACAATTCCGGCGAAATGCAGCCGCCGGCGCCGCTATTGTGGCTGAAGCAGTTGGGTGGGAGGGAGTAAAAAGCTTCATTTCTATGGTTTTAATGGAAGTTGTATATGCAATTTAAAAATACTATTGCTATATTTTGTAAAGTGGTAAAGTATTGCTAGTTTTTGTAAATATGGTGTTAGGGTTGTATATTTGTGTAAATCTTCCATAAAATTTATTTGGAGAATTTCAAAATTAGGCAGCCCACAGTACAAAATTACAAATGAGGGGCCACATTTCATTCATAGCACCCCCTTATTTTTAAATTACACAACATAGCACACTTATTTTTAAAATTACATATCATAACACCCATTTGAATTAAAAACCCAAGGAGCCACTCCCCCACCCTCCATCGCCACTGGCCTGCCACCGAAAATCGAGCCGCAGGCGGTGGCCGAAAAACTGAATTTTATTGGTGGATTTGTTTAAATAATTATTTTTTTATAATTTCATATACCTAAATCTATCAAAATAATAAATTATACATGTAAATACATAGAAAAATGTGTATGCAGGAAGGAAAATACAAAAATATACACAAAAAACATAAATTTTATACAAAACATCCATAAATAGTGCACAAATATAAAATTTATACAACTTTATTCATTGTTCATACACGCATATACATGTTTATACAAATTTACAAAAGTGCATAGAATGTGTTGATACACTGTCAATACGTACATATACAGATTTATACATTTTTATACACGTTTACAAAATTGTATAAACTTGCATAAAATTGTTTAAACTCACAAAAATAATTTTAAACAGTGCTTCGGACAGATTTTACACAAAAGCTTAACAAATATCCAAGATCTATACAGTTTTATACAAGAAAAACACTAGATCTGAACATTAAACAAAAGTTTTAACAAAAAACTACTAGATCTCAACGGATTTTTATGAAAAAAGTGAAGAAAAAGAAGAAACTTGATAAATAAACTCCTCACTGGAGTTTTGACCGGAATATACAACGAAAATCAATATTGTTATTCAAAAAATTAAAAAAAAAAAAAAAAGAAGAAGAAACAGCGGCGGCGGCGGCAGTGATGATGCTGGCGGCGGTGGCGGCGACATGGAGGAGAGGGGTTGACGGTGGGGCAGTGGTGGAAGGGGTGGGGGGGGGAGGGGTAGCGGCGGCAGTGATATTGTAAGGGTGAAGAGAAGAGAAGAAAAATGAGAAAGAGGGAAAGAGAAGAGAGGAAAAATAGGGGCTAAGGTTTTTTCTCCTTTAAATAGGAGGTGCTATAGAGTTAAAGAAAAAATAAAAAAAAGGGAGGGGGGTGCTATGTCGGGTAAGGTAGCAAAATAGGATCTTTTTTGGTAATTTTCATGAGTGGGGTGTCTATCAATGTAATTGTCCCAAATTTATTGGTAGCATCATGCTACTATCTGCCGTCTTTACTTTGGGACATATTCAAGAAATGTACATTATAGTTTGTACCTTATATGCGTACCCAACTGCTGATTGATGATCAAATGGTCCATCTAGCTTGAGCGACATTCAATTCCATACATCGGTAAACCCCTCAAAACTCAAACCACTGGCGACATTATTGGAGAATGGTGACCTACCACCCTGAGATGCTGTGATGGAGGATTGTAGGAGACATGAGGGATTACCAAAAGTTGGATAAAGCTTGTCTTGGGATTAAACTTGGGACAACTTATCCCACCCTTTATATGAGATAAGATAATCTCATAAATGTGGGATACTTTATGTAATACCTCCTCCAAACATGGCATAATATAATCCCAAATTGAATCTCGGGATTGTAATTCCTTATCCCTCCTACCAAACGACCTCTTAATGGAAGGGGTCGTTTGATCGGAAGTTGAGTTTTCCCCTCTAATAAATTTAGTAGGTGTTTGTGCATGGATTCCAAAAATATTTTGAAAAAGAGTTTTTCAAGTTGAGTTTAAAAATTGCATTTGAAAATTGAAGTTGTGTTTGGATATACTATATTTCACTTGAAATTTTTTTCTCAAAAATTCAATTTTTTCCACTCACAGAACTATTCTTTTTTCAATTGAAATGTATACCCAAACACCAATTCAATTTTCAAATGCGATTTGTAAACTCAACTTCAAAAACTCTTTTTAAAAAATTGATTTTTTAAAAACTATTTTTGTAAAAATCTCCACAGTTTTTAATGGCAAACAAATTATTCATTTTTTTTTTTTTTGAAGAAAGTGAAAACTTATCCATGGACAAACGGACTCTAGCGTGATGCAAATGTCCATTAGTTTGGCAAACTTTGGAGGAAAAAAAATAGCAGCCGTAATTGCTTGTTTATAGGAACGGTACGGATCTTCTGAAAGGCATTCATACCCAACCGCACAATCGAAAAAGATTTCTTCACCTAGAATAGTAGTATGTCATATTTTCTTGTATCTAATAAATACTCAACAGAGAAAAAAATTATTGTTGAATAGGATATCTTTGACAAAATCATTCATTCTTGAACTTATATATACAGCTAAAATTGTTGTGGCTCAGTGTCCCTCCCTGTTAGTTGTGTGCAGCACGTGTTTGCTAATACATTTCTTCTTTTACTATAAGCTTTGGTTTCAAGAACTTGTCTATGGCAGATGCTATGCATTACTTTGAATTGAATACTGGAGCTAAGATTCCTTCATTGGGCTTTGGTACGTGGCACTGTGAACCTAGTGTCGTTGGCCAGGCCGTTGAGACTGCTATCAAGGTACTCTCTTTTGTATTAAGTTGATCAGTTAGTATTGTTTTCAAGTGGATTCATTTCGAGTATAAACACTAAACTTTAATCATTATAATAGTGAAAGTCTAATCATTTTGTGCCACATTTAGTAACTCGACTTCAACTATTACTTATAATGGTAAAGTTCGTCAAGTAAAAGCAATTGAACATTACCAATTATAGAAGTATAGTCATCAAATTATTACCTACTATAACTTTAAAGTCACTTTAATACGTATATTTTGTTTGGTATATTGGATAAGGATAGTGACTTCATTGTTATTGTGAGCAAAGTTAAGTTACTTTAATGTGACAGAGATAATTTTGAGTTATAATTGGTAAAGTTTAAACTATTAAAGGATGTAATGTATTTTTAATGTTATAGTGATGGTTATCCCTCATTGCCTGAGAGTCTGTTCACTAGACTCTTTATAAGGTTTTAGACAATCCTCACCTTTTGAGCTAGCTATTGAGGACAGATTGAGTTACATTCAAAATCCATGTTCTATGCACCAGAATATTCTACTCCCTCTCCTTGTGTCACTCTTTTCTTTTCAATCTGTCCTAAGAAGAATGTCACACATTCTTATTTGACATCTATTTAATGAAATTACCAACAACTTTTTAATTACTTCAATCTTATCTTTCTTACTTTTTTGAAGGGTAAATTTGAAAATTTACAAGATCAACCTCTACTTCTTAAACTCCGTGCAAATTCAAACACCGCCACATAAATTGGGATGGAGATAGTAACTTATTATGATTAAGTGATAAATTAAGAAAAGAATAATTGACCAATAGTTAAAAGGCATATGTCATATTTTCATGGATATACTTTTTGGGACTGTCTCAAAAAGGTTGACATGCTTTCTTATTTGATAATTATTTAATAACATTATCGTTTTAAAGCTGTCAATAATTTTTTATTTTACTTCGATCCAATCTTTTCTTTCTTACTTTTACTTGAAACTTTTTAAATCAATCTTTTTTTTTAAAATTCCGTACAAAGTCAAACTCTACCACCTATTGAAACGGAGGAAGTATTAGTTTATTATATGCATCGATATCCAAGTAAGTATTCTTCTCACATTATTGTAAATTTAGAGTTTGGGGTAGTGTACCAATGTGGAACACAGTGAAGGAAGAGTGTCCCATATTCCGTAAGTTCCTAGGATTGTTATAGCTCATTTCGCTATATGGATTACTTTTTAGTAAGTTATCCACTTTGCAGAGCCACTAAGAGGTCTCATATTGGAACTTATGCATTTTGGGAAGCAAGGGATGGTTGTTTGACGTTTGGTGCAAGAGAATTATTGTTTTCATTTTGATATTTAGCACAATAAATGTCAGAATAACTATTTTACTTTCATTTATGCTGCAGGTTGGATACCGTCATATTGACTGTGCTCCAGTGTATGACAATGAAAAAGAGGTAAGTTGAGTTAACGATAAAGCAAGTTTAGGCTTTTCATATTTAACTACCTCTTGCATTGCAAATGGACTTTGTTAATGATTTGGCACTTGCCAAGACACAATATTTAGTGTTATGTTCGAAATGCCCACCCAAGAGTGTGGCCTCATTTACATGTTCTTCAAATGCTGGTGCAGGGGGAAAAGTTTTGTTATAGTTAATATCTAGAAGCTCAGTTCCCAGATAGAGATAGACCGACGAAGAATTTGTAAGCAAAGAACTGAGAAAAATAATGCAAAACAAAATACTGCGTTTTTCTGATATTAAAAGTTCTCTGCAACTGTATATATAAATAAAAAAACAAGCAGGAAACTAAAACAAAAAATTCAGGAACTACTCACCAAACTAACTCCTAAATACTAGGAAACAATCCACGTTAAACAACTTCCTAAAGACTAGGACAAATCTAAAAGATGACTCTTATTCACCAACTGATAAGACTTCTATTTCTAACACCCTCCCTTAAACTGAAAGCTCTCAAGCTTCAGTTTAACTTCAGCATCGTGAACTCTTCCATAGCGCCAATCCCCATCAACCTTCTCAGATTTTGTAAAGGAAGGAACCAGAGAGGTTTGGTAAAAATATCCGCCAACTGATCTTCACTTCGGCAGTACTCCAGCTTTATTGTTCTTTCATTATTGAGATCTCGCAGGAAATAATACTTCACATCTATGTACTTGCTTCTACCATGTAGCACTGGATTCTTTGACAACTTGATGGCAGAGTTGTTGTCACAAAAGATTGTCGTTGCCCCTTTTTGTTTGAATTGTAATTCTCAAAGAATTCTCCTCAACCAAATAGCTTGACAAGCACAAGCTGTAGCAGCGACAAATTCAGCTTCACTGCTTGACAAAGTGACAATTGATTCCTTCTTAGAAGACCATGAAACTGTCCCGCTCCCTAGCATAAAAACATAGCCTCAAGTGCTCCTTCTATCATCTTGGTCTCCTGCAAAATCACTATCAGTAAAGCCAAATAAATCTGAATTTTCTCCTTTCTTGTAGAAAATCCCAAAATCCTTGGTTCCTTGTAAGTAGCGAAGAATTCTCTTCGCAGCTATCAGATGCATCTCAGTTGGACTTTTCATATATCTACTTACAAGACTCACTGCATACATAAAGTCCGGCCTTGTGGCAGTTAGGTACATTAAACTACCCACAATTTGCTTGTAAAGTGTACTATCCGCCTTCTTTCCTCTTCCAGCTTTGCATAGTTTCAAGCCAAACTCAACTGGAGTGTTTTAGGGATTGCAATTTGACATCTTAAACCTATCTAAAATTTCTCGGACATACTTCTTTTGGGAAACAAATATCCCATCATTAGATTGGACCACTTCTAAACCAAGAAAGTAATGCATTTTACCAAGATCGGACATCTCGAGCTCATCCATCATTGATTTCTTAAATTCAGCAAACATGGCACTATCATTTCCAGTAAATATAAGATCATCAACATATAAGCACATAATGAGTATTCTTCCATCATTCCCAATTTTCACAAAAAGAGTATGCTCATTGGGACACTTTTGAAAACCAACTTTTAGAAAATAAGTCTCAATACGACTATACCAAGCTCGCGGAGCTTGTTTTAGTCCATAAAGAGCTTTCTTTAATCGATAAACCTTATGCTCATTTCCAATTTTAACATTACCAAGAGGTTGCTCTACAAATACATGTTCCTCCAAGTGTCCATGCAAAAATGCCGATTTCACATCTGGTTGGAAAATAGGCCAAAAGTTCTGTGCTGCCAAAGGAATCACCAGCCTGATTGTATCATGTCTTGCAACTGGAGCAAACACTTCCTTGTAGTCAATCCCATATTCTTGCTTGTATCCCTTGGCTACCAAGCGTGCCTTATACTTGTCAATTTCACTATTTTCATTCAATTTTGTCTTGAATACCCACTTTACACCAATAGTTTTGTGACCTTTTGGAAGATCTGTTAACTCCCAAGTGTCATTTCTTTCAATAGCATCAATTTCATCATCCATAGTGCTCCTCAATTTTTCTTGTTTGACAGCATTCTCAAAAATAGCAGGGTCACAATCTGCAAACAATGCAAAGTGAGTAATCGCATTATCATTTACATCAATTCCTGTTACCTCATAGTCCATCATCCACGCAGGCCTTTTGCGAGCATGAAGAAGAGACTGGGTTGCTGCATTTGTTTCTTCCACAACTGTTTGTAAAATTTCGGCAGTTATTGGCGAAATTTCAGCAGTTATTGGAGAAATTTCAGCTGCTGTTGGGGCAGAGTTTCTTGAATTTTCGGGCATCAAGGCTGCTTCTTCGACTTCATTATCAAATAGGATTGGAGTAGGCTGTTGTATATCCTAATCCAAAGTATTTTCTTCATCAAAAACCACATCTCTGCTGATCACTATTTTCTTTGTCCGTGGATTGAACAATTTGTATGCGTTGGATGTTTCACTAACACCAAGAAAAACTCACTTCTCACTTTTATCATCAAGCTTCTTCATTTTTTGATCCGAGACATGTGCATACGCAATGCAACCGAAAATTCAAAAGTGATCTACAGTTGGTCTTCTTCCACTCCAAACTTCCTCTGAACTCATATTTTGAACAACAAATGTAGGACTTCTATTCAAAATATGAATGCACTAATTTATCACTTCAGACCAAAAAGTCTTTTTCATTCTTCCTTTTGCTAGCAGACTTTTTACCATATTGAGGATGGTTCTATTTTTTCACTCCGATACACCATTTTTTTGTGGTGTATAAGCTATTATGAGCTCCCTTCGAATGCCATTAGACTCACAAAAAATTTCAGAAACTTTAGAGCAATACTCGCCCCCACGATCAGTTCGAAAGGTCTTTTCTCGTCTCATTTTCTACATGAACCTTGAAGCTTTTAAATGCTTTAAAAGCCTCCGATTTTTCATGTAAAAAGTATGCCCATGATTTCCGAGAATAATCATCGGTAAAGGTAATAAAGTACCTTTTACCTCCATTAGAAACTGGATTAATTGAGCCACAAATGTATGAATGCACCAGCTCCAAAACACCCTTAGCTCTCCACGACTTTCCTTTTGGAAATTGAGAACGATGTTGTTTTCCAAAAACACATTCTTCACAAACTTGAGAAGGAATGGTAATTTCAGGGAGGCCTATCACCATATTTTTCTGCTGGAGAGTTTTTAATCCACTAAAACTTAAGTGGCCATATCTAAAATACCACAACCATGACGGATCTTTTACTTCCGCCTTCAAACAAGGTTGAATACTTTCAATCTTTAGCGAAAACAACCTGTTCGAACTCATTTTCACAATTGCAACAACCCCTCTAATAGGATTATAAATTTTACAAGTACTTTTCTCAATAGTAATAACATATCTTTTTTCTTGCAATTGACCAACGCTCAGCAAATTACTTTTCAAAGAAGGAACAAATAGCACATTTGAGATTGTTTCTTTAAAACCATTCTTGATTTTAATTTAAATGTCACCTTTTCCTATTGCACTCACAGTAGAAGAATCACCAAAACTTATTGTCGAATGAAAGTCTTCATTTAAATAATAAAAAAAAAGACTTACTTCCACTCATGTGATTACTGCAGCCTGTATCCAAATACCAAACATCTTGTTCAGGTTCTTCCTCTCCTTGAATTGCCATCAATAAAGTTTCAGTTTCTTTACTTTCAACAAAATTTGACTTCTCGTCCTTGTCACTAGGCAGCCTAGGGTAACATTCAGACTTATAGTGACCAAATTTATGACATCGATAACACTCTATCTATGACTTGTCTAAATTTCAACCTCTGCTTTTGCCTTGAAATTGGTCAGCGTTGGCTTTGAAATTTTTGTTGCTGTCTCTATTATCGCCATCTCTGTTACCTCGATCTCCTCTACCTCTACCTCTACCCCTTCCTCTAAAATTTGAGGAACGAGTATTAGTAGAAGCCTTCAAAGCCTGTTCTTCGAAAGTTGAACTGCGGTTCATCTTTTGCTCATGCACCAACAATGAGCTTTGCAATTCGTCATGTGATAGAGCATCTATGTCTTTTGACTCCTTAATGGAGCAAACGACATAATCATATTTCGCAGTCAGGGAGCGCAATATCTTCTCAACAATTGTGACATCGCCCATCTTCTCGCCATGGAATCTCATCTTATTGCATTTTCCATGGTTCTAGCACAATAGGTAGTTACTGATTCTCCTTCCTGCATGTGTACGTTTCACCCTCCGCAGACAACACTTTTAGGATATCACTGGATTTATTATTTTATTGTACTTGTCATGTTTGCTCTGATAACTACTAGGACATACCTCATTTTTGCAAGCTATCTAGCATTTGCGTCTCCTGTCTAAGTTGGATTGACATCTTAACCTTTGAAGATTTGTACTCTTTTTTATGCCTATAGAAGGTGAAAGATTATAAAATTAGAGCATGTTTGGTATGATGTATTGGGTAAATTATTCATGGTATAAGATTTGATATTGTTTTATGGTTTCTTTTCGAGATTGGTCTTTCAACACATGCGCTAGACTAATACTTACTGTTAATTAGTTTCACTTTGATTTATTCCTATAGAACGTGCAACATGATCAATGTTTGTGTCTCTCTTTTCTACATTAATCTGTCACAGAAAGCTTTACCTGTACTTTCTTTTCTCCATTTATATAGATTGGTGAAGCTCTAAAGAGGCTGTTCAATGATGGTGTTGTCAAGAGGGAAGATCTCTTTATTACATCCAAACTCTGGTAATCAAGATTCAAACAAATTGATATAAGACACCTTTTAAACTGTCTTATTCAATGTGTGTGTTCTATCCATTACTAACCATCAATTGATCATTTAGTGTTTAGTCCCCTCCCCTCCCCTCTCCCTGTCTCTGTTGTGTTCTGGGACGGAAAGACCTTTTGATGTGTGCTTTACATTTCCTAGTATCGGACAATAAAATAGCTACTCTAAGCTCCCTTTAACAATAGGAACAGTCATTCCTTTTCATTTATATGAGCAAGGATCTTTATTTGTAGTTTTTATCAGGACAAACACTTTCAACATTGGTCCTCGTATTTTTCATTACCTTTTGTCCTTTGTTTTAAATGATATTCCCTTTGTTTTCAAAGATATTCATAGATTGAACTTGTGTAGGTGCACTGATAATGCACCTGAAGATGTACCGGTGGCGTTCGATAGAACTCTGGACGATTTGCAACTTGACTACATTGATCTGTACCTTGTGAGTGCTGATAGATGTTCCCATTTTTATTAAGTATCTTTTAGAAGCATCTTCTGCTATACTTTGACTTGAGACTTGTCATGTACCTAAAAAAAACTACTCCGTTCGTTCAATTCATATTTTACTTCATGTTTTACTCGGCCCTGAGTTCTGAAACTTGTGGTCTAAAATATTAATGGTAAAATGAGAGGTTTTGAAGTTAGATTGTTTTGAATATAGACATGTGTCATTCTTTTCGAAACATACTAATAAGGAAAGTGTTCTACCTAAAATGGAACATAAGGAGTATATTTAAGAGCAGCAGGAGTGCTCGTAAGAACTCTATTAACTAGCACCACTCTTAGAAGTTATCTTGTCTATTTAACAAAAAAAACTCATCAATAGAGTTATGGAGGGATTCAATGAGTTGTTGAACTTCTGTGTGACTTAGATTTTCGTTTTCCTTTTTGTTTTATCATTTTTAAGATTCACCTGCCTCTTCGAATGAAGAATGCCGCAGATGGCTTCAAACCTGAAAATCTTATTCCAGCAGATATACCACGCACATGGCAAGCCATGGAAACACTATATGATTCTGGGAAAGCTAGAGCTATTGGGGTTAGCAATTTCTCTATAAAAAAACTGGGAGATCTTCTCGAAACAGCTCGTATTCCTCCTGCTGTCAACCAGGTGGAGTGCAATCCTTCATGGCAGCAAAGAAAATTGCGGGAATTCTGTGAATCCAAGGGAATACACCTCTCTGTGAGTTCACTAACTAAAGGAAGTTTCAAATTTGAATATGTTTATAGTCAATTTTTCCATTTGATTTCGATGAGATGTTATTATGAGGGATCAACGAATTTTGATTTACTATCAATTGGTATCATGAGTAGACTATCTATTGCAAAAAAGTACATCAGTCTTTTAATACGGTTGCTTCTTTCAGGGCTTTTCTCCGCTCGGTTCTCCAGGTTTCAAACTCCTCACAGGTGATGAGGTTCTAAAGCAGCCTGTTGTACTCTCAGTCGCTGAGAAATTGGGCAAGGCTCCTGCTCAAATTTGTCTTCGTTGGGGTATGCAGATGGGTCATAGTGTACTGCCTAAAAGCAAAAACGAATCTAGGATCAAAGAGAATTTTGATATTTTTGATTGCTCTATACCTGATGATATGTTCACCAAGTTCTCTGAGATTCAGCAGGCAAGTTGTTTATGTTTTCCTTCTTGTTCTCTTTTATACTGTCAATTTCTTAAATCAGCCCCATTTTATCTGATTTTAATGTGAAATTGCACATGGACCAAAATTGGCTATATATCTTCTATGGACATACCATTCCCTATTTCTTGGAAGTCAAAAAAAAATTTTGTAACCTTCATTTTTTATTGTTGTACTTCAAACAATAGTACTGATATGTCTTACTAGTGAAACATACACATTACAGACAGAGTAGGATTCGCTATATAAACTTCTGGGTTCAACTTATAAGGTTCTTAGGATTGAACCCATTTGCACTTTGAGATTACGGGTTCAACATTTAATATTCAAACAAATTAGTAATTTTCTCACACACACGTGTATGTTTCATGTCGAAAGTACTAGGCTTTGTTAACCGTTACCAAAGGCTCCATCCGCATCTGATATAGACAGCATGCCCATATGCAGGACCGTTGTACCTGTGCACTGCCTTGCCACTACTCCTAGATTTTCTAAGTGCATTTACCATATTCATCAAGAATTTTGCTGGATATTTAACTGGATTGTGGGCACTAATTTTGCATTGTTCAGGTAAGCCAGCATAGATGACACGACCCGGAATCCGGTAAGGCCGTGCGGGCACCCGACATCCTTCCCTAGACCCGTCGGGCGAACCCTTATCAATTAAATTAGGAAAATAAATATAATAATTCATAAATAAGAACAAGACTTAAAAAAATACAGACATACTGATACCTTTAAGCTGTATAAAAGAAATTACAGCTGCCTACCCAACATGCTAGGTTTAGGGCTATCCAGACTAGACATCTAAGAGTACAATAGAAAATAGATACCTCTTGAAGGAAGCAAAATACAAATGGAATAATGAACAATAAACTGGTGGCCATCCGAAATAAATCTGGCTCACCCTGACAGCTGAAGTCGTCTTCGCTCCTGAACAACGCGGTGAACTCAATCCTGGAGCGAACCTGCCGAAACGAAATAGATAGACAAGAAACAAACAACAAACAAAGGTGAGTCAAAGGACTCAATAAGTGGGGCAGACTAGCCACCTCAATAAATAGGATAGCTAGCCAGGGAGAAAAGAAACAAATAAACCAGATTTCTCTTATTTAAATTATGAAAAGGCAGAGCCAGATAATAATTAGAAACACGTATGGGATCGCAAACTATTCCATAACCAGGAACGTAATACAGCCAGAACATATCGGTATCCCGAACACATCAACAATCAGAAATACATCCTGTTGCGGCGTGCAACCTGATCCATATATTCATCCTGTTGCGGCGTGCAACCCGATCCCCGCAACTTAGAATACGAGCCAGAAATATATAGGCAAACTATAATATGTCCACAACATGGTGTACATACCGCATACATAAAACACAATATAATACACACAACAGTCAGTATGCGGTGCAATGAGATGGGATGAATGCGGCATGATGCAATGCAGTCACATACTCTTGATACCTATCTCCGGCGCGGGACTCTCATCGTCTACCAGGAGATATATGCAATAATGACCCTTCACCGGCTCGGGACTCTCATCGATTACTGGGAAGTATATGTAATGATGACCCTTCACCGGTGCGGGACTCTCATCACCAACCGGGAAGTATATGCAATAACGAAGGGTCACCGGTGCGGGACTCTCATCACCAACCGGGAAGTATATGCAATAATGACCCTTCGCCGGTGCGGGACTCTCATCGCCAACCGGGAAGTATATGCAATAATGACCCTTCGCCGGTGCGGGACTCTCATCGCCAACCGGGAAGTATATGCAATAATGACCCTTCGCCGGTGCGGGACTCTCATCGCCAACCGGGAAGTATATGCAATAATGACCCTTCCCCGGTGCGGGACTCTCATCACCAACCGGGAAGTATATGCAATAATGACCCTTCGCCGGTGCGGGACTCTCATCGCCAACCGGGAAGTATATGCAATAATCAAAACCAGAGTGCAATGCTCATATGTTTAATGCAATGCCAACAACAGGGCATAACATATAATATACAATGTAAATCCAAAGCTAAGGCGTAATGAGTACGCCTATAGGCAGCTACACACGTAAGGAAACACGTGGTAGAAAATCCACGAGGCCAAGTGCCTCCAAAGAAATGGATATAAACACTTACCGTATCCCAGAAGGTAGTTCTGTTACTCAACCGCTGACTTTTCCTTTGTATTAGGTTCCAAATGATCCCTTTCTATTCAATAAGCAGAAAAATTATATCAGATAAAGCTAAAGGCTTCATTCCTTATGTTTTAGGGCAATCCAGTTAGGAACCTGATACCCTATTCGCATACGCAATACGCAGGGCAGGCCTATGTACGGGGTTTAGGGTCACATGACCAAACCCTAAATAAATTACATTTATAAGTTGCCCATAACTCACTGAGTACGAATATATAATCAATTCCATTATCGGGGTCCATTTGACCCTTTAAACTATCAATTTACGTCATTAGGGCGATGTCTAATATCCCTACTTTTACCGTAAAAATATATTCAAACACACGTAATAAGCTAAGATAATGAGTTAACATCATTACCTGAAGATTTGGGGTAGAAACTCCACTATTTTTCCACTCCTTTTTCCCTTTTTCCCCTCTCTTTTTTTTCTAATTTTTCCTTTCCCTGTGTAAGTTGTGCGTTTCTGATTATCTATCATGGCTACTGCTTTAATTGCTTATAAGGGAGTAATCCCTTAGCCGACTTTCAATTTCTCTTTTTTTTTTTTTTTTTTAATAATAAATTCGCTACGACGATAAAAATTAAAATGGAATCCTAGAGAAGTCGAAATGATCCCAAATTTTTCAAGTAAGCTATACAAAATATATGTAACATACTCGCGAAGACGGATCTCAAATCCGACTCCCGAAACTCAAGATGCGAATTTAAAGGAAAAAGGTCAAATTATTTAACTTTCGGTATTTTTGCAGAACTAGCCGAACAATATCGGAATTCACTTTCGAAAAATCATAAAATTCACAAATAATCATACGAACCTAACGGCACTTTCGGATTTCGAATCGGAGCTCATTCGCCATAACCGAGCTCAAAAATCTCTTTTTAATATTTATTGACAATAAAAACTGAAACCTTCTTCCGATGCCTACCAAACGAGGTCTGATTTAGCTCAAATTTTACAGACAGGTCCTAATGGACCTTACGAATATTTTAAAATTATCAGCAAGCCAATCGGAGTCCTAACTTTCGAAACGACTGACCGAGGTCGTTTCATTATTTATTCCTGGCATTTGTGAGGTCGTACTAGTTTATCTGGTTAAATGTGAGAAATTTGATAGAGAGTGTCGGTATTGCCTGCTTGGCATCCTGTTGTACCGCTTTCTCTTATTATGTCAAATCAATTTACCTCTCTTCTCGGAATTTCGTGTTGATAGGATAATGGGATTCTAATTCTTCACCATAAGGGAGTGTCATGGCTTCTTCCGGTGTAAAGTGATTAGTAAGTAATATTCGATCTACTTATTTCATCTTGGTTCAAAACGGTAGTACAGTCAAGTTATTCTATGAGCTTGTCTTAGTTATAAAAGGATTTTCTGGCAAATTGTCACCTTCTTATTGGGAGGTTAAATTGGCATAGATGTCATTCCATAAAGCTTATTTAATGTCTATTTCTTCAATTTTGATTCTTTGGCTCGCCTGACTCGGAAGTAGTCTAGGTTTGGTAGCCAAGCAAATAAAAAGATGAGCTTCCCGAAGCTCTAATTATTTCTATCCTCAGTCCATTGCCATCTCTTCTTTGTTCGGTACTGGTAAGCTTGGGCAGTTGGTAGCCGCTTGTGATGTTCACTGTGTTGAGCCAGAGTACGTGTTATTGTAGCTGGGTAAGCATATTATTGTTTTGGATATCAGTTTATCCGGGTATCCATTCACATGTATAGTATAGTGCTGGTTCTGTTTTTGCGGATCGTCCAGTTTCAGGGGAAACTCTGCCGAAATTTTTATATAGAAGTATCATCCATCAGGCGGTGGTGTTTACGACAAAGATATAGAGTTGTGAACTCGGGAGTTGCAGTCACTTGGCAACTCGAGAAAGTAATTTGGTAGCTCAGGTCTAAGCCGCATTCTATTTTTAGCTATGTCTTCCTTAGTCCGGTAGACTGTGCGAGGATGACTATTTCTATTCAAGTTAGCGGTATGAGTTAATGCTCTAAGTGGAGGAGTCTTCCTCCAATTAATAACGAATCATAATATTAAATCTCTAAGGCGTTGCTGGCGCGTAAGCTAATTCTTAGTCTATCGACCTGTTTTATATCGAAAGGTATATTGAAGAGGTGATTATCGGCTGAATCATGTTATCCATCCAAAGTTCCGTGTATCTTTGTTTCGAAAATGTAGAACTCTTCTCTCGTGATCGAGGAAGGATCATCTTAGTCAGAATAATTCGGGCAATGACGTTATCATATTATCCAGCTATGTTTTTATCCAAGAGTTTGATGTGCGTGTTATAACTCTGATTTTGTAATCATGAGATAATTTCTGTGGAGTAGCTTATGAAGGTCGTGCAAGTTCTTTTGTTATCTGTACGGATTTTTCTTTAGACTTAGGTTCGTTCGAGGACGAACGAGAGTTTAAGTGGAGGAGAATGAAACGACCTCGGTCAGTCGTTTCGAAAGTTAGGACTCCGATTGGCTTGCTGATAATTTTAAAATATTCGTAAGGTCCATTAGGACCTGTCTGTAAAATTTGAGCTAAATCAGACCTCATTTGGTAGGCATCGGAAGAAGGTTTCAGTTTTTATTGTCAATAAATATTAAAAAGAGATTTTGAGCTCGGTTATGGCGAATGAGCTCCGATTCGAAATCCGAAAGTGCCGTTAGGTTCGTATGATTATTTGTGAATTTTATGATTTTTCGAAAGTGAATTCCGATATTGTTCGGCTAGTTCCGCAAAAATACCGAAAGTTAAATAATTTGACCTTTTTCCTTTAAATTCGCATCTTGAGTTTCGGGAGTCGGATTTGAGATCCGTCTTCGCGAGTATGTTACATATATTTTGTATAGCTTACTTGAAAAATTTGGGATCATTTCGACTTCTCTAGGATTCCATTTTAATTTTTATCGTCGTAGCGAATTTATTATTAAAAAAAAAAAAAAAAAGAGAAATTGAAAGTTGGCTAAGGGATTACTCCCTTATAAGCAATTAAAGCAGTAGCCATGATAGATAATCAGAAACGCACAACTTACACAGGGAAAGGAAAAATTAGAAAAAAAGAGAGGGGAAAAAGGGAAAAAGGAGTGGAAAAATAGTGGAGTTTCTACCCCAAATCTTCAGGTAATGATGTTAACTCATTATCTTAGCTTATTACGTGTGTTTGAATATATTTTTACGGTAAAAGTAGGGATATTAGACATCGCCCTAATGACGTAAATTGATAGTTTAAAGGGTCAAATGGACCCCGATAATGGAATTGATTATATATTCGTACTCAGTGAGTTATGGGAAACTTATAAATGTAATTTATTTAGGGTTTGGTCATGTGACCCTAAACCCCGTACATAGGCCTGGCTTGCGTATTGCGTATGCGAATAGGGTATCAGTTTCCTAACTGGATTTCCCTAAAACATAAGGAATGAAGCCTTTAGCTTTATCTGATATAATTTTTCTGCTTATTGAACAGAAAGGGATCATTTGGCAACTAATACAAAGGAAAAGTCAGCGGTTGAGTAACAGAACTACCTTCTGGGATACAGTAAGTGTTTATATCCATTTCTTTGGAGGCACTTGGCCTCGTGGATTTTCTACCACGTGTTTCCTTACGTGTGTAGCTGCCTATAGGCGTACTCATTACGCCTTAGCTTTGGATTTACATTGTATATTATATGTTATGCCCTGTTGTTGGTATTGCATTAAACATATGAGCATTGCACTCTGGTTTTGATTATTGCATATACTTCCCGGTTGGCGATGAGAGTCCCGCACCGGCGAAGGGTCATTATTGCATATACTTCCCGGTTGGTGATGAGAGTCCCGCACCGGTGAAGGGTCATTATTGCATATACTTCCCGGTTGGCGATGAGAGTCCCGCACCGGCGAAGGGTCATTATTGCATATACTTCCCGGTTGGCGATGAGAGTCCCGCACCGGCGAAGGGTCATTATTGCATATACTTACCGGTTGGCGATGAGAGTCCCGCACCGGCGAAGGGTCATTATTGCATATACTTCCCGGTTGGCGATGAGAGTCCCGCACCGGTGAAGGGTCATCATTACATATACTTCCCGGTAATCGATGAGAGTCCCGAGCCGGTGAAGGGTCATTATTGCATATATCTCCTGGTAGACGATGAGAGTCCCGCGCCGGAGATAGGTATCAAGAGTATGTGACTGCATTGCATCATGCCGCATTCATCCCATCTCATTGCACCGCATACTGACTGTTGTGTGTATTATATTGTGTTTTATGTATGCGGTATGTACACCATGTTGTGGACATATTATAGTTTGCCTATATATTTCTGGCTCGTATTCTAAGTTGTGGGGATCGGGTTGCACGCCGCAACAGGATGAATATATGGATTAGGTTGCACGCCGCAACAGGATGTATTTCTGATTGTTGATGTGTTCGGGATACCGATATGTTCTGGCTGTATTACGTTCCTGGTTATGGAATAGTTTGCGATCCCATACGTGTTTCTAATTATTATCTGGCTCTGCCTTTTCATAATTTAAATAAGAGAAATCTGGTTTATTTGTTTCTTTTCTCCCTGGCTAGCTATCCTATTTATTGAGGTGGCTAGTCTGCCCCACTTATTGAGTCCTTTGACTCACCCTTGTTTGTTGTTTGTTTCTTGTCTATCTATTTCGTTTCGGCAGGTTCGCTCCAGGATTGAGTTCACCGCGTTGTTCAGGAGCGAAGACGACTTCAGCTGTCAGGGTGAGCCAGATTTATTTCGGATGGCCACCAGTTTATTGTTCATTATTCCATTTGTATTTTGCTTCCTTCAAGAGGTATCTATTTTCTATTGTACTCTTAGATGTCTAGTCTGGATAGCCCTAAACCTAGCATGTTGGGTAGGCAGCTGTAATTTCTTTTATACAGCTTAAAGGTATCAGTATGTCTGTATTTTTTTAAGTCTTGTTCTTATTTATGAATTATTATATTTATTTTCCTAATTTAATTGATAAGGGTTCGCCCGACGGGTCTAGGGAAGGATGTCGGGTGCCCGCACGGCCTTACCGGATTCCGGGTCGTGTCAATAGAGACGCTCCATTTGCTGAAATTCTTAGAGAGAAATTTGGTGTGGACCTCTAGATGCAGCCCCTTGTATACCCCTATTGCTTCCTTTTACGGTTGGCCAATCTTGACTTGATTATACTTTTCAACATTTGATTTGCTGTGGACATATTTCTGTAATCATATTTAGGGGGTCAATTTCTTCAACTTTATATTGTAGTAGCATTCCATCTTTGCGCTTTCAGTTGTATTATACTTCTATTACTGCTTTTAGTTGTTTTACTATGTAATAAGCTTCACAGTCTTGACTTGTGGAACCACACTGGGTTTTTTGTTGTTAGTTGTTATAAGCTTCACAGTGGTGCACTAGAAGTAAATAAATTGAGCTCATTTTAAGTCATGGTCTACTCTGGATATAGTAAAATTGTGGCAGAAGTAAGAAGTTCTCTTCGAACGAAAATAGACAGATTAAAAGTGAAATAATGCAATGATTTTGGTGGCGAAATTATATAATTATTATACTTGGAATTAGTTTGGCGGAATACATAGACAGCCCCCTAAAGTTGACAGCATTTTCCTCACAGCTCCCTAAACTATACCTATGACCTTTTGAACACTTAAACTCTACCCAAAATGTTTCATTTAGACACTCTTCACACAAACATTCAGCACACCAACATGCGTGCAAGTAACGCACTATGATGTGGCAAATATGCCAGTCAAATATTACCACGTGGCTTTGAGTCTAAATAAAATAAACTTTAATAAATTTTTGGACCCCACAATAAAAAATTCAATTACACATTCATCATCTTTTCTACCCGACACCAAACCCAATTACAATCTCACCATTTTACTCCTCCATCATGTTTCTCGGCCAAAAAAAAATTCGCCAACTTGAATAGTCATTACCATCATCTTCTCATTCTCTAACCATCCATTTTTCACTTACTCATCATCCATCACCTACTTTCTCCACCTATTTGCTGTCAATCCATCACATATCACACAATTTTTACACTTTCATAATCTCAAATTTAGAATAGTGCACCCTCCACTCTATGGCAAAGATCAATTTGAAAGCAAATTCATGGGATAAACTCAGACAACTTCACATCAGCTTCGGACTTCAAGATTATATGACTTTTACAGTTACAGAGCTATTGAGTGCTCAATTTATCGAAAGAGAAGAATAATGTTGTGACTTACCTGGATTTTTAATTTTAACCAAATATTACTAGATCATCCTAATTATGTACTAACACTATCCTAAATTAAAAATAATACTTTGTTTCAGTGAGGTTTCTTGATGGTTTTAGTGTGTGATATTGAAGAAAAGTGGCTGGTAGGTGTTGTTTTTTTGGTCAGAAGTGGTGTTGATTATAGAGATAATTGAATGGGCTGTACGTGTACTTTATCATGGATGAATCTTGGTTGGTTTTGGATGAATTAGGCGGAGATGAAGGAGGCAGTGATGGCGGCGCAGAGCAGTTGTGGCTATATGTGGCGGAGATGGTATAGTCGCAACTTTTTTTACTCACTCACGTACTTTAAGCGAGTGCAGTTCACGATTTGTGTCAGGTAAGCGAGGTGTGCTAACTAGGCACATTATATAGTAGGTTCAGGTGGCTCACTGGGACAAGGCAAAGTAGAGGGGCTGTGAGGAAAATCCTGTCAACTTTAAGGGGCTGTCTATGTATTCCACCAATTAGTTTATACGTATTCACACGTTTGCCTTCAAACATTTTCTTGAAATGAATTTTGATGATATCTTTTGGAAAGATAATCCAGATAAAGAACTGTTGAAATGTTTGCGTAGACTTTCAAATTGATTCATATCTGATAAGGGTATCTTGATTAAGAAATTAACAAACACCGTATCAAGCTTTTAATTCAATGATTGCTAATTTGAGTTCCAATTCAAATAAGGATTAAGTACATAGGAGTGTTTTCAAAAATCATCCACTAATAGTACTTCTAATTTTCGGCCTTCCGATGCATTATTGGGAAATACAAATGTCAAATATATGTAAATTTCATAATAAATATTTTTGTTAAAAAGAATTTTAACAGCAAAGGGCCAAATGTACCCTGAACTATTCGATATTGCGCAGATTTACCCCTCATTAACTCAATGGCTCATTCGTATCCCTGTGGTTACTCCTTTGGCACAACTATATCCTTTTCGACTAACGACCTATATTTATTTGTTTTTTAAAAAATTTTGCTTATTAAATTTAATTTTGAAAAGCCAAATGTCACCAAACTGGACCCCGCCACTGCCACATGGAATTTAATCCTCTCCCGACTAAATTTTTTTAGCGAAATAAGTTGTTTCCCACCCAAACTTGTCCCCGATTGCCATTTTCTCCTCTTAACTTTACGGGCATCCGTTGCACCCCTTACCAACTTCTATATGATATTAGTTAGCACCTTATCCGCCCCAACCCAACATTTTGTGAGAGAGTTGAAGAGACGCGCCCCTTCAATTGGCCACGTCATTTAATAGTTGATAATTAAAAAAAACTAATTATTTACCCTAGTTAAAACTAAAAAATAAACAAAAAGTCATTCCCTTTTACTTTCACCTAATTACACAAAATACCCGCGAAAAAATCCTAACCCAGTCGATCCAATCTCTGCTAAAATCAAGCCGCGAATAGAAGGATTCTAAGGTTATAATAAGCAAAAGGTATGTCGTCTTCTTACTTTTACTTCTTTTTTGTTGCTTAATCGTTTCAATTCTAGGGTTCATTTAATTTCTTGATTAGTCGATTTCTAGGGTTAAACTTTTAATTCTTGATCTGTATGTTCGTTTAGTTATAGGATTACATTTAACTTTTTGATTTTGTGTTATAATTGTTGATCTGTTGTTCGTTTAATTAGAGTTTCTGTATTTAGGGCTAATCTATAATTTCTTGATTAATCGATTCATCTTGTTTATGTATTATCAATTTCAGGTTAAAATATGTCTTTTGTACTGGTAACTTTGAGGGTTTATCATGGCGGTTATGTGGACTTTGAGACTAATTTTTATGCTGGTAACAAATTACCTGATGTGTTCGACTTTGATATAGATAGGTTATCCTTTTTTGAGTTGAGGGATTATGTAGCTGAGTTTGGTTACAATAAAGGTGCCCAAGTAATTTATATTAAATCACCTGCCAATGGTAGCTTGGTAGAAATTAAATCTGATTAGGACATAAGTGGTGTTCTTACTTGGATAGATAATGGGGATATACTTGAGGTCTTTGTAGCCCACATGATAGAAAAGCCTGTGGCCCCACTTCCAATAGAATTTCCAAGCCAGGGGGTGAGGGACAATGGTGTGTCTTTTGAAAATGAGACTAGTCAAAATCTTGGGGCTGCTGAGGGGTCTTCTTTTAATGAGCCTGAAGGGTTTGAACAACCTACTTGTGGGACTGAAATTGAAGCTCCTAATGGACCCACTCCGCGCCAGATCCAACTGAAAGTAGTGATTTTTCTGCTGCATCTAGTGACTTTTCTAGTAGTGAAGATAACTTAGATAGTGATGACCTCTTTGAAGAGGTAAATGCAGATTAAGGTAGTGATGCTCATGAAGAATATAGGGAACTTAGGGAGGTGAGAAGGGCTGCTGTTAGAAAAAAGAATAAGGCTAGGGTTGCAGAATCTGAGTTCATACTAGGGCAAAAAGGGGTAGATATAATGAGACTGAACCTGGTTATAAGAAGAGTTTAGATGGAAAATTAGGTAGTGATGAGCGTTTTTATCCATCTGATGAGTCTGCATGCTATGAAACAGATAGTGATTAAGCTGATGATGAGTCTGAGGATCCAAAGAAAAAGAGATGTAAAAGAAAAAATAGAAAAAGAGTAATTTTTTTCCTGCTTCTAAAACAATTGTGTGGGAGACTGGTCTAGCTTGTCAGAATGTGTATCAGTTTAGGGAAGCTTTAACCTTGTATGCAATTACTGAAAAGGTTCAACTTAACAAGTATATTAATGAGAAAAAAAAAGTGAGGGTGAGGTGTAAGAAACCAAAGTGTCCTTGGCTCCTCTATGCTAGCTTTGTCAGTAGAACTGGTAATTTTTTGGTGAAGAATTACAAGCCTGTTCACATGTGTGTCACCACTAACAAAAACAAATTCTGCAACTCAAAGTTCATAGCCAAACTGTTGAAGAATGAGTTTTGAAGATAACAAAGGACCTGGTGCTAAGTGGACTACGAAAAGGTTCACTGTTGAGTTGAGAAGACTGAGCTGTTCAACGGGATATTCAAGTTAGAGTTGAAGAAGGAGAACAAGAACAGCTGGAGTCAAAGTTTCAATCCTACTGGGAAAAGGAGAAGCGTGTGGTAGTGCTGAAATAGAATGCGGTTCCTAAGTAGAAAAGGATTGGAAACTAAGGCAAATTAACTTAGGTTTCAAATAAGGCAATTTGGGTAAACCTTCTTTGAAACGGATTCCAAAGTAGAAAAGGAGTTCTAAACTTAGTTGGATTCGGCTAAGTTAAACTCTATATATACAAGTTAATTTGGCCAGAATTGATTTACGCACTCAAGACATCTCAATAGAGCAAATCAAGAACAAACAGATCGTGAGAGGCATTGTATGCAAGAACAAAGGCTGAGCAGCAGAACCTTACGAATGATCAGTTTCATAGTTAAGTCTGTTGTTTTAGTTTTTGTTATAGGCTATCGAGTTGTAATCTATCAGCTTGTTAAGAAGCATTTAGTAGAGGTTATTCTTTGGTGAAGTAGAGTCAACCTGACAAGCTAACGTGTGGTTTGGAAGGTTCTAGGTACTAGGGAGGTCTAGTTCCTTGATTGCATTACGTTGTAGTCTAAAAGTTGCTCGGTTTTCCTTTAGTGGAAGGTTGAAATCCCAAGAGTTTGGGTCATGGTTTTTGATCCCTTGAGCAAGGATTTTTCCACGTAAAAATCTCTGTGTTATTTACGTTTCCTCATTAAGTTTAAGTTTTAGAGATAGGTTAAACTTGTAAGGAACCTGGTTCTTTGTAAGTTAGGCGATATAAGTTAAAGGCACGTTTTAGGAATTTAAAAATCGGGGAAGGACACTATTCACCCCCCTCTAGTGTCTTACATAGGAGAACCAAGTGCAACAAGTGGTATCAGAGCAGGTTCTCTCGAATAAAGATTAACATCTTGAGAAGGATCTGAACAATGAGTGCACCACCAATCATAACCAAAGGACAATCTGTCAACTGGCCTCCTCAGGTCAATGGCCAATATTATGGATGGTGGAAAGGCAGGATGGAGGATATCATTCAAGCTGAAGACTTTTAGATAAGGATCATTACTAAGGATGGACCTCTTATTCCTAGCAAAACTGTTCGATAGCCACCCAATCAAAAAACTGTTCCCAAAGAGATATCAGAGTATACTGATATTGATTTTAAGATGGTTGAGAAGAATGCCAAAGCTAAGAGGCTCATCATATGCGGACTTGGCCCTGATGAATACAAAAGAGTTTCCTCATACAAGACTGCCAAATAAATTTGGGATGCTCTACGAATTGCTCATGAAGGAACCTCACGAGTAAATATGTCAAGGATCCAGATGCTGAAGAGAAAGTTCGAGTTATTTGCTATGGGAGAATTTGAGTCTATCCAGGACATGATGACTAGGTTCACAATCAAAACGAATGAGATGAAGTCTCTGGGTATGACTCTGACCAATGAAGATTTAGTAGAAAAGATTATCAGAATTCTTTCTGATTCATGGGAATCAAAAGTTACAGCTATCATTGAGTCAAAAGAACTTGATAAGATTGAGTTGGATGAACTTGATGGTAGTCTGAAAACCCATGAACTAATGAAACAGTCGAGAATTAAGGTGGAACCTAAGAAGAAGAAGAACCTAGCTCTTAAGGCGACTGGAGGTTCTAAGTATGAAGTTTCTGAACATGAGATGGCTCTGGTCAATGCTGTAAGAAAGTCCTTAAGTCTTGAGAAAAGAAGAACTAGAGTGACTCCTACTAAGAACAACATAGTTGATAATTCGGACTACTCAGGATGTTTCAAGTGTAACAAGAAGGATCATGCCATAAAGGACTGCCCGTTATGGGATATTGAGTGGAAAAAGTCTGGGGTTATAAAGGAGAATGAACCTAAGAAGACCAAACGTCCACCTAACTTCAGATCATTAAGGAGAAAGAAGAAAGAGGCCTTCTATGCAACATGGGGACCTTCTGAAAGTGAAAGTGATGAAGAAGAAGAAGATCTAGAAGATGACTCTCCATTGGCTCTGATGGCTGATGATGAACCTTCCACTGACGATCCACCTGAGGTAAGTCTCGATGAACTGAAAACTACACTTCATACCAGTTCCCCTAGGGAATTAAATTTGCTTGCTCTGACTTTAATTGAAGGAATTGAAAATTTGAGGACTGAGAAGGAACTAGTACTTTCTGAGAAGGACCAACTAATTCCAGTTGTGCCTGATTTTTCAATGAAAAATAAAAACTTGGAAAAAGCTAAAACTGATCTTAAAAAGGAATTAACTGCAAGTGAAGCTCAAGTTTTGGAACTATAACAGAAAGTCTCAGCTCTTGAACTTGAAGGTCGTCAATTAAAGGAACAGGTGCTTAGTGAGCAAAAGAAAGTTTCTGCAATCGAACTTGAAAATAAAAAACTGAAAGAGGTGTCTGGTAAGCAAGGAGTTAGTGAGGCTCAAATCAACCTTGAAGCTGAGCTTAAAAAGAAAAACAAGGTTTTAAATCAGGAAACTGAGAAGAACCGGGTTCTTCAGGAAAAGGTTGAAAAAGCTAACTTTGAGCTCACCAGACTCACTAAATGGAACAAATCTTCTGAAGCTTTGAATTGGTTGCATGAAAATCATAATAGAGGTAAAACTGGTCTAGGACATAGGAAACCTTTACCTGCTTGGAACCCTAACAGTAAATATGTACGACTTCCTTGCAACAAACTCTGCTTCTTGTGTGGAAAGACTGGTCATATTAAGAATGAATGCAGTGTTGCTAAAATAGTAGTGAAAAAGAATAAAAAGTCAGTTTTACCTTATTGGGCTAGGAAAGATCTGATTCATCTATTCTATAACAAAAAGGGACCCAAGCTAGTCTGGGTTCCTGTTACTAACCCTTGAGTTTCTTTTGCATGCTGGAGTGAGATGGAACAACCCAAGCTGGATTCTTGATAGTGGGTGTTCCAGACACATGACAAGAGATAGAAGAAACTTTCTCTCACTCACAGCATTTCAAGGGGGTAGTGTGGCTTTCGGAGGAGGCAAAAGCGGTGAAATCGTTGGTATTGGAAAAGTTGGGAGATCCCTCAATCATGCCATTGACAATGTACTCTGTGTGGATGGATTGAGGCACAATCTTCTATGTATCTCTCAACGATGTGATAGAGGAAATCTAATGAGTTTCACATCTGTATGTTGCATTGTAAAGAACATGCAGACTGGTGATGTGATAATGGAAGGAAAACAAGCAAATAATGTGTACAAGGCTACATTAGGTTCTCTTCCTGAGAATAACTTGACTTTTCTGAATGTGCTGGAGAATAATAGTCAGTTGTTGCACAAGAGATTAGGACACGCAAGCTTGAGTCAGTTTAATAAGTTGGTGTCAAAGGACCTGGTTCGTGGAATTCCAAGCAAGAGGTTCAATGACATCAAGATTTGTGATGCGTGTGTGAGGGGGAAACATGTGAGATCTTCCCTCAGATCTAAGGATGAAGCATATGATATGTTCGAGGATTGGGTCAGAGTTAATCAGAAGAAACTGGGGTGTGAACTGGTAAGTATCAGGTCCGACCATGGGACAGAGTTTGAGAATGCTTAGTTTGCCGAGTATTGTAACAAACATGGTGTGGATCACAACTTCTCTGCACCAAGGACCCCTCAGCAGAATGGTGTTGTTGAAAGGAAGAACAGGTCCTTAGAGGACATGGCTAGAACTATGTTGTTGTCAAGCGGTCTTTCAAAGAGCTTCTGGGCTGAAGCAGTCAACACTGCTTGCTACTTAATGAATCGTTGTTCTATCCGTCCTTTATTAGAGAAAAATCCCTATGAGCTGATTAGAGGCAGGAAACCTAATATTGCACATCTCAGAGCTTTTGGGTGCAAGTGTTTCGTGCATAACAATGGGAAAGAAGCTCTAGGGAAGTTTGATGCTAGAAGCGATGAGGCCATCTTTTTGGGGTATTCTTCACAAAGTAAAGCTTATAAAGTGTTCAACAAGAAGACCATGACTGTAGAAGAAAGTGTGCATGTGGTATTTGATGAATCTGAAGCTGTTGCAAATAGGCATGAAGATGATGATCAGGAGATTGGTCTTGCGAGAGATGAACCTGCTGAAGACCCTGAGAATCTGAATGAGGACAAAAATAATCATGGGCATAAGGATCGGACTCAGGGGGAACTAGTAGGAAATCTGACAGTGGGAACTGAAGAGCAAGATGAAGACGACTTGGATGGCTCAGCTCTTCCTAGAAACACTACTCAGTAGATTCAACCTAAACCTTGGAGATATCAAAGTTCTCATCCACTGGAGAACCTTATATCTGATTTGAATACTGGAATTGTTACTAGAAGAGCTTTAAAGAACTTCTGTGCATTCTTTGCATTTCTGTCCTCAATAGAACCTAAGAATGTACGAGAAGCACTTGAGGATCCAGATTGGGTGATTTCTATGCAAGAAGAACTTCATCAGTTTGAACGAAGTAAGGTATAACACCTGGTCCCTCGACCAGTGGACATGTCCATCATTGGTACTAAATGGGTCTTTAGAAACAAGCTAGATGAACATGGCATAGTAACAAGGAACAAGGCAAGATTGGTGGTTCAAAGTTACAGTCAAGAAGAAGGAATCGATTATGATGAAACCTTTGCACCTGTTGCTAGAATGGAAGCCATTAGAATGCTAATTGCCTTTGCAGCTTACATGGAGTTTAAGCTGTACCAGATGGACGTGAAGAGTGCATTCCTTAATGGTTCTCTGAATGAAGAGGTGTACGTGGTTCAACCACCTGGTTTTGAGAGTACAGAGTTTCCTGATCATGTCTAGAAACTAGACAAGGCACTATATGGGCTGAAACAGGCTCAGAGCTTGGTATGAAAGATTGTCTGGGTTCTTATTCAAGAATGGTTTTACAAGGGGTAAAATAGACAATCCTTTGTTCTTAAGGAAGAAAGCCAAGGACCTGCTAATTGTTCAAGTATATGTAGACGATATTATTTTTGGAGCTACTTATGAGAACTTTTGCAAGGAGTTTGCCGACCTGATGGGAAGTGAATTTGAGATGAGTATGAAGGGTGAGCTGAATTTCTTCTTAGGCTTACAAATCAAGCAAAGGCACAATGATCCATCAGCAGAAATACATCAAAGAGTTTTTAAGGAAGTATGATATGAAGTCTGCTAAGGATATAAACACACCCATTGCTTCTGGAACGAAGATAGATCTGGATGAACCTGGTGTTTCAATTGATGAAACTAAGTACAGAGGGATGATTGGCTCTTTGCTGTATTTAACTGCAAGTCGTCAAGACATTGTTTATAATGTGGGGTTGTGTGCAAGGTTTCAGTCAAGATCTTGGTTTATGTTACCCAAAAGGTGGAAGTTTTGATCTAATTGGCTATGCTGATGCTGACTATGCTGGTCACTTGGTTGATAGGAAAAGTACATCTGGGATGGCACACTTCTAGGTCCTTGTTTAGTTTCATGGGCTACGAAGAAGCAAAATTCAGTAGCATTATCCACAGCTGAGGCTGAATATGTAGCAGTTGCTCTGTGTTGTTCACAGCTTTTATAGATCAAGCAGCAGCTGGAGGACTTAGGAATCAAGTGTGGACCGGTTCCAATCTTTTGTGACAATACCAATGCAGTCAATATAGCCAAGAACCCGTTCCAGCACAAGAGAACAAAGCATATTGATATTAGACATCACTTTTTAAGGGACAATGTTGAAAAAGGCCTAATTACCATGAATTTTTGCAGGATTGAGGATCAAATTGCTGATATCTTCACTAAGGCAATGAACAGGGTACAATTTGAAAAGAACAGGCTTGAGTTAGGGATGACCAAGATACACTGAACGAGCCAGCACCTGGTTCACCCAATGATTGGCTAGAGAAGTTTCCTTGTTTTACCTAGCTTAACTTTGTTTAGTTGATTCTATAAATGAAACTTAATTGTTTTGCTTGCTAACCTGCATGGAACCTGTTTTCATGACTTAGATGCTGGCAAAATTTTGAATAAGGATATCATTGAAGAACCTGGTGCATGGACATTCAAGTACACATTCTATTTTACTTACTGAGTATAATACTTGTCTTACGCGGCCAATCTGTTACCAATTATCCTCACTTGGCACCGGATTAGTGGTAGGTGTTTCAAATTCAAATTCATTGAACCCGCTGGCATCAGCTCCTAGACGTAATAATGTTCTAACAGCTTTTTCACATCCCATCACCCGTTCTCCTTCCCGGTACAACCTATAACCTTCTCTATTTCTTTAAGCATTAGAGATACATTGTTTCTATCGGTGTAAAAGACTAAAATTCTCTCTAAACAATTTCTCTCATTCACTCTCCAAGAAAAACTCAAACACTCTGTAACAATGTCGACTGGTTCTAAAATTGACTCACATCCCTCCTCACCTAAACCCAAAACTTCTAAACTGAATCAAAAGGCTAAGCAACTGGCTGCAAGTCGCTCCGTAGTGGTGGTGAAAAAGTTCGCAAAATTGAGGCAGAAGAAGTTGGAGGACGCAACTAGCAAGGGGGAAAGTGTTTCAGTGACTGGTACGGAAGAAGGGGTGGAAAGTGTTCAAGAAAGTGTTCAAGAAACCGAAAAGGTGAACCCTAGTTCTCCTACTGGTACTGTTGTTGTAGAAACTAGTTTACCTTCTGAGCCTGTAGATTTAGAAAAGGAAGTAGTGGCTGAAGTTAGCGTAAAGGAGAGGGAGGTAGGAGAAAATCTTGAAAAAGAAAAGTCTTTTAATACAGGGGTTGGTCTAGTTGAGAAAAACGCTGAAAAAACTATCGAGTAACCACTTCCTACGATAGTTCCTATGGTTGAAAAGCCCAGTAGTGATAGAGGAGAAGAAAAATCTGCTGAACCTACCAAGAAACATGAGAAAGAACCTGGTTCGTTCTCTGGTTCTGTGGCAGGTGATGATGCAGATCTGAGGGAGATTGATGATTATGTGGAAGAGAATGTAGAGAGTGTAGGTTTACTGAACCTTTGAATGTTGTGTTTCCTGAGGCTAATCCAACTCCTCAAGCTAGTGAAGGTTCCTCCAGTGAAACTGATGTTGTGGTGGAGGAGGAACAGAGGAGATTGGGTAAAAGGCATGTGATTCAGGAACAGGGAAAAAATATGAAGAAACGAAGGTTGGTAAAGGGAGGAGAATTTGTGGGTAGTTCTAAAATTGGAAGTTCTGGTGATTGTCATACCCGATTTTGGATTCAACTCGAGGCGAGTCGGGTTTCGGATTTGACTGGGTGAACTCGTTTGAGTTATGGTTTTGGAGTCGCCACCTAATATAGTTTCTAAGGCGTATTAGGTCACCTAAGTGTCTAGAGTTATGTTCAAAAAGTCTACTAGTCTATTTCAGAGATTCAGTATGGTAAGAAGTCCAAGTGACTCAGAGAAGAAGGTGTTAGGCACTTCCCCGAGTCCCACCAAAAGGTGGTTACCGTCCGAGTCTTAATTTTGGGATTTAAGCAATGTCTATTATCATATGAATACTACCTTGGATTTAACATTTAAACTAAGATTAGCCTAATCGTACACAAAGGTTACCATATAAATGGGTATTCTAATTTGACTCACAGATGTAATCATACTTTTTTAAAAAAAGAAGCATTTGCACAAGTAATTGGTTTTGTAATTAATTTTGGTCTTAACAAAGAACCGAAAGGAGTTTGTTTTAAAATAAAATGTTGGCTCATTTAGGGTCGGTGTGACTCGTCATTAATTGTCGAGCCCTAACCTTAATGGCCTTTTTGGTGTTGGGGTCATATATATATATATATATATATATATATATATATATATATATATATATATATATATATATATATATATATATATATGGATAAAAGAGGCTGTTTTCGAAAGATGAGTTCACGGAAGAACACAAGAGCAAATAAGGGCTGTCGCACATAATAGTACTATGTATATAGGTATAGACATGCAATTATATGTCCTACGCGATAGTAGTAACTTTAGGAAAACCATTTTCAGTGTACAAGTGACCCCAAAACTTTATACACCCCTATACACTAATCTAATAGTGTATAGGAGCATTTTAAGTGGTGAAAAATAGTTTATGCACATAAAAAGGGCCTTTTTGAAAATACTTTTGGGCCCAAGTGATTTATGCAATAAGGGGCGACTGCGATTTTACCCAAACAGTTCGAGATAGATACGAATGACATAAAACAGCCCCTGTTCAAATTTCACTTTCAGATTTAAAAAAAATGCATCCAGGTTCTACTTTGGTTAAAATCTGTCCAAAGATATGCTAACTGTAAAAAACTAAAAAACTATGAACATCCTGTTATAATTTTATAGGCATGCCAAAGAGATTAGTCCTTGTATGATGCAACACGTAAGAGGAGGGTTAGGAATTGGCCCCTGATAGCCACAATACAGTCGAATGACTGCTTCCCTGTATTAGCATAGGTACAAACAGGGTCCTAATCAAATTTACATAGAAAGGGGCAGTCTCTAATGGGAACAAAATATTCTTAGGTACTAAAGTCTCTCATTCCAAAGTTTTTAAGATTAAAATTAAGTAAACAGCCAGGAACTCATAGCATCAGTATACCAATCCTAGAATTAACTTAAAAGAGTCCTAACCCTGACTCTTTCAAGTCTCAAAGAGCCCTCTGTAATTACCAGATCAAAGCTTGGCCAATTAAGGCCTCTCAAATAGCCTGCAAACACAAGATTAGCAAGGGGAAGGGAATGGGAAAGACCTGAGTTTAAGGTCTGTGTCCAATGCAGAGGACTGGACCTGGGCCTTACAAAAAGATAAGAAGGACCCCTATTGAATCCCTAGACTGAACAGGGCTAAGATACTTGGTAGAAAAAACAAAACTCAGTCATGCAGTAATTCTTAGTAATCACAGGCATATTAGGCTCACTAATTTAGTCAAACATAGAAAGAAGGGATAATATGCAGGCAAGTTGTAATTACAACAGAGAAAGCAGACAAGTAGCAAAACCAGGCACAACAGGTGTGAAGTATATGCAATAATGTTTAACAGTACAGATACATCTTTTGAGCAGCAGTATTTGAACAAACAGGCAGGGTGTAGATGATGCTAAATGCCCTCAGAGATAGAATCCAATAGCGAGAAGGTGCAGGGTCCTTTCAATGACTTAAAAAAAACGGGGGAAAGTAGTATGCAATAGAATGTGTATGCTTGTGTGTGGTGTGCTTTAGGTGTTTTTAATGCCTAAGCTCTGTGCAAAGAATGAGGGAATAGCCAGTTTAAATAGGTGTGAGTTTAGTACAAACGGCAGGAAATAAATAAGGCAAGAAATAACTTTTCCAGAATCAAAGAGATGTCATTAGGTGTTCTTTCCAACAATAGATCAATCAGGAACCCTAACATTAAGGTTAATGAGATTTTAAGCAGACAGGATCCCTCTCTTTTTGTTAATAACAAAGTCTAAATTCAAAAATAAGTAAATGTATCATAATTATTCTGAGTCAAATTAGATTTGGAATCCCCTTTATTATGTTAACAGATTCCCTTGAACCCCAACAGATACTATATCAATTATCACAACTATTTTCCATTCAAAAACCAATCAAAAGCCAATTACAAATACTGAATTAGACTCATTGACCCTCCTCTGATTATAAGACCGGATTCCAAACAAGCAAATCATACAATTGTATATTTTGAAAAACTTAAAAGATTAAGTTCAACACAAAACAAAGTGGATGAACTGTCAGGGGTGCTAAGGTTTGAACAGAATATCATGGAACAAACTGAGAACAAAGCAAATTTAGTCATGCAAGCTTTTCAGAACAGAGTTTCAACCTAAATCAACGAATTAATTACGCAATCGAATGAATTTAAACTTGACTGGTTAAACCATGCTCATTAATCAATTAATCATGTTAAGGCACAGAACAACGAGTTAAAATTAGGTGGAGGTGTCACATAACAGTCTGTGAATTAAGAAAAAGGACGAGGTTACCTGTCTATAATTCGAGTCGTGTCAATTTTAACCCGCTTTAATCGTGTAAACCTGAGGGTTTTCCCTCCGTGAATCACATCAACAATGTTTACCAAGTTTTGCCGGTGGAGATGACCGAAATCGGCCTTTGCCAGTGGCAATTCAACTGACCTAGGGTTAAACTTCCTCTCGCCCAAACCCCATCAAAAGTGTGTGGGGTTTGTCGCGGACAATGAGGGGAGTCTAAAGACACCATTTCCCCAAGTTTTCACCGCCTCAAACTGCCGGAAAAGTCATCGACAGAGAGGGCGATCTAGATCGCCAAGAGAGAGAGAGAGAGTGTCTGGTCGAGGGGGTGGGAAAAAAATGAGAAATATTTTGGGGGTTTTGGGGTGTAGAAACAAAGGGAATTACTTTGGACCGTTGGATCACCTATGTGGACGATCAGGATCGATCCACGTAGGCATGCCATGTAAAAAAATGGGCTGATGTGTAATGTATGATGTGTAATATACATATATATATATGTATTTATGTATATGTACTGTATATTTGGTGTATAAACAGGCATAAATAGGTATAAAAATAGTGTAAAGTGGACTAAAAAAATTTAAGAAAATTAGGGAATTAATTGTAAAGTATTAGGAAGGCTAAAATATGTAAAAATTGTAATTTAGAGGCTTAAAACAATTTTGGATGATTTTGTCAAAAATAGAGGCAATTGTAGAAATTGTAAAAATAGCTATGGTTTGAAACGATGTTTTTGAAAATGGTCTTAATTACCAGGATATTACGAGATGGTAATTTTGAAGATAATAGATGAGGTGGGAATGGAATACACAAGTGTGTGGAATTCAAAAACAGTTGATTTTGAAAATAGAAGGGACAAAATTGTCAACAGCTGCCCCTCTTTGCCTGGGGATGATGAAAGAGTCTTCGGGCAAAGATGTCGACAGTGCGGCCAATTTTGTCATGACCATGGAAGAGCCTATGACTTTAAAGGATGTAGGGTGTCAAGCTGAGATGTTTGCTTTGCTTGAGGTGCGTCTCCTGCAATGAAAAATGTGTTTACAATATAATGTGCATATATAAAACGTGCCTTCCCGCCTAGTTGGATTGTCTTTCCAGGATTATTGCAATATGAGATTGTGTGTGTCTTTTGCTGTCAAATGTTAGGTTCGATATTGGGTTGTATGCCCTCCATCGGTGCATTGGGCTGTGTACCCTCCGCAAAGAAAATAGAATAAAATGACAAATCGGTATTGGGCTGTGTACCCTCAACTGACGCTTCGGGCTGTGTACCCTCAGCTAATTTAAAAAACAAATCGATATCGGACTGTGTACCCTCAATCGACGCCTCGGGTTGTGTGCCCGTGGCTAATTTAAAATGACAAATCGATATCGGGCTGTGTACCCTCAATCGATGGCTCGGGTTGTGTGCCCTCGGCTAATTTAAAATGACAAATCAATATCGGGATGTGTACACTCAATCGACGCCTCGGGTTGTGTGCCCTCGGCTAATTTAAAATGACAAATCGATATCGGGCTGTGTACCCTCAATCGACGCCTCGGGTTGTGTGCCTTTGGCTAATTTGAAATGACAAATCGATATCGGGCTGTGTAGCCTCAATCGATGCCTCGGGTTGTGTGCCCTTGGCTAATTTAAAATGAAAAATTGATATCGCGCTGTGTACCCTCAATCGACGCCTCTGGTTGTGTGCCCTTGGCTAATTTAAAATGACAAACCTTTGCTGAGGATTATCTTTGTTGTGCATTGCTGAGTTAGGTGTCTTTCGTGCCATCATCCAAAGAAAGATTGGTGAGTTGTATGGGGGTTTGGTTTGTGCATTCTTGGCTTGTTTGGTGCTCGCTGTCCCCGAGTGCCAGGATCTTGGCTGAGCTGATAGGGATATGTATAAAATAGTGTATGGTGCAAATGATTTTGGAAAGAATGGAATAATGTTTTTGTAAGAAAAGAAAATGTAACAAAATATTTTTATCCCATTGAGTCACAAGTCGCATTGTATAAAGCCACAGTGGTCGTCCTTCACGCTGTTCTAAATGAATTTTGAGGACGCCCTCAAAATTCTGCCCCAGTTTACATTTTGAAATTTTTGAGAGGTCCTCAAAAATTTCCGCCCTAGTGTCAGTTATGTCCGTCTTTTAGGAATTTTTGGGAGTTCCTCAAAAATTCTGCCCCAGTATCAACTATGTCTGTCCTTTAGAAATTTTTGATAGTTCCTCAAAAATTCTGCCCCAGTGTCAACTATGTCTATCCATTAGGAATTTTTTAGAGTTCCTCAAAAATTCTGCCCCAGTGTTCGTTTTGTGGGGAAAATGAAGTTTTTGTATTTATGCAACCGAACCTTGAATAGGTTGCCTACGTATCCCACTTGGGGAATCAGGTCGTGACGTAGTTCAGATTACATAATGTGCTGCAAAAATGGGGGAGTTCCTAGTCAATATGAATGCCTATACATAATATCTCTTGACAGCGTCTGAGTTGATTGGTTTTGGCCAGACTTCTCCATCAATCTCTGCCAGTATCAATGCTCCTCCATTCAGAACTCTGTGAACCATGTATGGTCCCTGCCAGTTCGGTGCAAACTTTTCCTTTGCTTCTTCTTGATTTGGGAATATCTTCTTTAGTACTAGTTGCCCAGGTTCAAAGGATCTCTCTCGAACTTTCTTGCTGAACGCTTTGGCCATCCTTCTCTAATATAATTGCCCACGATATATTGCATTCAATCTTTCACCGTCGATGAGGGCTAACTTCTCTATTCTCCCTTTGATCCATTCGGCGTCTTTCAATTGCGTCTCTTGGATGATTCTCAAAGATGGTATCTCAACCTCTGCGGGTATCACTGCTTCAGTGCCATATACCAGCAAATAAGGACTAGCCCCTGTTGATGTTCCCATTTTAGTGTGGTATCCTAACAGAGCATAGGGTAGATTCTCGTGCCATTGCTTTGAAGTGCCCGTCATCTTACGCAATATTCTCTTGATGTTCTTATTGGCCGCCTCGACTGCTCCATTCATTTGAGGCCTGTATGCAGTGGAGTTGCGATGCTTGATTTTGAAGACCTCACAGGTTGCTTTCTTTAGGTCACTGTTGAGGTTAGACCCATTATCAGTGACGATGGATTCAGGGATACCAAATCGGCAGATCATCTTATCACGGACAAAGTTCGACACCACCTTCTTTGTTACCGACTTGTATGAAATGATGTCCATTAGAAGTAGCTGGCTCGATAGGTCCTATGACATCCATTCCCCAGGCGGTGAAAAGGCCAAGGCGATCCCATAATGTTCAACTCGTTGGGAGGCACTCGAATCATATCCCCATGGACTTGGCATTGATGGCATTTTCTTGCGTGCTTTATGCAGTCATGTTCCATTGTCATCCAGAAATAGCCAGCCCTCAAGATCTTCTTTGCAAGTATAAAACCATTCATGTGTGGTCCAAAGCCCAGAGTGTACCTCTTCTAACAATTTGGCAGCTTCTTTTGCATCTACACATCTCAACAAACCTAGGTCGGGTGTCTTTTTGTACAAAACCTCTCCATTCAGAAAGAAACCGTTCGATAATCTCCTCAGTGTCTTCTTTTGGAGACTTGTTGCATCCTTTGGTAACTACCATCTTTGAGAAACCCTTTGATGTCGTAGAACCAAAGCTGTCCGTCTGACTCCTCCTCCACGTGATAGGAGTAAGCTGGTTGCTTTCTTATCGTCACGGGTATTGGGTCGATGAAGTTCTCGTCCAGATGTTTGATCATGGAAGATATGGTAGCCAAAGCGTCTGCGAACCCATTTTGCAATCTAGGTACATGCTGGAACTCTATCTTGGTGAATCTTTGCTTTAACTCGTTTATGCACTCCAGGTATGGTAGTATCTTGGAGTTCTTCGCTGTCTATTCTTCTCGAATTTGATGAATCAGTAAGTTAGAATCTCCGATCGCCAGCAATTCTTGTATGCGCATATCCACTGCCAACCTAAGACCCAAGATGCAGGCGTCATACTCCGCCATGTTGTTGGTGTAAGGGAACCTTAGTTTGGCCGTGATAGGATAGTGTCGTCCAGTCTCAGAGACTAATACCGCTCCAATGCCGACTCTTTTGAAATTGACCGCCCCATCGAAGAATAGCCTCCAACCATCATATTCTTTGGTGATCACTTCTCCTACGAACATGACTTCTTCGTCAGGGAAGTAGGTGTGCAAAGGCTCATAGTCATCTCCCACCGGGTTCTCGGCCATATGATCAGCCAAGGCTTGAGCTTTCACCGGCTTTTGAGTGATAGAAGTGATGTAAAACTCGCTGAGCAGCATTTGCCATTTAGCCAGCTTTCCAGTAGGCATTGGTTTTTGGAAAATGCATTTGAGAGGGTCCATTCTCGATATCAGCAACGTGTGCGCTCCAGCAATGTGTACTTGGCTTCATAAGGAGTGAACTTCTTGCTTAGATAGTATATGGCTTGCTCCTTCCTCCCAGTCGAATCATGTTGTCCCAATACACAACCAAAGGATGAGTCCACCATGGACAGATACAAGATCAAAGGTCGCCCAGGCTCAGGTGGAACCAGCAAGGGCGGGCACGACAAGTATTCCTTGATCCGATCAAAGGCCTTTTGGCAATCTTCCGTCCACTCGATCACTGCGTCTTTCTTCAGCAACTTGATAATTGGTTCACAGATGACGGTGGATTGTGCTATGAAACAGCTGATGTAATTGAGCCTTCCTAGGAAACTCATAACCTCTTTCTTGCTTCTTGGGGGTGACAATTCTTTGATGGCTTTGATCTTGGACGGATCCAACTCGATACCCCTCATACTGACGATGAAACCCAAGAGCTTCCCTGTTGGGACACCAAATGCAGATTTTGCCGGATTTAACATCAGATTGTATTTTCGCAAGCGGTTGAAGAACTTGCGCAAGTTGTCAAGCTACTCCAAACTCTTCTTTGATTTGATGATCACGTCATCCACATAGACTTCAATCTCCTTGTGCATTAAGTCATGGAACATAGTTGTCATAGCTCTCATGTAAGTGGCCCCAGCATTCTTTAGCCCAAATGGCATGACTTTGTAGCAATAAGTCCCCCAGGATGTGGTGAAAGCTGTCTTCTCGGCATCCTCTTCATCCATGAGCACTTGATGATAAACCGGCGAAACAGTCTACGAAGGATTGTAGTTCGTGCTTTGCACAATTGTCAATCAGGATATGTATGTTTGGTAGAGGAAAATCATCCTTTGGACTTGCTCTATTTAGATCTCTGTAGTCCACACAAACTCGGAGTTTCCCATCTTTCTTCGGCATTGGGACAATGTTAGCCAACCAAGTTGGATACTTGACTGTTTTCAGAATTCCCGCTGTCGCACCCCACTTTAAATCAGTAGTAGGTAAAGTGTTGTTCGACTTGGAGTAACTCATTTGGAGTTAGAAATTTTGGAGTCGCCACCTAATATAGTTCTAAGGTGTATTAGGTCACCTATTAATTTCTAATTTAATTTTAAAGAATAACTCCGGGTTGGTCTACTAGTCAGAGATTCAGGTAAGTGTTCAAGTTAACCTAGAAGGAAGGGGTTAGGCACCTCCTAAGTTCCACAAATGTGGTTCCCGGCCGATTTCTATATTGGGTTTAGGTATGCAATTTTAGCTAAAAGGACAAAATGTGAAATGAAATAACAAAAGGGATGCAATATACAAATAGATTAAAAGTAATTGTATATAAGAAGAAAACGTATATTAAATAGGTGTTCAAATTAAGATCAGATATACAATTCCAGCCTAAATACTCGTCTAAACCTCAACCGTGGTTAAATTCACAAGTGATTCTCAAATCAGAGACAGTTCTACAAAATTTAGATGGAAGAGAATCGGCAGTTGAAATAGGTAATTTAAGTATAATTTGCAGGAGCAGTCCAGAACAAAATTATACTGCACATGTGGCCACAAATTACAAAGTTGAATTAAACCAACAGCATTGTCATCATAAATTAACTTTTAAGTGACAAAAGAGGAAATACATAATTGGAAAAAAATGTGCGCCACCAAAGGATGGCATTGTGACATTATTGGTCACATCCCTTTAGTTTCGGTGGTGTCTTTAGTATGAGGTCGCGTTTAAAATAGTTTGGCTTATAATAAGGAAAATATATTTAAAATATGCATAAATGTTTACACATATAAAGTTTACAACTAATTTGAACACACAACATGTTGAGCAAGTAGTATATATAAATCAAGAGAGGGATATTAATTTAGAAAGTAGTAGTACACAATTTAATAAGCAAATAAAGGGTACGACATTTAAGAAATATGTAATGTAACAAATAGGATCAAAAGACTAGTTTATAAATTCAATATAATGAAAATAGTAAGGTATTTTAGGACTTGACCTCCAAAGTCCGAAACCACTTACAAGTCATTAACGTGAAAAAGTTTAAAAGGATATAGTTTAAATTGTTTAAATATTCAAGACTTTTGAATTTTCAGAAACAGCCTACTTAAAGAGTATTCTGCAGGTTTTAGTCTTTGTAGAAATAGACTAGTTTTTAAAACAAAGTTGCATTTTTAATCCTTTTTCACAAATCATTTGCAATTTCGTTTTCAGAACCTAAAAGATTTGCAGAAATACTTCACTCTTCAATTTCAACTTCAGTTCTACACCTGTTGCAAATTACTATGATGTTAACGTTTAAATATTGTAAAAACATACCAGTTTTAAACTTGTTCTGCGATTTTAACCTTTTACACACATAACAACTAAAAGAAAGCTAGAGAGATGGCCCCTGCTTAGCCCTTTAATGCACATAGCGTCAATTTACATATATATCACCTGTCTCGATCAACTAGATTGAACATTATGGTGTTTATACAAACAACTAATCCTAACATATACAAACTTCAAATGCTTTTAGTTCTAGTTATGCATGACCAAAAAAAAACATAAGAGCAAGTGAACGAGTAGGGCCTTTGTCCCTTGAACTTCATAAAACTTCTTTCTTAAACCAACTTAGGTTCTTGCTAGTGAACAACCTGCAACACAATATTAAGCTACGGTCTGACCTTTTGGCCATCCTACTTCGGTTAACAACCTGCACAAAGGGGTTAGCGGGTGGTCTTTAACAGACCAAAGTAACATGTACATGGACAAGTCATTGAGAACAAGCTAGTCATGCTAACAGGACAACAAACATAACAAGTTAACAGGGCGTTAGAGAAGCCATTCAATCAATCACAGAACTCACCTTCGGAGCAGATCAATAAAAGAAGAGTAAAGTAGGCAGATCTAGCAGCAAAAATCAACTGAGAGTGCCAAGCTTTTTGCTTTAGCTCACAGTCCGCAAAGCAGTTTTCGCTAAGAGGAATTTAAAGAGAAAGGAAATATGGTGTTTTCAAAGAGGGAGCAGAGAGGATGAGAAGTGTAAGATGTATTTTAAAGCAGAAAGAGGTGTAGGAAAGTCTGAAGTGCAGAGGAGAAGAAGGGAGTCTGAAGCTTGTCTCAAGCCTTAAAGAGTGAGAGTATTTATAGTGTAGGAAGAGGCTAAAGTAGTGCTGAACTTAAAAGGAAAAGATTTCATACAAATTCAAATTTCTTATAACTAAGGCAAGAAAGAATTCAGTCGCACAATCAATGCCAGAATATTTTCAGTTTTGATGATATCAATCACATATGTAACTATGGAAAGGATATGATCTACCATTACTCAATTTTCAGCAGTGCAGAGATCATGTATAGCTAGTATACTTACCAAAATAAACTCCACAGTTTCAAAGCAAATTCAATTAACAGAATACCTTTCATAAATGAGTAGAAAAAATGCATGTATACATACACACATACAACTTATCAGAATAAAAATGGCAACTTTGACGTGCATAATATATATGCTAAGCCAAAAAAAACAACTTCACCAAACGATCAAACGCTTTCGACTCGAATCAAACAAGCGATTAACATATGATAGGAAACATGAATATACAAACACTGATTGCATGTTTTTACTTTCTTGAATTATAAATCTGAAAGTAAAGTAGTTTCTTTTTTTAAAAGGGGTAAATGCTAATTAAAATTCAGATGTTCAATCACAAGAAATGGAAATATGCACTTTGTTTATAATTACAACATAAAAATAAATTCAAAAATAGAAAAGAAAAAGGAAGGGTAGTACCGGGTCCAACGCGGGTCGGGCCGTCTCAAATCTGCCCGTTTTCCCTTGATTTGCGATGATTCTTGCCATTTCTGATCAGGATTCGTAATGATTCGTACCCAATCTCCTTGTTCATATTCCGGATTCCACGAGGCGAAGGAGAGAGATAAAAGGGGATTCGACCCCGTGTAATCCGAGATAGGAAAGAGGAGAGGGGAGTCGTGACTGCGGCGTTGATGGCGGAGGAGACGACGGAGACGTGGCAGATTTGGCGCGGTGTATATGGACGATTTTAGGGGTGAAGGGAGAGGGAATTTGAGGGGTGACGGCTGATGTAGGGGAATGGAAAGAGGAGAGTGATTAGGGTTTATTTGGTAAGTGGAGGGAGTATACATATTTAGAGGCTAGATTTATTTCTAGCCGTTGGATTTATGGGATGGACGACTGTGATTGTGCCACGCGGGCACGTTTGCTGTTAAGTGTAGATGTTGTGTGTAAGTATATATGCTGAAGTGTAAGGAAAATGTGCTTTAAAGGGTAGTACCACGCGCTTATGAGAATTGTACATACGCTTAAAGAAGTTGTACATATTGCTAAGAGTGTAATAAGTGAGGTGTAGGCTTATGTGGAGCCTAGGTGGCATACACGTGGATAAAAATGATGACGAGGACTAGATGTAGTATATTTGGAGTTGTAAATTGACAATTTGGCTTGTATTTAATTAAAATACTTATAAATACAAATAATTAGTATAAAAATAGGAAATTTTGTAAATAATTATGAATAAATATATTTAATTATAAATAAATATAGATGACCACAAATAATACTAATTAGATATAAATAAGTCACAAAATAATTATTAAATAATTTCATAATGCGTTAAATTATATAAAATATCATACGTAGTTTGGGAAAATAGCCTAGATGAATGTAATTACGTAATATAGTCACAATTAAATAAATATTATATAGATAGGGAATTAATAATAATATTACACACGTAAATGCATGTTGTCTAATGCAGTTTTGCTTGAAAATTTACTATTATCGATTTTAATTAAATATAGCCAAATTGCAAAAATGGAGGGACAAAATTGGGTGTCAACAGCTGCCCCTCTTTGCCCGGGGATGATGAAAGAGTCTTCGGGCAAAGATAGTTGACGGAATAACCAATTTTGTCACGACTGGTATGCAAAAAGATTGGAAGGGGAAAATGGGTGTTTTGGGGTGTTTTGGCCGAACCCCGGTCTTTGAGTTGCCTACATATCTCGGGTTTCACGAGAATCAGGCCGTGTGTAGTTCTAGAATGGCATGTTGCCTGTGTGAGATGTTTATGACGCACGATTTTTGATGTAAAGACTAAACTTATCCAAGTATGTAAAGTTTAGGTTCGTGTATGCTTTGCCTTTTGGCAAGATAAATGAAGAATAAAGCAAAGGCATTGTCGGAGATGAAATAACATCGATAGATCGAGGGTGGAAAAAGAGGCTTATAATCATCCTAGTTATGAAGATGTGGTGCACGACATACCCATAAAGAGGAGTTTACACGGACATAGTTTCCACTTCATCTCGATAAATGAGTCATTTCGTCTTCAATTTTGCTTTGAATGAGCTTGGAAACATTTGGGGGGTGAATTTTTTGAATGCGCACGACTCAAGCAGACGGGCATGATTAAGCACGAAAATACGCACGATTGACGCAGATGGGCATGAATTAGGAGGGAACACGAAGCTGATACCCAATCGGCAAAGGGAGATTAGGCAGATCACAGGTACGAGTATGGGACTGCAGCTTGGGACTCGGAAAGATAGGTAGCTTGAGGGGTGTTGCAAAGGCATTGTCTGTAGGATTAGGCTTTGCTTTGTATGTGTTAGAGATTTTGAGGTTGTATGGTTGAATGTTTGGGAACAGGCGTGAGATTATGGCACAGGGATTTGTCGAGAAATCGGGGCGTACCCTGCAGCAAAATCATGATAAATGCAATAGATGTAAAGATAAAGTAAAGTAAACTTCCCTGTTAAGCCGAGGGGTTGTTTTGTCTGATACTTGATTGATTGATGTCTCATCCAAATGTCTTTTCAATGGTATGCCCGCCGATGCGAACCTTGCTCTATTGCAAATTGCTGTCATGTTCACCACTGCGAACCTTATATATCTGTTGACGCAGATTCTATGCTCCTTCAAATGATATCATGTCCACCGATGCGGACCCTATATATCCACCTACATGGATTCTATATATGTCATGCCCACTGCCGCGGACCATATGCTTGTTTGATTGATATCTTGTCCACAAACATGGACTCCAAACTTTCTATCCACTGACACAGATCATATGTCTCTTCGATACTTAAGGTGCTTTCAATGTTGAACTGTATCCACAGGCACGGATCCTATTATCCACAATCGCAGATTCTATGCTTGATCAATAGTTGGTTTGTCCACAAACGCGGACTTTGCTGCTCCAAATTGCTGAACTATGTCCACAAATACGGACCTTACATATATCCATCGACATGGATTATATGCTTCTTTCATTGTTGTCATGTCCACAAATGCGGACCTTATACCTCTAATTGCTGAATTATCCATATATGCAAACTTTATATATGTCCATAGACATGGGTTATATGCTTATTTCATTGTTGTCATGTCCACAAACGCGGACCTTATATATCCATCGACATGGATTCAATGCTTCTTTCATTGTTGTCATGTCCACAAACGCAGACCCTATATATCTGCCGACGCAGATTCTATGCTTCTCAAATTTGAAGTCACGTCCACAGACGGACCTTACACTGTTGTCATTGCTGTCTTGTTCACCACTGCGAACCCTATATATCCACCGACGCAGATCCTATGCTTCTCCAATTGATGTAATGTCCATAGACGCGGACCCTATATACCCACCAACATGGATTCTATGCTCTTTAAATTGATGTCGTGTCCACCGCTGCGGACCCTATATATCCACCGACATGGATCCTATGCTTGTTATATCCACCGATGCAGACCCTATACATCCACCGACATGGATTCTATACTTCTCAAATTGATGTCATGTCCACCGCTGCGGACCCTATATATCCACCGACATGGATCCTATGTTTGTCATGTCCACCGATGCAGACCCTATACATCCACCGACATGGATTCTATACTTCTCAAATTGATGTCATGTCCACTGCTGCGGACCCTATATATCCATTGACATGGATCCTATGCTTGTCATGTCCACCGATGCAGACCCTATACATCCACCGACATGGATTCTATACTTCTCAAATTGATATCATGTCCACCGCTGCGGACCCTGTATATCCACCGACATGGATTCTATACTTCTCAAATTGATGTCATGTCCACCGCTGCGGACCCTATATATCCACCGACATGGATCCTATGCTTCTCAAATTGATGTTGTGTCCACAGACGCGGACCTTATATATCCACCGACATGGATCCTATGCTTGTCAAAATGATGTTGTTGTTTTTGCAAGGGTTGTTAGGTATACTCGGTACCTATGTAACCTGCGATCAGAGAAAATTTGTGAGTATTTTGGGGGGAGGTTGACTTGAGCATTTGTTGTACTGCACTCTGCTGCTGCATCTTGTATAATTGTCTCCTCTAAAAATATCTCTCTTTTCGAGTGTTAAACCTTAGTCGAGCTGTGGGCAAAAAAGGGAGAATGAAAGGGGATATGCATGTGTTTTGTGAAAATTATTTTTAAAGAGTAATGCAAATTTGTTCCATTGAATCATAGACTGCGACGTGTCGTTTGGACATAATCTCCTTTATATCCATTTGTTGTTCAAAGATCTTTCATCTTGAAATTTTGAGGGAAACTCAAAATTTCTGCCACAGTGTGCTGCTTGTGCCCCAGTATGTTGTAATGTATTCTTTGAATTTTTTGAGGGAAACTCAAAAAATTCTGCCCCAGTGTCTAAATAAAATCTCTTATGATGTGACCGTGCCTTGGGTAGGCTGCCTACGTATCCCCTTTTGGGAATCAGGTCGCTACGTAGTTCAAATCCAATAAAGATGAATGTTGCTCGATTTATAGTATCTCTTGATTGTATCTCAAAGGATCTTTGTTAATTTTGTCTCGATTTAGAGAACTCTATTCTAGGATCAACTATCTTGCTCTAGCTTTCTTGGTAAATGCCTTTGCCATTCTATTGCTTGTTGTGCTCATTCTTCGCTATCTATGAGCATCACTTGCTTGAGTATGCTTTTAGTCCATTTGGGATTGTCTAATTTTACTCCTTGTATGTATTTCTACTGTTTTGCCTTGAATTGTAAGTCATCTTTCTCAGTATGCTCTTGTCTCAGTTGTCTGCTATAAGATTTTCATGAAGTTCCTCAAATGTCTTTTACCATAGCCTGGTTTGTACTCGATGTCTTGGATTGTTTCCTCACATCACAGTCGCAGATTCAATGGAATTAAAATAATTTTAAAGGCAATGAATGATGCATGCTCAAAAGTGAAAAATAGGAAATGCTTTTATTATTGGACTTGAGAAAAAGTCTTCGAAAGGAAACAACGATGCAACAAAGTTGAAAAACAAAGAAAATAAAAGCTAACGACTCGGAGTCGTGTTTTATTTAAGAAAATAACTAATGCCCCAGCTCCACTAAGGTTCTCAACAAGCTCGGAATGTGCTCCAGATTCGGTTGTTCAGTTTCAGCTTTCTAGATGTTCGGGTCTTCAGTATGCTTTTCAAGAGCTGCATCATATTCTTCCATGAATAGCTCCTTTAGACCGGTCAGCTCGTCTTCTATACCGTGAACAGCAAATCCTTCTCGCTTGAGAGTTTTCATGTAGCTTGAAAAGATGGATGCTTGTTTCAGAGTTGGAACAAACTGCTTTAGTAAATGATAACCTCTTGTAGTGTCTTTTACTTTGTAAACCAGGATGTACCCCATGCCAAACTTGCATTCATCACACTGTTTTTACTTTTATGATTGTGCCTTCCAGATTGCATTCTTTACTGAAGTCGATCATATTCACCTTCTCATCCCCATGATTGGGTAGTGGGTTTTTGTGCACATTTGGCGCCTTCAAATTAATGGCTTTTTCATCTATTAGGTCTTGAATCTTGTCTCTTAGTGCAAAACATCTCTCCGTCTCATGCCCCGGTCCACCTGAGTGGTATGCGCACCTTTTGTTGTAATCAAATTGTGGTGAAGGATTGTCTGGCACCTTTTGAGGGATTGGGACAATAAGTCCAGCAGCTCTCAATCTCTCGAACAAATGAGTGCGAGATTCAGCTAATGCAGTGTAGTTTCTTTTTGGTTTTTGGTTTGCCTCGGGGCGAGGTCTAGGAGGGTATGATGGTGCATTTCGGTAGTTGGGTTGAGTATTTTGCTAGTATGGTGGACGGCTTGGTGCTGGGGTGTGAAATATAGGCCGAGTGGGCTGAGTGTTATAGACGGAATATTCAGGTGGTATGTAAGGGTATGGATAGAATGGTGGTTGTGTTTGATAATAGTGGTTGAAAACAGGGTCTTGAACGGTTGCAGCAAAAGAGACTTCATCTTTCTTCTTTTTGGAGAGACTCACATTTCCTGACTGGAGAGCCTTATTAGTAGCCTGTAGTGCAGCTAAGCTAATAATCTTTCCACTTTTCAGCCCTTCTTCTACGTCATCTCCCATCAACACTACATCAGCAAACTTCTGATTCTTCATATGCAACAGCTTATCGTAATAGACGTCCTCTTGAATGCGGATGAATATGTTCACTATTTCCCTTTCATCCATAGCGGGTTGCACCTTGGCAGCTTCTGCTCTCCACCTCGTAGCATATTCTCTAAACGTCTCTGTGGGTTTCTTTTTCAACTTTTCCAAGTAGAAACGATCTGGTGCCATTTCAGTGTTGTACCCAAATCGTTCTACGAAATCTGCTGCCATATCTTCCCAACCGAGCCATGTGCCAGGCTTCTGCTTAGAGAACCAACTCAAAGCCTCTCCAGTCAAGCTTCGACTGAACAGCTTCACTCGTACTTTCTCATCTTCCCCTGCTCCAATCAACTTGTCACAATATGTTCCCAGATGTGCCATAGGATCTCCAGTTCCATTGAACAGGTCGAACTTTGGTATCTTGTATCCGTCTGGCAATTTCAAAGTAGGATAGATGCACAAGTCTTCATAAGCTAAACCTTTAGTAGTTTTGCCTAACTCAAACTTCTTAAAGGCTGCCTCTAGCTTACGAACTTTCTCTTTTGTGCCATCATCATTGGCTTCATCCTCCGCCCATTCATAGTTTTCATGGTTTTTGACTGGCGAAGTGAGTTGTTTGGTTTCAGCAGTGAACATGGGGTTGTAAGGCTGCGGGTATGCGGTGTTGGTGCGAGGGTAAGTTTGTGTTTATGTAAGTAGGATGTGCAGGAGGTGGTGCTTGATAACTGGTGGGTAGGGTTGCTTGGTAAGTAGCAGGTAATGCTGTTTGGTATGTGGCTGGTAGTACTGTTTGATAAACAACGGGTGGATCAGTTGGGTGTATAGGGTCCTTTCCGTTAGGGCGGGCTGACCCACTTGGATCGACAGGCTCTCCGGAATGGGCGGAGTCAACACCGGGTAAACTGGTCATTGTCAGTTTCTCTTCAAGTTCTTTAATTCTTTGCTCTAAAATAGCAACATGTTCGTTATACCCAACTGGGGCAAGCTTGCGTGGTGTTCCATTGTTATCATCAATAATAGCAGCGTTATTCAACTCAGACATAATATTTCGCTTTCCTCTTCTTCTAGTTTGTGAGGGGGGAGGGGTTGTAACTGGTCCTTTGGCTCTCGTCCGGTACTGATGCTCGGCCAGAATGCACAAGTCAACCTCGGGAGTGGGAGTAAAACTAACACATGAAATAAAATAAGTCAGTGTTGAGATAATAATTTTCATATACAAAACATATCATGTTTTATAACGCAAGGAACCTCTTTTGTGCTGGAGGTAGACCTAACAAGACCAACACATATGAGATACATGATAGGCGCCATTTGGACGAAGTTGGCTAATGGACTTTAACATACCAAGGATGTTAACCCTTCCTAAGTTTGAGTATGTTATTTAAAATTGAACGTGTATAGTGCGTCATCCCATTTGTTCTCATAATCCAAAGTTAAACAGAAAAATAATTTTGTTGTATAAATATGGAATAATATTTTTAGGTAAATAGGAATAATAATTGATCTTGCTACATTAAAAGTAGAAGAAATTAATGTAAAGTTTATGATTTCATTTTCATAAAAGTAGAAAAATTAATTTCTCTCATAACCTAAAAATAATTTTATAAAATAATTGATTTTGCGTAAATGTAGAAATAAAAAAATTCATATGCAAATAGAAATAAATAATTTATTTCTATAACGATTTCTATTTATAAAAATAAATAATTGATTTTGTTATACAAAAGTAGAAAAATCAATTTAAAGTCTGTTTTCTTTGATAAATAATTGGATGATCCACACTTTTGAGAACAAATGGTCTACATTAGACACGTTAAATGTTAAATAGATGCACACATAACACATTTAAATGTCCCTTAGGGTTGAAAACCCATTCGGTTCATTCAAATATGGTGAACTAGTAGACTTAGAAGTCAGCCGAAGTCAAAAATGGTCCTAGATATGATATGATGAATGATCGCTAAAAGGAGTCTTCATTAAGAGTTGGCTAATCTAGACAAGGACATGGTTCCCCCAGGCGGACAACCAAGGGTGGGAACGTTTGGAATTGTTGGTTGTACCACGGACCAACTTATCCCAACCGTCCCCCTTACAGGTTTTTGAGAGTGAAACGACCGTGAGATCCACGTAATCGTTTGTGTGTGTGCAAGTGTCAATTTTCCAGGAGTGGAGGAGTATGAACGAAATGCAACAAATAAGTTTAATAATATACTAAATATAAAAAAAATTACAAAATGTAAAAGATTACCCACCTGCAAAGAGAAAAAGTTAGTATTGAATAAAATAATAAAAAGCAATAATAAACCCAATATAAAAAATCGTAATGGTTAGAACATTTAATCCCCAGCGGAGTCGCCATTCTGTCGCACCCCACTTTAAATCAGTAGTAGGTAAAGTGTTGTTCGACTTGGAGTAACTCATTTTGAGTTAGAAATTTTGGAGTCGCCACCTAATATAGTTCTAAGGTGTATTAGGTCACCCATTAATTTCTAATTTAATTTTAAAGAATAACTCCGGGTTGGTCTACTAGTCAGAGATTCAGGTAAGTGTTCAAGTTAACCTAGAAGGAAGGGGTTAGGCACCTCCTAAGTTCCACAAATGTGGTTCCCGGCCGACTTCTATATTGGGTTTAAGTATGCAATTTTAGCTAAAAGGACAAAATGTGAAATGAAATAACAAAAGGGATGCAATATACAAATAGATTAAAAGTAATTGTATATAAGAAGAAAACGTATATTAAATAGGTGTTCAAATTAGGATCAGATATACAATTCCAGCCTAAATACTCGTCTAAACCTCAACCGTGGTTAAATTCACAAGTGATTCTCAAATCAGAGACAGTTCTACAAAATTTAGATGGAAGAGAATCGGCAGTTGAAATAGGTAATTTAAGTATAATTTGGAGGAGCAGTCCAGAACAAAATTATACTGCACATGTGGCCACAAATTACAAAGTTGAATTAAACCAACAGCATTGTCATCATAAATTAACTTTTAAGTGACAAAAGAGGAAATACATAATTGGAAAAAAATGTGCGCCACCAAAGGATGGCATTGTGACATTATTGGTCACATCCCTTTAGCTTCGGTGGTATCTTTAGTATGAGGTCGCGTTTAAAATAGTTTGGCTTATAATAAGGAAAATATATTTAAAATATGCATAAATGTTTACACATATAAAGTTTACAACTAATTTGAACACACAACATGTTGAGCAAGTAGTATATATAAATCAAGAGAGGGATATTAATTTAGAAAGTAGTAGTACACAATTTAATAAGCAAATAAAGGGTACGACATTTAAGAAATATGTAATGTAACAAATAGGATCAAAAGACTAGTTTATAAATTCAATATAATGAAAATAGTAAGGTATTTTAGGACTTGACCTCCAAAGTCCGAAACCACTTACAAGTCATTAACTTGAAGAAGTTTAAAAGGATATAGTTTAAATTGTTTAAATATTCAAGACTTTTGAATTTTCAGAAACAGCCCACTTGAAGAGTATTCTGCAGGTTTTAGTCTTTGTAGAAATAGACTAGTTTTTAAAACAAAGCTGCATTTTTAATCCTTTTTCACAAATCATTTGCAATTTCGTTTTCAGAACCTAAAAGATTTGCAGAAATACTTCACTCTTCAATTTCAACTTCAGTTCTACACCTGTTGCAAATTACTATGATGTTAACGTTTAAATATTGTAAAAACATACCAGTTTTAAACTTGTTCTGCGATTTTAGCCTTTTACACACATAACAACTAAAAGAAAGCTAGAGAGATGGCCCCTGCTTAGCCCTTTAATGCACATAGCGTCAATTTACATATATATCACCTGTCTCGATCAACTAGATTGAACATTATGGTGTTTATACAAACAACTAATCCTAACATATACAAACTTCAAATGCTTTTAGTTCTAGTTATGCATGACCAAAAAAAAAACATAAGAGCAAGTGAACGAGTAGGGCCTTTGTCCCTAGAACTTCATAAAACTTCTTTCTTAAACCAACTTAGGTTCTTGCTAGTGAACAACCTGCAACACAATATTAAGCTACGGTCTGACCTTTTGGCCATCCTACTTCGGTTAACAACCTGCACAAAGGGGTTAGCGGGTGGTCTTTAACAGACCAAAGTAACATGTACATGGACAAGTCATTGAGAACAAGCTAGTCATGCTAACAGCACAACAAACATAACAAGTTAACAGGGCATTAGAGAAGCCATTCAATCAATCACAGAACTCACCTTCGGAGCAGATCAATAAAAGAAGAGTAAAGTAGGCAGATCTAGCAGCAAAAATCAACTGAGAGTGCCAAGCTTTTGATTTAGCTCACAGTCCGCAAAGCAGTTTTCGCTAAGAGGAATTTAAAGAGAAAAGAAATATGGTGTTTTCAAAGAGGGAGCAGAGAGGATGAGAAGTGTAAGATGTATTTTAGAGCAGAAAGAGGTGTAAGAAAGTCTGAAGTGCAGAGGAGAAGAAGGGAGTCTGAAGCTTGTCTCAAGCCTTAAAGAGTGAGAGTATTTATAGTGTAGGAAGAGGCTAAAGTAGTACTGAACTTAAAAGGAAAAGATTTCATACAAATTCAAATTTCTTATAACTAAGGCAAGAAAGAATTCAGTCGCACAATCAATGCCAGAATATTTTCAGTTTGATGATATCAATCACATATGTAACTATGGAAAGGATATGATCTACCATTACTCAATTTTCAGCAGTGCAGAGATCATGTATAGCTAGTATACTTACCAAAATAAACTCCACAGTTTCAAAGCAAATTCAATTAACAGAATACCTTTCATAAATGAGTAGAAAAAATGCATGTATACATACACACATACAACTTATCAGAATAAAAATGGCAACTTTGACGTGCATAATATATATGCTAAGCCAAAAAAAACAACTTCACCAAACAATCAAACGCTTTCGACTCGAATCAAACAAGCGATTAACATATGATAGGAAACATGAATATACAAACACTGATTGCATGTTTTTACTTTCTTGAATTATAAATCTGAAAGTAAAGTAGTTTCTTTTTTTAAAAGGGGTAAATGCTAATTAAAATTCAGATGTTCAATCACAAGAAATGGAAATATGCACTTGTTTATAATTACAACATAAAATAAATTCAAAAATAGAAAATAAAAAGGAAGGGTAGTACCGGGTCCAACGCGGGTCGGGCCGTCTCAAATCTGCCCGTTTTCCCTTGATTTGCGATGATTCTTGCCATTTCTGATCAGGATTCGTAATGATTCGTACCCAATCTCCTTGTTCATATTCCGGATTCCACGAGGCGAAGGAGAGAGATAAAAGGGGATTCGACCCCGTGTAATCCGAGATAGGAAAGAGGAGAGGGGAGTCGTGACTGCGGCGTTGATGGCGGAGGAGACGACGGAGACGTGGCAGATTTGGCGCGGTGTATATGGACGATTTTAGGGGTGAAGGGAGAGGGAGTTTGAGGGGTGACGGCTGATGTAGGGGAATGGAAAGAGGAGAGTGATTAGGGTTTATTTGGTAAGTGGAGGGAGTATACATATTTAGAGGCTAGATTTATTTCTAGCCGTTGGATTTATGGGATGGACGACTGTGATTGTGCCACGCGGGCACGTTTGATGTTAAGTGTAGATGTTGTGTGTAAGTATATATGCTGAAGTGTAAGGAAAATGTGCTTTAAAGGGTAGTACCACGCGCTTATGAGAGTTGTACATACACTTAAAGAAGTTGTACATATTGCTAGGAGTGTAATAAGTGAGGTGTAGGCTTATGTGGAGCCTAGGTGGCATACACGTGGATAAAAATGATGACGAGGACTAGATGTAGTATATTTGGAGTTGTAAATTGACAATTTGGCTTGTATTTAATTAAAATACTTATAAATATAAATAATTAGTATAAAAATAGGAAATTTTGTAAATAATTATGAATAAATATATTTTATTATAAATAAATATAGATGACCACAAATAATACTAATTAGATATAAATAAGTCACAAAATAATTATTAAATAATTTCATAATGTGTTAAATTATATAAAATATCATACGTAGTTTGGGAAAATAGCCTAGATGAATGTAATTACGTAATATAGTCACAATTAAATAAATATTATATAGATAGGGAATTAATAATAATATTACACACGTAAATGCATGTTGTCTAATGCAGTTTTGCTTGAAAATTTACTATTATCGATTTTAATTAAATATAGCCAAATTGCAAAAATGGAGGGACAAAATTGGGTGTCAACACCCGCACTGAGCTGCTTGGTCACTTCTTCACCAAACTTCAACAGAACCGATGACTTGAAGGTTCGGGCCTTTTGTTTGACTGGCGGAAAACCCAGATTGATAGGTAATTTGTGAGCTACCACATCCGTACTTATGCCGGTGATGTCATCGTATGGCCAGGCGAATACATCCTCATATTCTTTGAGAAACTTAGTGCATTGCTTTTTGTCCTCGGCATTGAGCTGTACACTGATCCTTGTCTCTTTCACAATTTCCTCATATCCTAAGTTTATCACTTCAGTCTCCTCAAGGTTTGGCTTAGGTTTGCTTTCAAATCTTTCATATTCTTCTTGCATGGTCTCATCAAAATCATCATAATCAGCTTTAGCTTCTCCAAGTTCTATTGTTTCATTACACGTTGCGATTGTGGACTCAATGGGATTATTAATGTGAGAGCTGAAAAAGTAAATTATTGCAAAGTTAAAAGATTAAAGCAAAAATTAAACAGGAAATGGTGCAATGTTTTATTTATGAATCCTTGCAAAACAAAGTTTGTAGGGAGACATATGCAATAGAAAAGAGAAATGCAAACTCCACGACTCAGGGTCGGGTTTTATTTTGGAAAGCATAAGAAATAAATTTTGATCCCCTCAGCTCTACCAAGGTCCACAGTAAGCTCGGGCCCGGTTGCTGGTCCAGTTGTTCAATGCCGCTCCAACTCCAGCCTTTGTCAGCTCAGGAGGTTCAACATGTTCTTCCAGGATCACACAGCAGTCTTCATCAACTATGAACAGATTTTGCATTCCTGCCAGCAGATCCTGTTCAGCATCAGCTACTTTCGGCTCCACTCCTTGTGCTACGGACACCTCCCTTTTCGACCATCCAAGTATCCAGCCGAGACAAAGATATGCAGGAGAGTTTTATTGCTTTTCTTATAGAACTTGAAATCCATTGACGCTTCTTCCATGCTCTTTTCAAAAGTCACGACATACCCTATGCCAGCCTTCTCGTTGTCGGGCCTCATCACAATTCTGATTGGCTCGACCATGCCCTCCAAATTCCTTGCCCAAACCTTTGCCTGGTTCATAGCCTTGCTTGATCATGATGCCTATAACCCAGTCTCCAGGCCACTTTGCATGTTGTGGAAGCACGTATGGCTCTTCGATCACTACCTCGATAGGTTCCAGTGCTTTTGTTTCTTCAGAGATGCGTTTCCAATTGGGGCGAGCACTGGGTGCGTACATCGACCGCTTCTCAGTCTTAGCTGGCAGGGTCTCATGAAATTCGCGTGAGGGCACCCCCCCAATCAGATATGACTGGCTCCCAGACCAAATTCCTCCCTTCATAGCCTTTGCCACGGCTATCCCAGTAGGCGCTGTAAAAGTTCCTCTTCTTTTCTTCAACCCTAGGTGGTGTGTTGACCAACTTGGGAGCGAAATGTGCAGTATACCCCTTTTGGATCGTGTTTGTGGGATTCCAACTAGGGTTGTAATTCTTGCGATGTCCTCCTCGAGTGTCTTGCACTGCTCCCACGAGTTCTACAGTATAGAATGTATGTCCACCAGGAATATTTCTTTCAATGGCTGGTATGGTTTGTTCATTGTAGATAGAATTATTCCCTTCGCCAAACACTACTACTTCTTTGTGGTCCCATTCGAACTTTACGGTTTGATGCAATGTAGAAGGCACTGCAGCAATCATATGGATCCAGGGCCTCCCTAGTAGCAGATTGTAGGAAGCGGAGATATCCATGACATGGAACTCAGCAGTGAAATCCACAGGGCCAACCATGATAGTCAAGTCAATCTCCCAATGGTGCTTCTTTGTGACCTATCGAATGCCTTCACCTTCATGTCGCTTTCCCTTATCTTACTTTGGTCAATTCCCATTCTCTTCAAAGTGATGAATGGGCATATGTTCAGACAAGAACCTCCGTCGATCAGAACTCTTCCCACGAACCAGTCTTTGCATTTGACAGTGACGTGCAAAGCTTTGTTGTGATTCAATCCTTCAGGTGGTAGGTCATCTCCATGAAAAGCAATTCGGTTGGCCTCCATCACTTGTCCCACCATGCTAGCCAGGTGTTCCACTGAAGTGTCCACCGAAACATGTGCCTCAAACAACACCTTCATCAAAGCACTTCGGTGACTCTCCGATTTGAGGAGTAAAGCCAAAACAGAGATTTGTGCTGGAGTTTTGTCTAAGTGCTCAACTACGGAGTACTCCTTTGCTTGCACCTTCTTCCATAATCCTTCGGACTCCTCCTCGCTGATACCTCTTTTATCTTGAACAAGATGTTCGGGAGTATAGATCTTTCCACTCTTAGTCATCCCTTGTGCAGCGACAGTCTCAACTACGGACTTGCTCTTCTTCTCCCTTCCATAATCCCATGGTACCGCCTTGTCGCTGTATGGAGGAACCACATCAACATAGAATTTGGGAACCACTTCCACCTCGATGGGCTCTGGTGCTGTAGCAGCTTGAGCAACTGAAGCGGTTGTTGGTACCTTTTAGTTTGCCTTAACAATAGTTCCTTCTAGATCGCATTCCTCATCCACCTCAATCAGGTTCACCCTACTGTCTCCATGATTAGGCAAAGGGTTGCTGTGCACATTCGAAGTCTTCAAGTGTATCACCTTTTGGTCAATCAATCTTGTATTTTGTCTCTTAAGGCATAGCATTTCTCGTTATCATGACCAGGCCCTCCAGAGTGATAGGCGCAGGTTTTGGTTTGATCAAAGTAAGGTATCATTCTATTAGGCATTTTGAATGGCACAGGTTGTATGTGACCGGCTGCTTTGAGTCTCTCGAACAACTGTGTATGAGATTCAGCCAGTAGGGTGTAGTTCCTTTTGGGTCTTGGGTTATTATTGGCATGAGGCCTTGGTGAGTAAGTGTTGGTGTTTCGGTAATTGGGGCTTTGTGGGTATGTCGGTCTTTGCGGTGGTGGGTTTTGGTACATGGGCTGGGTGTTATAGACTGAGTAGGTGGATGTGGGTGGTATGTATGGGTAGGAGGGAGGAGGTGTTTGGTAGTAATGGTTGTGAGTACGGGAGTGGTCAAGTGATGCGGCCACGAATGAGACATCGTCCTTCTTCTTTCTTGAGGTGGTAGTGCTGCTAGCCTGTAGAGCTTTGTTAGCGGCTTGTAATGCAGCCATGCTAACAATCCTTCAAGTTTTGAGTCCATCTTCGACCATGTCACCTATCTTGATCAATTCTCCGAACTTCTTGTCTTGCAAATTCAGCATCTTGTCAAAATAGACATCCTCTTGTATGCGAATGAAGGTCGCAACTATCTCAGAGTCTTCCATGGGAGGCTGGACTTTGGCGGCTTCAGCCCTCCATCTAGTTGCAAACTCTCTAAAAGTCTCAGTGGGCTTCTTCTTCAACTTCTCTAAGTAAAACCGATCGGGCATAGCATCAGTGTTATGCCCAAAACTGTCAACAAAGTCTCCAGCCATTGTTTCCCAGCTTGTCCACTTCTTGGTTTGTTGCTTAGAGTACCATACCAGTGCATCTCCAGTCAGACTGCGGTTGAACAGCTGCATGCGAATTTTTTGTCATGCCCAACCCCAGTCAGCTTGTCACAGTAAGACTTTAAATGAGCCATTGGGTCTCCACTGCCATCGAACATGTTGAACTTGGGTGTTTTGTAGCCTTCGGGTAGTTTCAAGTCAGGATACAGGCAGAGATCCTCATAAGCTAACCCTCGGATTCCTTTAGCGCCTTGGAGTTGTTTGAACTTCTCAACCAGCCATTGGACTTGTTCTTTGGTGCTGTCTGGGTCTTCCTTAGTCCAGACATACATTTCATGGTCCTTGGTGGGTGATGCCATGGTATTGGTTTCAACAGTGAAGGCGGGTATGTTGTTTTGTGGCACTTTTGGTGGTGCGGTGTGGGTAGGGTAAGGAAGGTCTCTTTTGGGGGTAAAGCGGATCTTTGCCGTGAGGGCGAGAAATTTAGTTTGGTTCAATGATCTAATCAGTATGGGTCAGAGGAATCCTATTTTCCAATTCGAGCAACCTCTACTCCAGCTTAGTGTAGTTTACATAGGAGCCATGCTTTGTTTCTCAGGAGTGCCAAACTTGTCTAACTCAGCCATGATACTTCGTCTCGTCCTTATCCTTGTAGGTAAAGGGGGAGGTGTTGGGATCGATCTTTTGGACCTCAACCGGTATTGCGGCGCGGCCAGAATGCTCAAACCAAACTTTAGGGGACTTAGGAACTGACATATCAAAACAAGAAGATAAAATGTGAGTATGTATTAGCTTAAAATCGCGTCCTATCATGACTTTTGTGCCAGAGGTGGGCCTATCGTGGATTCGCACTAAGCGTTTCCACCAAACACATCATTTCATTTGAATAAACATGATCATCACCAATCTAAAACCCCAAAAATAACGAAATTTTATTTATATTGCTTGGCTATATTACAACCACTAATGACTCGATTAAGACAAAAATGACAATAAAGAAAGGACAAGATGACTCGACTCGACATGACTAGACTAGGCGCCAAGCAAAAGGACTTCAGGTTCAAACATCAGCTCCAGCATCTTCCTTTTCCTTGGTTTCCTCCTTGGGTTTGTGAACCAGACTAATAAGCGGAGTATCAGCAAATGTTTCCAACAAGTCTTTCCCATCCTCCATGTCGCCTAGAGCCTTTACTAGGAATTCGCAAATTTCCAACCCCCTTGCTTCCTTTTCTTCAAGTGGTACTGAATTAAAATATTCTCCCCATCCCTTGAGAAAATCATTCAAATTCCCAGCAGCTTGCCTTGCAGTCATGACCTTGCCGGTCCAATACTTGAGTTCGTCCCCTTTGATCTTATCCTTATATTGTCTTCTCATCTCCCTTTCTTGTGTCACCCTTAACTCCTTCTTTCTTTGATTAAACTCTTGCTTCAGCTTGTTGTATTTTTTAGCAGCATTTGAAGTTTTGGCTTTCCTTTTCAGTGTGGTCTTAGATCGATACTTTGCCTTGTCTTCATCGAGCCACTGAGGGTAGGTCAGGGTAGCTGTAGGGTTCACCCTACTGTCACGACCACGACAAAACTGCATAGTAAGCCTTTTCTCCCACATTGTCAGTATGGTGAGGAACATCGGATCCTCGATGTCTTTTATATCGACATTGAAACTTCTTCCTTCAGTCAACTGCGGAGTTTGTTGCGTCATGCCCACTTGCCGAAGGATCCTTAGAGGAACATAGTAATGAGTTCCTCAAAATCCAATTAATGTCAAGAAGGTGATGTCTTGACCTCGTATGGAAACATCGAAACCAGGATAATGTTCAATCACCCATTGCACCTCTTGCAGTTCCTCGAGCCTAGTATACCATCCTTCCATGTTTGTGGGGTATTTTCATGTCACTGTTCCAGCCATGCGGACGCTATGTGAGCGAATTCCTCCTTGCCAAGAAGGTTTTGGTGCCACCGGACCGACAGGGATGCTGTGCAAATATTCTATCAATCAGATTTCCAGCAACAGATTACAACCTTCGAAAAAGTCTCCTCCCCACCTACATTTAGTCAAGGCCCTAAAAACTTCCCCCAAAATCATTGGAACCAAACTCACTTGACGTTTAAAGGCACCTTTGCGCAGCCCCTCTACCACTCTCCCTAGCGTTGTGTCAATCTTGCCTCCTTTATCGGGAAAAACCATGCTTCCAAGAAAAGCAATGATAAAAGCATTGGATTCGTCCATTCCCAATCTTGAACTTACCACGGCCCATTCCATTCGGGTCTAAGTGTCGGATCTCCAAACCTAGAGTGCAAGTATTCTAACGTGACCTTTCCATCAATCACTCCATCGACATATGGGTCATAAGGAGCTCCTAGCAATTCAATGAACTCCTTAGGCTCCACGTCTCGAGGATAAATCATGGTCTCGGGTCCTGGCTCTAACCCTGCTAATCCTCCAAATTCTTCCAACATAGGTGCCAAGTCAAAACTATTGAAATGAAACACATCCCTTTTATAGTCCCAGAAATGGGTAGCAGCTTCAACCAAACCAGTCACGGCAGTGTAGTTTTTGAGAGCTATCAATTCCCCGAACATCTTTTGAACATGAGCTTTGCTGACAACTGCCAAATCCTCTCACCAAAGTCTGATCAAGTGGGGAGGTCAGGAAACGATCTCAAATTGGAGAGTGCCCTTTGCAGCCATAGTCTGAAAACAAAACAAGAAAAAGTAAAGACCAAAACATCCTTATAGTTTTGATTATGTTCAAACAGACAATCAATGTTTTGTGCAAACGTTTCTTCGAATCAATGTCGAGATGCAATTTGTTACTTTTCGGGTTAAAAACCCTTTTTGACATTTGGCGTAGGTTTACTAATGGACTATTACGCGCCAAGGATGTACAGCCTCCCTAGGTTCGTTGTTATGCAAAATGAATAATTACGCATTTCGTAGCCAATTATTCTCATAAATTCCCCAAACTTTATAAATCAGTACATGATAATAATTTGGAAAACTAAGAATACAAAAGAAAAAATGAAGATGACACTTTTGACTAGGCAGCACACTCCTTTTCCATCTTGGCCTTCTTTGCTTCTCGTGTAATCTCCTTGACTTCTTCCATAGCTTTGATCAAGTACCCTTTAGCCGCTACCAAGTGTAAGATGTCTACCTCTGCACACTCTGAATTCCAATGCTCAAGTTTTGTTTCCAATGCCTCTATCTTTCCTTCTAGTTCCAATGTACGCTTCTTCCATACTTTGATTTCCTCTTTGTTTTCCTTATCCATTTTGACAGCTTTTAACATGAACTCTCGGTACCGGATTTGAGCCTCCGCTTCACGATCTCTTACGTTGTTCCCACGACTTGGCCCTACTACTACATTTCCCTTTATACTAGAGTGCAACCAGCTTTTGTAGTTTGGTTCGCATCCAGCGTTGTATCTATCAGGTGCTAGTGATGCTTCCTCCATGACTTGTCTTCCTTCCCATGACTTCCTAATGCTCTTGACCCTTGGAACAATATCTTCAATGTAGTGAAACTGATAATCTTTTGTATTCGGTATCAATGGTATGCTTTGCTTCCTCCCTGCTTGCCTCATTACTCTCAATGGTTGGTAAGGTTGAAGGCCTCTTAACCCCATAAGTATCACTAAGGATGCCTTCTCAGAACTAATGATGAAATCTGATAAAGGAAACCAAGTGAACATCCACTGAATTGAATCCTCCGTTATGTTTTCGAACAATTTTACCCACTTCTCTGTGTTGCTTGGCTGCTTGAATTCCGAAACCCCGTACCGTTCCCCAATCAAATAGTTGTAACCAGCTAGTTTGGACAAGTCTTGCACACCTCTTGCTTTTCTTAAATGTTCTTTAAACCACGCTTGCAGTAGAAAATTACACCCTTGAAAGTATTTTGCTCCCCTTTTGCAACAACTCAAAGCTCGATAAATGTCTGCTACTGTCATAGGAACTATGGTATAATGATAACCATCAATTCCGTTGAACACTGCATCGGCAACCATGACAAGTCTTGAATATATATCGTGACTTGAACTTTCGGGGAAAACCATTACTCCTAAGAAACCAATAACAAATGCAAGTGGTCTAGCCCTCCTCCAATCGCCATAGGACTCAAACTCCTTCTTATAACTATCATACGCTCTCAAATGCCCAAACCTAGTGTAAAAATAGGAAAAGGGGATTTTCTTTTGTTGTAAAAATCCCACGTCCACACTTGCTACCATTCCTAACTTCTTACGAAACTCGTCAGCTATAGGGACACTAGGTGCTAGTATGCGACCCCCTTGCCAACGATGTTTGTCTAACCCCGAGTGCGACACAAAACCCCGTATTTCTTCCAACAAAGGCGTTAATTCAATGTCCCCAAACCTAAACACGTTCAATTCTTCATCCCAAAACGACACCGCTGCTCCGATCATCTCTCTACACGGCTCCATTTCTAGTAATGAAACCAAATGACCCAGGTGTTGACGTACTTCAGTTTGCTCTCCCAGTGACAAATTGTTCCACCAATTGGTTAACAAATGAGGTGCGCCCATAGTTATCCCAAAATGATGGAACTTCTGACTCATTGTGACCTAAAAAGAAGAAATAAAATTTAAAAACCCCGTCCCCTTTGAGAATAATTGAACAAATCAAAATGCGCTTTCATTCTTTTCTCACTTTTTCTCTTTTCTTTTCTCTCAAATGCACATAATCATGTCCAAACGTCCCTTTGGGGTTGGAAACCCGTTTAGATAGTTTGGGCATGTTGAAAAATAGTTGGCTCACGGGGAGCCCCTCCTACGGTATGATGCATGCTCATTACAACAGAAGAGTGGTGTAATTCTAGACACGATTCTCCAAGGCGGACAACCAAGGAGTGGGATCATTTGAAATTGTTGGCTGTACCACGGACCAACTATATTTCAACATTTCCCTCTTAAAAGGTGTTTTTGGTGGTGAAGTGACCGTGGGATCCACGTAATCGTCGTGTGTGTGTGAAGTGTTGTTTTCCAGGAGTGGGGGAGTATGAGTGAAATATGAAAAATCCACATAAATAATACAATAAATAAATAAAGTGACAGAAAGGAAAAACAAAAAGAAACCAAGTTAGTACAACGATAATAATAATGAATAACAAAATAATAATTAAATATATCCCAAATATAAAGACTCGTTGTGGTTAGGACTTTGGTTATCCCCAGTGGAGTTGTCATTCTATCATACCCGATTTTGGACTCAACTCGAGGCGAGTCGGGTTTCGGATTTGACTGGGTGAACTCATTTGAGTTAAGGTTTTGGGGTCGCCACCTAATATAGTTTCTAAGGCGTATTAGGTCACCTAAGTGTCTAGAGTTTAGTTTAAAAGGTCTACTAGTCTATTTCAGAGATTTAGTATGGTAAGAAGTCCAAGTGACTCAGAGAAAAAGGTGTTAGGCACTTCCCCGAGTCCCACCAAAAGGTGGTTACCATCCGAGTCTTAATTTTGGGATGTAAGCAATGTCTATTATCATATGAATACTTCCTTGGATTTAACATTTAAACTAAGATAAATCATGGTCATACATATACAAACAACTTTCATGTTCGGCCTAGGTTTAAGCCTAATCGCGTCTATGGCCTCTAATATCAAAGCCTAATCGTACACAAAGGTTACCATATAAATGGGTATTCTAATTTGACTCACAGATGTAATCATACTTTTTAAAAAAAGGAGCATTTGCACAAGTAATTGGTTTTGTAAATAATTTTGGTCTTAGCAAAGAACCGAAAGGAGTTTGTTTTAAAACAAAATGTTGGCTCATTTAGGGTCGGTGTGACTCGTGATTAATTGTCAAGCCATAACCTTAATGGCCTTTCTGGTGTTGGGGTCATATTTTAGAAATGTATATATATATATATATATATATATATATATATACACATAAATATATATATAAAGGTGGCTATTTTCGAAAGATGGCTTCACGGAAGCACACAAGAGCAAATAAGGGATATCGCACATAATAGTACTATGTATATAGGTATAGACATGCAATTATATGTCCTAAGTGATAGTTGTAACTTTAGGAAAACCATTTTAAGTGTACAAGTGACCCCAAAACTTTATATACCCACACTATTAGATTAGTGTATAGGAGCATTTTAAGTGGTGAAAAATAGTTTATGCACATAAAAAGGGCCTTTTTTGAAAATACTTTTGGGCCCAAGTGATTTATGCAAAAAGGGGAGACTGCGATTTTACCCAAACAGTTCGAGATAGATACGAATGACATAAAACAGCCCCTGTTCAAATTTCACTTTCAGATTTAAAAAAATGCATCCAGGTTCTACTTTGGCTAAAATCTGTCCAAAGATATGCTAACTGTACAATACTAAAAAACTGTGAACATCCTGTTATGATTTTATAGGCATGCCAAAGAGATTAGTCCTAGTATGATGCAACACATAAGAGGAGGGTTAGGAATTGGCCCCTGATAGCCACAATACAGTCGAATGACTGCTTCCCTGTATTAGCATAAGTACTGTTGCTCCCAAACGCACACGCAAGTATACGCGGTCGCCAAGTAATAAAGTGACTAAGTCGAGTGTCGATCCCACGAGGACTGTGCAGACTTATACTTCGTAAACAATTTCTATCAAACTATCCAGGGGTCTTGTTCTTAATTGGTGAGAGATTTTGTAACCAAAAAGCGGTAATTAAAGTGCCAGATGTGTAGTCAAGCAATGGTGCAAACTTTGGGTGTTATCAATATTAAGAGGACGGTCCAGGGTCAGAGTTACGAACAATCCAGTTGATGTATTCAATTGATTCCACTTCTTAAATCCCGGGTCACTAACTGACAGAGTAATTGTAATTGTAAAAACCTTTCAGTTATCCACAATCTATGCAAGCTACTTCAATCCCTATATGTCTATGGGTTAAATCACATGCATGCATTAACGATCTCTGTAATGAGTTAAACTAGGCAAGCAAGTATATGTCTATCCTACTCGCGAATTGGTTCCCCGATGCCCGGGTTCACAAACTAGTTCTATTCTTTCTTATTACGTAATTGGATTCTCTCTTTCGAGTTCAACCCAAAAACCATAGATAATGCATAATTATCGAGCTCTTAACAATTATACAAGTGAAATCAAGAAAGAATAAGTAACCCGTTATGGGATTCAATTAATGGGAATCAATCTTCAACAATCAACCTTCATGTAAAACTCTAACCCTAGAACGTAATGCAATTAGCCACACATACTCATAATCACAAGACAAAAATTGATGTAATAATGAATTAATTGATGAAATAGATGAAAGATTAAGAATCACCCTTGTTCAATGGAGTATGTAGCTCTCAATATTGCCCAAAGTCAAGAACTCTCTACAAAAACTAAGTAATAAACTATTTATAATGTTTCCAAACCCTTGGTAATAAGTTAGACCCGATACTAGGAGGAATAGGGAGTAAAATCGCGCATAAGGGGCGCTATAGCGGGCGCCCCGCGCCCCAAAAAGCGCGACATCGACCAGAACACGCATCCAGGCCTCGTGCCTTAGCCCTGCGTCGCAGGCCAAACGCGCCAGGCCCTGCGCGCGGTAGGCTGCTCGGCGCGGGTGCTGCAGCGCCAGGCCAAAACTGCTCTTCTTCGCTCCAAAACTCGGCTTGTGTCGTGCCTTTGTGTGCTCAATCCAATCTCCAAACATCCTTCAACCAATTCATGCTCAATCAAGCTCCAAAACGCTCCAAATGTATCGCGTAACGACCTACACACGAACAACACAACATCAGCGTAAAACCACATTCACAAGCTACCAAACAAGTGCAAAACAAGCTCAAATGTGCGGAAATATTAAGGAAAAGTAGGCATAAAATGCCGAACATCAAGTACAAACAGGGTCCTAATCAAATTTACATAGAAAGGGGCAGTCTCTAAGGGGAACAATATAGTCTTAGGTTCTAAAGTCTCTCATTCCAATGTTTTTAAGATTAAAATTAAGTAAATAGCCAGGAACTCATAGCATCAGTATACCAATCCCAGAATTAACTTAAAAGAGTCCAAACCCTGACTCTTTCAAGTCTCAAAGAGCCCTCTGTAATTACCAGATCAGAGCTTGGCCAATTAAGGCCTCTCAAATAGCCTGCAAACACAAGACTAGCAAGGGGAAGGGAATGGGAAAGACCTGAGTTTAAGGTCTGTGTCCAATGCAGAGGACTGGACCTGGGCCTTACAAAAAGATAAGCAGGACCCCTATTGAATCCCTGGCCTGAACAGGGCTAAGATACTTGGTAGAAGAAACAGAACTCAGTCATGCAGTAATTCTTAGTAATCACAGGCATATTAGGCTCACTAATTCAGTCAAACATAGACAGAAGGGATAATATGCAGGCAGGTTGTAATTACAACAGAGAAAGCAGACAAGTAGCAAAACCAGGCACAACAGGTGTGAAGTATATGCAACAATGTTTAACAGTAAAGATATACCTTTTGAGCAGCAGTATTTGAACAAACAGGCAGAGTGTAGATGATGCTAAATGCCCTCAGAGATAGAATCCAATAGAGAGAAGGTGCAGGGTCCTTTCAATGACTTAAAAAAACAGGGGAAAGTAGTATGCAATAGAATGTGTATGCTTGTGTGTGGTGTGCTTTAGGTGTTTTTAATGCCTAAGCTCTATGTAAAGAATGAGGGAATAGCCAGTTTAAATAGGTGTGACTTTAGTACAAACGGCAGGAAATAAATAAGGTAAGAAATAACTTTTCCAGAATCAAAGAGATGTCATTAGGTGTCCTTTCCAACAATAGATCAATCAGGAACCCTAACATTAAGGTTAATGAGATTTTAAGCAGACAGGATCCCTCCCCTTTTGTTAATAACAAAGTCTAAATTCAAAAATAAGTAAATGTATCAGAATTATTCTGAGTCAAATTAGATTTGGAATCCCCTTGATTATGTTAACAGATTCCCTTGAAGCCCAACAAATACTATATCAATTATCACAACTATTTTCCACTCAAAAACCAATCAAAAGCCAATTACAGATATTGAATTAGACCCATTGATCCTCCTCTGATTATAAGACCGGATTCCAAACAAGCAAATCATACAATTGTATATTTTGAAAAACTTAAAAGATTAAGTTCAACACAAAACAAAGTGGATGAACTGCCAGGGGTACTAAGGTTTGAACAAAACATCATGGAACAAACTGAGAACAAAGAAAATTTAGTCATGCAAGCTTTTCAGAACAGAGTTTCAACCTAAATCAACGAATTAATTACGCAATCGAATGAATTTAAACTTGACTAGTTAAACCATGCTCATTAATAAATTAATCATGTTAAGGCACAGAACAACGAGTTAAAATTTGGTGGAGGTGTCGCATAACAGTCTATGAATTAAGAAAAAGGATGAGGTTACCTGTCTATAATTTGAGTCGGGTCAGTTTTAACCCGCTTTAATCGTGTAAACCTGAGGGTTTCCCCTCCGTGAATCACATCAAAAATTGTTTACCAAGTTTCGCCGGTGGAGTTGACCGAAATCGGCCTCTGGCAGTGGCGATTCAACTGACCTAGGGTTAAAATTCCTCTCACCCAAACCCCATCGAAAGTGTGTGGGGTTTGTCGCGGATAACAAGGGGAGTCTAAAGACACCATTTCCCCCAATTTTCACCGGCTCAAATGGCCGAAAAAGTCATCGACAGAAAGGGCGATCGAAATCGCCAAGAGAGAGAGAGAGAGAGTGTCTGGTCGAGTGTGTGGGAAAAAATGAGAAATATTTTTGGGGTTTTGTGGTGTAGAAATAAAGGGAATTAATTTGGACAGTTGGATCACCTACGTGGACGATCGGGATCGATCCACGTAGGCGTGACATGTAAAAAAATGGGCTAATGTGTCATCTATGATGTGTAATATACACACATACATATATATATATATATATAGGCATAAATATATTTATGTATATGTACTGTATATTTGGTGTATAAATAGGCATAAATAGGTATAACAATAGTGTAAAGTGGACTAAAAAATATAGAAAAATTAGAAAATTAAATTTTAAGTGTTAGGAAGGCTAAAATGTGTAAAAATTATAATTTTGAGGCTTAAAACAATTTTGGATGATTTTTCAAAAATAGAGGCAATTGTAGAAAATTGTAAAAATAGATATGGTTTGAAACGATGTTTTTGGAAATGGTCTTAATTACCAGGATATTATGAGAAGGTAATTTTGAAGATTATAGATGAGGTGGGATTTGAATACACAAGTGTGTGGAATTCAAAAACGGTTGATTTTGAAAATAGGAAGGACATAATTGGGTGTCAACAGTGATGACGAAGGTATGGGAGAAAGCAGTAGGAAGACAGTGAGTCATGCTAGGAGACCTGCTACTCGAGGTTCTGTTAGAGAGCAGCTGCGGAGGGTTGTGGAGGAACCTGAGGTTCGTAGGAGAGGTTCAAAGACAAAGTTGATGGCTGGAGATGTCAAGGAAGACAAAAAGAGGAGAGTGGCTTATTTTAGAGGTCTGCCATTGGTAAAGGGTAAAGTTCTCACTGACCTAGACCTAGAGGGGATGACATAGCTTGGAGCTAAGCTAAACACTCAGGGTTGGTTGAACCTGTTTTGTGATCGAACTAGACAGCTGAGAGAGCAGGAGGTTTGAGAGTTTTCCTCTAATTGCACAGTAAGTGAAGGAATTGTGATAACCATAGTGAAAGGGCTGGTAATCCAGTTTGATTGTATAGAGCTTGGTGAGATTTTGGGTGTTCCTTCTCAGGGCTACAGTGAGTACATGAGAAACTCGTGGCCGGCTAGAGGAGATGGTGTGTCTGCTTTGGAGGTGACCCAAAAGTTTTCAGGGAGACCTAGGCTAGCAAGGGCAACGAAAGTAAAGAAGAAGGCAATGCAACCCTTCTACCAGTAGCTGTTTGAATTTGTGCTGAAGAACCTGTTGCAGAGGTCGGAGAGGCGCAGTGAGGCCAACTTTCTAGATCTGAACTATATGGACCTGCTAGATCGCGAGGTTCGTATTAATCTGCCTGAAGTGATGATCAAGCACATTGGTAGGGTAGCTGATATGGGGTTAGGTAAACATGCCTTAGTCTATGGGTTTCTTCTTAGTAAGGTATTTGATTTCTTTGGGGTGCCTGTTGGAAAGTGGACTGAGCCGGATCACAATGATGTATTTGGGAGGAACATTCTGAAATCTTGTGACTATGTGTTGGATGGTGAACCTGCTGATGAACCAGAGCATGTAGAGGAGGAAGCTGAGGAAAGAAGAAATGCTAGAATTGTCAGAAGGATTAAGGGGTTCAGGAGGCAGCTTGAGAGGCAAAATGATGAGCTGGCCTGGATGAATGCAGAAAATACTAGGCTGGATGCTGAGCCGGAGCGTGAACGTGAAGGAAACTCGCGTCATCTTGCCTTGTTGCTTGCTCACTTTAACATCCCTAATATTCCCCAATTCTGAACCAGTTCCTTTCCCAAGTCCTCTCGTTGGTTCTTTCTATGGCCTGGTTTTAAGACAATTATTATATTTTGGTTTGTAATATTTGAATGATGCTTTGGATGTTTTAAGCCGGTTTGGCGCTTTTGTTAATATAAATATCCTTGCCTTGCTAGTATTAATTGTCTGAAATAGGTTCCTGGCATGTAACATTTGGCTAGTTGCCTATGGCACTAGAGTCAACTAGACTTAATCTAAGTTGAGCAGGTTCATACAACTTTGGAACTTTTCGATGATGCCAAAAGGGGGAAGTTAGATGTTGTTTAGTTCATTGTATGATTTGTGACATATTTTTTGCCTAACTGTATTACCCTGGTTCTTGGTTAATGTTTGAAATTTTACAAGTTCTTGTGCTTACCTACCCTCGGTTAGACAACATTGTTTGTCAACATCAAAAAGGAGGAATTTATTGAAGAATGATTTTTGAAGATGACAAAGGACCTGGTGCTAAGTGGACTACGAAAAGGTTCACAGTTGAGTTGAGAAGACTGAGATGTTCAACGGTATATTCAAGTTAGAGTTGAAGAAGGAGAACAAGAACAGCTGGAATCAAAGTTTCAATCTTACCGGGAAAAGGAGAAGCGTGTGGCGGTGCTTAAATAGAATGCGGTTCCTAAGTAGAAAAGGATTGGAAACTAAGGCAAATTAACTTAGGTTTCAAATAAGGCAATATGGGTAAACCTTCTTTGAAACGGATTTCAAAGTAGAAAAGGAGTTCTAAACTTAGTTGGATCCGGCTAAGTCAAACTCTATATATACAAGTTAATTTGGCCAGAATTGATTTACGCACTAAAGACATCTCAATAGAGCAAATCAAGAACAAACAGATCGTGAGAGGCATTGAGTGCAAGAACAAAGGCTGAGCAGCAGAACCTTAGGAAGGAGCAGTTTCATAGTTAAGTCTGTTGTTTTAGTTTTTGTTATAAGCTATCGAGCTGTAATCTATAAGCTTGTTAAGAAGCATTTAGTAGAGGTTACTCTTTGGTAAAGTAGAGTCAACCTGACAAGCTAACGTGTGACTTGGAAGGTTCTAGGTACTAGGGAGGTCTAGTTCCTTGATTGCATTACGTTGTAGTCTAAAACTTTCTCGGTTTTCCTTTAGTGGAAGGTTGAAATTTCAAGAGTTTGGGTCGTGGTTTTTGATCCCTTGAGCAAGGATTTTTCCACGTAAAAATATTTGTATTGTTTACGTTTCCGCATTAAGTTTAAGTTTCAGAGATAGGTAAAACATGCAAGGAACCTGTTTCTTTGTAAGTTAGGCGATAAAAGTTAAAGGCAAGTTTTAGGAATTTAAAAATCGGGTAAGGAAACTATTCACCCCCCTCTAGTGTCTTACATAGGTGCACCATGTGCAACACAAACATTACAAGAAATAGATTATTCAACAGCCTGCTATTAGGATTGTTCAACTTCAGAAGATGATAAGGGAAATCCTAGAAATGCAAGTTGGTAGGACTGTTGTTGGAAGAGCTAGATATAGGGTGCTGAAAGAGATATTGGGAGACCATGAAGTAGAGTTTAATTGGATTCTAGACTATAAGGATGAGTTGTTGAGGTCTAATCCTGGTAGTACATGTATGGTGAAGTTGAGTGAGGATACTTATGAGGGTCGGAAGAAAATGTTCAACAGTTTTTACATCTACGTTGCTGCTTTGAAAAATGCCTTCCTGACTGGTTGTAGGAAGTGTATCGGGTTGGATGGGTGCTTCTTAAAAGGGGTTTGTAAGGGCCAATTACTCACTGCTGTGTGCAAGGATGGGAATAACCAAATGCTGCCTGTGGCTTGGGCAGTAGTTGAGTATGAAAGCTAGCACACTTGGAGATGGTTTGTCAACATATTAAGAATTGATCTTGAGCTGGGAGATGGAACAGATGTCACCATTATAACAGACATGCAAAAGGCACTTGTTTGTATAGTTAACTATTTTTTATACTTCTTGTAGTACATTAGATTAACTGAATATTTGTTTGTTTATGAAGGGATTAAAGATGGCCATATATGACCTTTTTCCAAACTCTGAACATAAGATGTGTGCTAGACACATCCTAGCAAAATGGTCCAAGAACTAGAGAGGATAGAAAGGAGGAACACATTTTGGAAGATTGCCAGATCTACTTTTGAAAATGAGTTGAGGGAAAACATTGAGTATATGAAGAAGTTGGGGGAAGAGAAAATAATGGATGACTCATGTATTACAATGTAGAGGTGTGGAGCAAAGTGTACTTCAAATATAGTAGTAAATATGATGGTGTAGACAATAATATGGCTGAAAGTTTTAACTCTTGGATTCTAGAAGCAAGACACAAGACAATCATTACAATGCTTGAAGAGAATAGGGTCAAAATGATTATCAGAGTAAGGCAAATGAGAGAATTTTGCAGCAAGTGGCCTCTTCACATTTTTCCAATGGCACAGAAGACCCTAGAGAACAATATGAAGAAGTCAATAAAGTGCACACCTATTTGGAATGGGGATACAGGCTTTTGAGGTGAAAGAATAGGATTGTACATGTTGCACTTGGTGCACCTATGTAAGACACTGGGGGAGGGGGATAAATAGTGTCCTTACCCGATTTTTAAAGCCTAAAACTTGCTTATAACATTCAGCGCTTAACTTACAAAGAACCAGGTTCCTTGTAAGTTTCACCTATCTCTGAAACTAAACTCAATACGGAAACGTAAATAACACAGAGATTTTTACGTGGAAAAATCCTTGCTCAAGGGAGAAAAAACCACGACCCAAACTCTTGGAATTTCAACTCTTCCACTAAAGGAAAACCCGAGCAAGTTTTAGACTACAACATAATGTAATCAAGGAACTAGAACCCCCTAGTACCTAAAACCTTCACAGCCACACGTTAGCTGGTAAGGTTACCTCTACTCTTCTAAACAAGCTGATAGATTACAACTCAATAGCCTATGACAAATAACTAAAACAACAGACCTATCTATGAAACTGCTCCTTCACAAGGTTCTGCTGCTTAGCCTTTGTTCTTGCACACAAAGTCTCTCACGATCTGATTGTTCTTGATTTGCTCTGTTGAGATGTCTTTTGTGCGTACTGAATTTGGCCAAATTAACTTGTATTTATAGGAACTAGTCTTACCCGGATCCAACTAAGTTTAGGATTACTTTTCCTTTTTGAAATCAGTTTTAAACAAGGTTACCCATATTTCCTTATTTAAAACCTAAGTTAATTTGCCTTTAGTTTCCAATCCTTTTTCGTCTAAGAACCGCATCCTTTTCAGCACCGCTTCTTGCTTCTTCTATTTCCGGTAGGATTCGAACTTTGACTCCAGCTGTTCTCTTCTTTCCTTCTTCAACTCTGACTTGATTAACTCGTTGAACAGCTTAGTCTTCTCACTTCAACTGTGAACCTTTTCACGATTCACTTAGCACCAGGTCCTTTGTGATCTTCAAAACTTATCCTTCAACAAATTCCCCCTTTTTAATGATGACAAACAATGTTATCTCACCGAGGGTTTATACGCTCAAGAACCTGTAAAAGCCAAACACTAACCACGAACCAGGGTAATAACAGTTTGGCAAAAAGATAGGTCACAAGACATATAATGAACTAACAACAACTAACTTCCCCCTTTGGGCATCATCGAAAAGTTTCACAGTTGTCAGAACCTGCTCAACTTAAATTAGGTTTAGTTGACTCTAGTGCCAAAGGCAGCAAGCCAACCTTTAAACGTCAGGAACCTGTTTCAGACAATAAATACTAGCAAGATAGGATATTTATATCAACAAAAAGTGCCAAACCGGCATAAAACATCAAAACATCATCCAAATATTACAAACCGAGAAATAAGATTGTCTTAGAAACAGGCCATAAAAAGAACCAGGAAGGGACTAGGGAAAAGAACTGGTTCAGAATTGGGAAATATCAGGGATGTTAAAGTGAGCAAGCAACAAGGCAAGGCGACGCGAGTTTCCTTCACGTTCACGCTACAGCTCCGTATCCAGCCTAGTGTTTTCAGCATTCATCCAAGCCAGCTCATCATTTTGCCTTTCAAGCTGCCTCCTAAACCTCTCAATCCTTCTATCCATTCTATTATTTCTTCTTTCCTCAGCATCCTCCTCCATATACTCTGGGTCATCAGCAGGTTCACCATCCAACACATAGTCACAAGACTTGAGAATGTTCCTCCAAAACAAGTCATTGTGGTCCGGCTCAGTCCACTTACCAACCGGTACCACAAAGAAATCAAATACTTTTCCCAGAAGAAACCCATAGACTAGCGCTACCAATGTGCTTGATCATCAATTCATGCAGATTAATACAAACCTCTCGATCCAGCAGGTCCATATAGGTCATATAGGTCATATCCATATAGATCACCAAGTGACCGGCATAGTCAGCATCTGCATACCCAATTAGATTAAAACTTCAACCTTTTGGGTACCATAAACCAAGATCTTGAGTTCCTTTCAAATATCTTAAGATTCTCTTGACTGCAGTTAAGTATGACTCCTTTGGTTTTGACTGAAACCTTGCACACAACCCCACACTATAAATAATATCTAGACGACTTGCAGTTAAATACAGTAAAGAACCAATCATTCCTCAGTACTTAGTTTCATCAATGGAAGAACCAGTTTCATCGAGATCTATCTTCATTCCAGGAGCAATGGGTGTGTTCATATCTGTTGCTCCCAACGCACACGCAAGTACACGCGGTCGACAAGTAATAGAGTGATAACTCAAGTATCGTTCCCGCGAGGACTATTCAGACTGGACTCCTAACAAACAATTTCTTAACAACTATTCAGGGATCTTTTTCAATGGTGAGAATTTTATTAACTAAAGAACAGTAATTTAAATGGGGGAAATTCAGTCAAACAATGGAGCAAACTTGGGTTGTAAACAATATTAATGAGACGGTCTAGGGTCAGAGCTACGACCAATCCAGTTGAGTTCTCCAATTGATTCCACTCCTCGAATCCCAGATTACTAACTAACAGGTTAAATGTACCCGTGAAAACCTTTCGATTCTTCACGGTCTATGCAGGCTACTCCAATCCCTATATGTCTATGGGTTGAATCAAGTGCACGCATTAACGAATTCTGTGATTAGTTAAGCTAGGCGAGCAAGTATATGTCTATCCTACTCACAAATTGGTTCCCCGATGCCCAGGTTCACAATCTAGCCCTACTCTTTCTTATTGCGTTCATAAATTCCCTCTTTCGAGTTAAATCTAAGAACCATAGATAGTGCCTAATTATCGGGCCCTAATAATTAAACAAGTGAAATCAAGAAAGAATAAATAATCCGTTATGGGATTAAATATGTGGAATTCAATCTTCAAACATCAACCTTCATGAAACGCTCTAACCCTAGAACGAAAGATTTAGCCACGCATACTCATAATCATAAGACAATGATTTGATGAAATAATGATGAATTGATTAATAGATGAAAGAATAGGAATTAAACCCTTCTTCAATGAAGTATGGTGCTCAACAATTTGCTCCAAAGTCTGAACTTCTCTCAAAAACTCAGTAGACGAGTATTTATAATGTTTACAAAAGCCTAGCAAATAGTTACGCCTAAGCCTAGATGAAATAGGAAATCCAAAAATGCTCAGGGGGCGATATAGCTGGCGCCCCGCGCCTCAAACCGCGTGGAACCAGGCAGAGGACGTTGAATCTTATACGTAACGGCCATGCCCCGCGTCCCAAAAGGCGGAAGAAAGTTGGGCACTGCAGTGGGCGCCCTGCGCCTCAAACCGCGCTCCCACTGGGCGCTGTAGTGGTTCCCCCGCGCCACCTATAGCGCCAGGCTATTTACACAGCTTTCGTCGTTCGCAGCTTGCTTGTTCCGTGCCTTCGCGTGCTCGATCCAATCCTCAATCCAAATTCAATCTTTTCTTGCTTGATCATGCTCTTTAAGGCTTCAATTGCACTTCATAACAACCTACAAGTCACACGACACAAAATCAGTGCAAAATCACATTCGTCAACTAGAAAATGGGCGACTAAAGTACTCAAACGTGAGGAAATATTAAGGAAATATAGGCATAAAATACCAAACAATTAGGCTAAAGAAAGAATAAACAATCTGTAATTGGAATTCAATTCATGGAAATCAACATTCAAACATCAACCTTCTTGAAACGCTCTAACCCTAGAACGAAAGATTAGCCAGGCATACTCATAATCACAAGACAATGATTTGATGAAATAATGATGAATTGATTAATAGATGAAAGAATAGGAATTAAACCCTTGTTCAATGAAGTATGGTGCTCAACAATTTGCTCCAAAGTCTGAACTTCTCTTAAAAACTCAGTAGACGAGTATTTATAATGCTTACAAAAGCCTAGCAAATAGTTACGCCTAAGCCTAGACAAAATAGGAAATCCAAAAATGCTCCAGGGGCGCTATAGCTGGCACCCCGCGCCTCAAACCGCATGGAATCAAGCAGAGGACGTCGAATCTTGCACGTAACGGCCATGCCCCGCGTCCCAAAATGTGGAAGAAAGTTGGGCGCTGCAGTGGGCGCCCTGCGCCTCAAACTGCGCTCCCACTAGGCGCTGTAGTGGGCGCCCCGCGCCACCTATAGTGCCAGGCTATTTTCACAGCTTGCTTGTTCCGTGCCTTCGCGTGCTCGATCCAATGTTCAATCCAAATTCAATCTTTTCTTGCTCGATCGTGCTCTTTAAAGCTTCAATTGCACTTCATAACAACCTACAAGTCACACGACACAAAATCAGTGCAAAATCACATTCATCAACTCGGAAACGGGCGAATAAAGTACTCAAACGTGAGGAAATATTAAGGAAATATAGGCATAAAATGCCAAACATCACCACCCCACACTCGAACCTCAAGCAATCACAAATAACTTCCCAACCTAGGTAGAACAGGTCTGCCTATGACTATGGTTGATACCGACCATTGAACAAATGCATACATGACTACTATGGGTCCAACTAACATGCCAACAATATATCAAACATCAAAACATTAGAACAACCACCCCAAGATAACTCAAATGCACAAAATCGACTCATTGCAACCATGCTCCCACAAAGTCACACCTATCTGCTCAACCAAAAAGCCACGACTTCACCTATCTCATGTAAACCGTGTGCCCTCACCAATAATGAAACAAAAGAGTGTCCCCCAAATATCACACACAACAATGAATATCAAGAATAGAACGGGGACAATAGCATAGGAAGAATTCACTCACTCTCAGGAAAAGCTCACATGTCACACATGATGTACCATAGGCTTGCCCGTAGTGTAGGACTCTACTAATGTAGGCTCACACCAATCGGGATTAACTAGGACTTTAAAGGGTTGTAATGTAGGTTAAGGGGCTGGTACGATAAATATGGGTAGTAGTGACTACCCCCCTAAGCATTTTAATACATCACATTCAATTTAAGCACATATCTCATCAAAGCCAACAACCACTTCACCCAACCAACAAATATTTTTCTTCACACACCTTTTCCACAAAGTAGTAATTTTTCTTTTAAGCACACACTAGCACGAAGGGATATTCTTTTCTCTTTTCTTTTTTTGTTCTTTTTTAAATTTTTTCGGCTTTTTTAAATTCTCCGTCAACTACTTCACAATTTATCAAGTATTCTCCTCATTGGTTCCACTCAAAAACCTCCTAATACTTCAACCACAAACTCCACAATAATATAAAATTATCAATTAAAGTACTTAAGGAGTAAATGGTCAAAAGAAGGCAAATAGGAACAAGTGGGTAGGCTTTCGGTGTGGGTACCAACAAAAAGTCAAAGGGATCACAACAATCAAGGGTGCATATAAGAGTAGGCAAATCAAGGTAAAAGGCTTATCCAAGAAGGCCTGTATCAGCACCCGACTAGAGCAAACCTAGGATTTCGCTTTGCACACACACGGGGCAAGTTCTAGACACCAATATGCAAACATGGAACACAATAGAATATGCCTCACATCACACATTGCACACAGTCCACACAAGATGATTCCATCACAACTCTCAATCAAACAAATAAGGTGCAATTTGTGAAATTTAAGCACTAATGCACAATAGTTCACAAAAGAGTCAAGTGAGTGGACTCAAGCATCTCAAGGGGGTCATTCAATTTTTTCTAGGCATGAATCACAGTTTTAAAACCAAAACGACACCACAAGTATCACATGCTCAAGTCCAAGTACATCGGTATCAAACAAATCAAAGGCACCTAGCATTCTACCTAATTCTTTGTCTAGGGCCACCTAACAACTAATACTATACTAATCCTAAAAAGAAAGAAAATAAAAAATTACCCGGTTCAAAGGCCTCCCCATGGAAAAGAACCGAGGCCATAAGAAAAACCACGGGGTGGATGACATGTACCACTACAAAGCCTATAAAGAAAATCTTTTTGCATTTTATTTCTAATAAAACAAAAGCAAATACTAAAAAGAAAAATAAAATGTCAAGTGACAAAAGAAAAATCCTAACGGTACAAGCATCCCTAACCTCAAAAATATAGGGGAGTTCCCCCACCCCACACTTAAATCAAGCAATGTCCTCAGTGCGACAAAAAATTAAGTACAAGAGGTAAAAGAACTTCCCTGAAGGCTCTAGTCCTTGGTGCTAGCATCCTCCAAGCTTCCGTATAGTATGAGGTACTCAGACTTCCCTCAACAGGTCATGAATATTAGGCAGGGGTGAGGACACCCCACACTTAAACTGGACATTACATGAACCTTCAATCCAAAGAATCACCCAAAGTAATATATAACCATAAAAGTAATAATAAAAATAAATAAAATTAAAGCAAGCAAATTGGGTTGCCTCCCAAGAAGCGCTTGATTTAACGTCGCGGCACGACGAAGACAACTTCATCACTTTTTCCTCCACCTTGAACTTATGAATTGAATCCCTAACTTTACCTCAAGCTTACGACTATGGTATTGGGGTGGTGGCAAAAATATAAAAGGACCAAGTAACCAATGTCGCATTTTACACTTCTTAGCCTTTAAATGAGGGATGTCTTTTTGTCTCCTCGACATCACAAACTTTAAAATATAGGCACCTTGTTCCTCCTCCTTTGGTTTCTTCATAGGCTCGGGTGGCTCAATTTTCATGTCACCATCCAAACACAATGTTGAAAAATGATTGGAATGAGGTCCAATGCGCTTTAATTCTAAAATTGCATTACTTTTGACACCCTCCCTAGCACAAACACTAGAGTCCTCAAATATAATGTTTTCTTTTTCCTCACTTGACTCTAATGTGATTTTGTCAATTTCGTCATCCTCAACTAATATTAGATCGAATGGTAGAAATTCCACTTTTTGCTCCTCAAATTGGTTCCTAAGCTCTTCTATCTCAAATCTACTATTCACGACAATTTATAATTGGGTATTAGACACTTCAACCATATCACTCAAATTCGCATCCAAGTCGTGAATAGCTAAACCAAATTGATCAATTTCTTGTGTGAGCTCCACTCTTTCTTCCATAAATTGCCTCGTCATATTTGTTATTTCCTTATAAAAATCCTCATATGCTTCAAAGAGTTTGGTGTGCTCCATTATCCAAGTTTCGCTAACAACCTACACTTTATCGCTCCTGTCAAACTCATAAACACTATTAGAATCATCACACCTATTGATTGGGGAAGGAGTATGACACTTAGGACAAGAATTCCACAGACCACCACACAATTTGCAAAAGTTCCAGTCAAAGGTTGTAGAAAATTCACATAACCAGTCACGTAGGGTTGAAAGACTTGGACAATTTTCCCACAAGTGAGTTCCTCCACACAGTAAACAAAGATCATCAAACTTTGAGCAACTATCATTCGACCAGTTTTCATTAAAAGATGTCATGTTAACAAGTAACACAATAATAAACTAGACAAAAACTTAAACCTGAATAGAAAATAATAAATCGTTCAATAAGAAAACAGTCCATTATTTAGTCCCCGGCAACGGCGCCAAAAACTTGTTGCTCCAAACGAACACGCAAGTATACGCGGTCGACAATTAATAGAGTGATAAGTCAAGTATCGTTCCCACGAGGACTATTCAGACTGGACTCCTAACAAACAATTTCTTAACAACTATTCAGGGATCCTTTTCAATGGTGAGAATTTTATTAACTAAAGAACAGTAATTTAAATGGTGGAAATTCAGTCAAACAATGGAGCAAACTTGGGTTGTAAACAATATTAATGAGACGGTCCAGGGTCAGAGCTACGACCAATCCAGTTGAATTCTCCAATTGATTCCACTCCTCGAATCCCGGATTACTAACTAACAGGTTAAATGTACCCGTGAAAACCTTTCGATTCTTCACGGTCTATGCAGGCTACTCCAATCCCTATATGTCTATGGGTTGAATCACGTGCACGCATTAACAAATTCTGCGATTAGTTAAGCTACGCGAGCAAGTATATGTCTATCCTACTCACAAATTGGTTCCCCGATGCCCAGGTTCACAATCTAGCCCTACTCTTTCTTATTGCGTTCATAAATTCCCTCTTTCGAGTTCAATCTAAGAACCATAGATAATGCCTAATTATCGGGCCCTAATAATTAAACAAGCAAAATCAAGAAAGAATAAATGATCCGTTATGGGATTCAATATATGGAATTCAATCTTCAAACATCAACCTTCATGAAACGCTCTAACCCTAGAAAGAAAGATTTAGCCACGCATACTCATAATTACAAGATAATGATTGGATGAAATAATGATGAATTGATTAATAGATGAAAGAATAGGAATTAAACCCTTGTTCAATGAAGTATGGTGCTCAACAATTTGCTCCAAAGTCTGAACTTCTCTCAAAAACTCAGTAGACGAGTATTTATAATGTTTACAAAAGCCTAGCAAATAGTTACGCCTAAGCCTAGATGAAATAGGAAATCCAAAAATGCTCCAGGGGCGCTATAGCTGGCGCCCCGCGCCTCAAACTGCATGGAACCAAGCAGAGGACGTCGAATCTTTCACGTAACGGCCATGCCCCGCATTCCAAAACACAGAAGAAAGTTGGGCGCTGCAGTAGGCGCCTGTGCCTCGAACCGCGCTCCCACTGGGCACTGTAGTGGGCGCCCCGCGCCACCTATAGCGCCAGGCTATTTTCACAGCTGTCGTCGTTCGCAGCTTGCTTGTTCCGTGCCTTCGCGTGCTCGATCAAATCCTCAATCCAAATTCAATCTTTTCTTGCTCGATCATGCTTTTTAAAGCTTCAATTGCACTTCATAACAACCTACAAGTCACACGACACAATATCAGTGCAAAATCACATTCGTCAACTAGAAAACGGGTGAATAAAGTACTCAAACGTGAGGAAATATTAAGAAAATATAGGCATAAAATGCCAAACATCAATATCCTTGCCAGATTTCATAACATACTTCCTTAAAAGCTCTTTGATGTACTTCTGCTGGTGCATCATTGTGCCTTCCTAAGAGTGCTTGATTTGTAAGCCTCAGAAGAAATTTAGCTCACCCATCATACTCATCTCAAATACACTTCCCATCAGGTCGGCAAACTCCTTGCAAAGGTTCTCATTAGTAGCACCAAAGATGATGTTGTCTACATACACTTGAACAATCAGTAGGCCCTTGGTTTCTTCCTTAAAATAAAGTATTGTCTATTTTACCTCTTGTAAACCCATTCTTCAATAAAAATCCAGACAATCTTTCATACCAAGCCCTAGGAGCCTGTTTCAACCCATACAGTGCCTTGTCAAGTTTGTAGACATGATCAGAAAACTCTGTACTTTCAAAGCCAGGTGGTTGAACCACATACACCTCTTCATTCAAATAACCATTAAGGAATGAACTCTTCACGTCCATCTGATATAGCTTAAACTCCATGTACGCTGCAAAAGTAGTAAGCATCCTAATGGCCTCTATTCTAGCAACAGGTGCAAAGGTTTCATCATAATCAATTCCTTCTTCCTGGCTGCAACCTTGAACCACCAGTCTTGCCTTGTTCCTTGTTACTATGCCATGTTCATCTAGCTTGTATCTAATGACCCATTTAGTACCAATGATGGACCTGTCCGTTCGTCGAGGGACCAGGTGCCATACCTTACTTCGTTCAAACTGATGAAGTTCCTCTTGCATAGCAATCACCCAATCTGGATCCTCAAGTGCTTCTTGTACGTTCTTTGATTCTATTGAAGACAGGAACGTAAAGAATGCACAGAAGTTCTTCAAAGCTCTTCCAGTAACAACTCCAGTATTCAGATTAGACATGAGGTTCTCCAGTGGATGAGAACTTTGATATTTCGAAGGTTTAGGTTGAATCTGCTGAGTGATGTTTCCAGGAGGAGCTGAGTCATCTAAATCCTCTTCATCTTGCTCTTCAGTTCCCCCTATCTGATTGTCTTCTAGTTGCAACTGAGTTTGATCCTTATCATCATGATTATTTTTAACCCCATTCAAATACTCAGGGTCTTCAGCAGGTTCATCTCTAGCAAGACCAATCTCCTGATCATCATCTTCTTGTCTATTTACAACAGCCTCGGATTCATCAAATACCACATGCACACTTTCTTCTACAGTCAAGGTCGTCTTATTGCATAGAACGCCTCTTTCTTCTTTTTCCTTAATGCTCTGAAGTTGGGAGAACGTTTGGTCTTCTTAGGTTTATTCTCCTTTGAAGCTCCAGACCTTTTCCACTTAATATCCCACAATGGGCAGTCCTTTATAGCATGATCCTTCTTGTTACACTTAAAATACCCTGAGTAGTCAGGATTTTCAATTATATTGTTCTTGGCAGAAGTGGCTATGGTTCTTCTTCTTTCGAAGCCTAAGGACATTCGTACTGCATTGACTAAAGCCATCTTATGCTCAGACACTTCATACTTAAAACCTCATGTTGCCTCTAGAGCTAGGTTCTTCTCCTTCTTGGGTTCAACCTACATCCTTGACTCTTTCATTAGCTCATGGGTTTTCAGACTACCAACGAGTTCATCTAGTTCAATCTTGTCCAGTTCCGTGGACTCAATGATAGTTGTAACCTTTGACTCCCATGAATCAGGTAGAATCCTGATAACCTTTTCTATTAAGTCATCATTGGTTAGTACCATAGCTAGTGACTTCATCTCGTTTGTTATGATTGTGAACCTGGTCATCATATCCTGGATGGACTCAGATTCACCGATAGCAAACAACTCGAACTTTCTTTTCAGCATCTGGATCCTTGACTTCTTTGCACGTGAAGTTCCTTCATGAGCAATTTGTAGAGCATCCCAAATTTCTTTGGCAGTCTTGTATGAAGAAACTCTGTTGTATTCATCAGGACCAAATCCACATATGATGAGCCTTAGCTTTTGCATTCTTCTCTACCATCTTAAAATCTGCATCAGTATATTCAAATATCTCTTTGAGAACTGTTTGCTGATTGGGTGGCTTTCCAACAGTTTTGCTTGGAGTAAGAGGTCCATCCTGGGTAATGATCCATAGCTGGAAGTCTTCAGCTTGACTAAAGTCTTCCATTCTGCCTTTCCACCATCCATAGTATTGGCCATTGAATTGAGGAGGCCTGTTTACAGATTTTCCTTCTGTGGTTATTGGTGGTGCACTCATTGTTGGTGCACTCATTGTTCAGATCCTTCTCAAGATGTTAATCTTTCTTAGAGAGAACCTGCTCTGATACCACTTGTTGCACTTGGTGCACCTATGTAAGACACTAGAGGGGGGTGAATAGTGTCCTTACCCGATTTTTAAATCCTAAAACTTACTTTTAGCTTTCAGAGCTTAACTCACAAAGAACCAGGTTCCTTATAAGTTTCACATATCTCTGAAACTAAACTCAATGCGGAAACGTAAATAACACAGAGATTTTTACGTGGAAAAATCCTTGCTCAAGGGATAAAAAATCACGACCCAAACTCTTGGGATTTCAACTCTTCCACTAAAGGAAAACCCGAGCAAGTTTTAGACTACAACGTAATGTAATCAAGGAACTAGAATCCCCTAGTAGCTAAAACCTTCACAGCCACACGTTAGCTGGTAAGGTTATCTCTACTTAACCTCAAAGAGTAATCTCTACTATATGCTTCTATACAAGCTGATAGATTGCAACTCAATAGCCTATAACAAATAACTAAAACAACAGACTTATCTATGAAACTGCTCCTTCACAAGGTTCTGCTGCTTAGCCTTTGTTCTTGCACACAAAGTCTCTCACGATATGATTGTTCTTGATTTGCTCTGTTGAGATGTCTTTTGTGCGTACTGAATTTTGCCAAATTAACTTGTATTTATAGGAACTAGACTTAGCCGGATCCAACTAAGTTTAGGATTCCTTTTCCTCTTTGAAATCATTTTTAAACAAGGTTACCCATATTTCGTTATTGAAAACCTAAGTTAATTTGCCTTTAGTTTCCAATCCTTTTTCGTCTAGGAACCGCGTCCTTTTCAGCACCGCTTCTTTCTTCTTCTATTTCCGGTAGGATTGGAACTTGGACTCCAGTTGTTCTCTTCTTTCCTTCTTCAACTCTGACTTGATTAACTCATTTAACAGCTTAGCCTTCTCACTTCAACTGTGAACCTTTTCACGATTCACTTAGCACTAGGTCCTTTGTCATCTTCAAAACTTATCCTTAACAGTACACATAATGTAAACATAGCAAACATGACTTGTAGTTTCAGGTCTTGAGGGCTTAAGGAGATACCCTGCTAACATGCCACTGCTACACTTTATGACAGGGACTTAGACCCTCTCGACTATATTTCTCACTGGTACAGTAGAGATACATACATGGACACTTATGGCTCTTTTATACAGTCTGTGCTGGGAATGAAAATATGGCCACAGTCACAAAACCCTTCAGTGATTCCACCAGAAGTGTGGAAAATGCCTGGCAGACCAAGGAAGGTTGGAAGAAAAGAAGCTACTGAAACTAAGAGAGGAAAATTGTCTAAGAGGGGAGTGGATATGACATGCAGTAACTGCCATCAAAAGGGGTACAATAAAAGGGGTTGTCATGTAGCACCACCACATTCAAGACCAGTTGGTGCTTGGTTCAGCACCACAACCACCTTCTACTGCTGCTTCGTCATCAGCACCACCTCCAAGAAATGCTACTGGAAGAGGAAGGGGTAGGGGAATACCACCAGAACCTACCATGTAGCATCCTAATTTCATCTCTAATCCCATTAAGTATTGTTAGCTCCAATATAATATAAATTATTGTCATTCTTTCTAGGGTGTTGGTGTTGGTAGAGAAAGCGGTACAACTAGCTTTAAAAGGCCAAGAATGGTAAGATAGAGGTGCTGCACACTGATTAGTGGATTTATAATCCATAATGTAAGTTTGCATATCCTTAATTACTTGTGATGATTCAATCTATGTTTTGTAAGTTAATATAACTGATTGTCTTTCATTTGTTGAAGCCTGGTATGCGCACAATGTCTGGCAAGAGGTCAGCTGATGTAACTGGAGACATTGGATATAAGCCTAAAAAAGGATTGAAGTGGAAAGGCAATGCAGCAGCTTCAACTAGTGGACTACAACAAATGAAAGCTAAAAAATGAAGGAAACAGAGGTAAAGGCGGCTGAAAGGGTTGTCCAAAGGCAGACTAGTACTTGTAGGAAGAAATTACTTAGGCTAGGCTTCTTGGGAGGCAACCCAAGCTTTATCGCTTTCGTTTTCTTAGTCGTTAAAATTTTCTTCGTTATTAAATTTTTCTAGTTTTTCTTAGTTGTTAAATTTTTGCTAGTATAGTTATTTAGGTGTGTTATGGATAGTTGGTAGTCATGTGAGCTGGTAAAGGAAGTCAGAGAATCAATGGAAGCTAGTGGAAAAATTGCACCAGAGGAAGGTGTCTGGTGCAAAGGTGAGTAAAAGTCTGGGAACAAGAGGAAGCGTCGCTTGATAGTCGCTTGCATTCAGCGTAAGAATTAAATTTTTTCCAATTCTAGGCAGTGAAGCTTCGCCCATCGCGTACAACTCAGCATCCATTAATAACTGGGACGCTTCGCTTCCACACAGCGTGCACAGGTAAGTTCACAAAACCTGAAGCTTTTGCATACCCACTTCCACAAAAACCTGCTCATATTTTTTTCTAAGTCTTGAACTCCCTCTTTTGAACACTATTTCACAATCACACACAACTACATCTGCGCCTTCAATCTGCTGGATTAAATCATTCCCTGCTCTCTAAGGAAATCAGGTAACCTTCTCCTTCACTTACTCCCTGTCGCAGACCCATTTTTTCCCTCCCCCACAGACTGTTTTTGCTGAAAATTTAAGGCACAATTCTGCCCGTTTTTGAATTTGTTTAATACAACTATGGGTTTATGTTGGGTATTGTCTGCTATCATGGCTGCTAAACTATCATTCCCTGCAGCTATTTTTGGGAGGGTTCAACTCTTTAGATTTTAAAGAAACCTCTGAAGTAAAGCTCTGGACACTAGGTGTTCGACAGAATCTCTGAGTGAAAAAATTTCTGCAATTGGACTGCTGCAAAGTTCTTTGAGAAAGTACATGTAAAAGAATTAAGTGTGGGGTTCTTTGCGGGCTGTTACAAGCTAGAATTATGCATATATAGCGGCCTGATGATTATGTAGACTAATTCCAATACAAAGTGTTAATTAATTCCAAATAGTCTACGACTTCAGATTGTTTGAAACGCTAAAATAGTAGTTACAGCCTGTGAATAGTCTGCATATGTTCTTGATAAGCTGCTAGAAGCCTGAAGTGAACTTCTTGATGGTCGCTCATAACTGCAGCTTTTACATGAACCCTGATTTTTGCGCTTGCGACTGAAGTTTTTGAACTTGTGATTAATATTACTAGTTACTTCTTGTGACTGCAGGTTCCAGGTACCTTCTTTACTGAGAAAGAAAATGGCGAGAGCCTTGAGAAGTGGTGCCAGCAGCCAACCTTGCAAAAGACAAGCGGATAATAATGATAACAGGGAACAAAGTAAGAAACAGAAGCAAGATCAGCTTGCTGCGGACACATGTAAAGCGAAAGCAAAGCAAGTTGAAAAATCAAAGAAAACCTCTCAGCCTGGGATAGTAATCAGAGAAAATCAGGGAGAATGCCCAAGCAAGCAAAAGAAGAGTTCGAAAAAATGGAACGAAACTGAAAAATGCAAATGGAAACAGCCTGTGGTGCATGAGTCGGGTTCCGAGTCTGAATCAGATCATGAAGACGAAGAGCAGGTTGACATAAGTGCAGAAGATGAGGCGAACCAATTGAGTAGCAGGAATGGGTAGGCATATTTGTGAGTGCAAAGGCTCGCTGAGCTTACGACAAAATTGTCACATCCAAGGCTTACATTCTAGAAAAGCCACTGCACATTTCAGCTCTTAGTAGAAAGCATCCCTCATTCTTGTTGACACTTCATAATAAGCAGAAATGGCATACAATATTGAAAGGTTTCGGTTATGAAAATTTGACATGGGTGCGAGAGTCGTACGCAAACTGGAGACACACTGATGGCAATGTAATTCGAGTTCATGGGGTGTCTATGCGCCTTAGTTGTCTTTATTGTTAGGATAACTTTTTTCATTTTCTTTTTAGATTAGTATTAGGGTAGGGTCCTTGGTTTTTCTTCAAGCCACGGTTCTTTTCAGGGACATTTTTTATTTTGAACCGGGTGTTTTAGGAATAGTTGTAGTTAGTTAGAATTTTATAGCTTAAAAAAGAAAAGAGAGAGAAGAGAAAAAAAATTGCTTAGCTTAATTCATTTTAACTGGAGCCTGAAGACACATTGTATGATGGAAAAATGAACCATTAGGAGAGTAGGGAAAGGCTTGATTCTTAGCTTTAATTCGAGTGCATTTGCTTAAATCCTATGGTGTCCAATATACTTTGAGCACTTTGTTTTTCCCTATGTACATAAATAATTGTGAACTTGGCCTTTGATTAACAATGATGAGGACAATGAACACAAGAGATATGATAGAAAATAAATTAAAAAAAAAAAAAGGAATGAAAGATATGATTGGAACAACCATTTGAGAGCCTGTGAAAGGGAATGAAGCAAGAAGGGTAACTGGAAAAAGGAAAAAATGTGCAAAGCATAAGAAAAGGAAAAAAAAGAGAAAACAGATGAGGGCAATGTTCCTATGCTTGGTTAAGGGTGATAAAAGCCTCGAGTATGAACACGCCAAAGGCACCCTAGTGAGGTTGACGTGTCTGT